>JAJEJO010003008.1:171323-231832 GCA_020662805.1 Glaucomys volans
TCTTTATTGAAATGATTTTTTGCTTCCTGCAATTGCTCTATTAGCTGATTATTCATAGCCTGAATTTGCTCTCTCGTCACATCATTCTCTTCTTGGATCATTTTAATTATGAACTTTCTGAACTCCCTTTCTGTCATTCCTTCTATCATGCTGTCTTTGGGTTCTCTTGATATGTCATCTAGGTTTGTTTGGGACACTTTCGTCCTGTGTTTTCTCATGTTGTTCGTGTATCTTCCCCTCTAGTAGTGTGAATCAGAGGGATTGCAATTTTCCTGTAAAGACTTAAAGTGTCCCTGCAGATTTCCAGTAACTCACCTGTTGTCTGAGAGGTGCTTGATCAAGCGGTGACCCAAGAAAGCTGCTGTCCCACTTCCTCCAGGTTGGGAATGATCAATGCTTCTGGGCAGAGGCAGCCTGGTGTTGATAGACAATCAGATACAGCAAGGTGCTAGACCCTGGACCAGGGTGTGGACCTGGGAACTAGACCAAGTTGGGGTGGGGGCACAAAACTGTGCTCAGTGATGGAGACACTGGGCTTGAGAGCCCAGGCAGGCCTGATTTCCTCGCTGGGGGCTCAGTCGGTGGCAGGTGGTCACTCTCTGCCAGGGAAGCTGTAAAATAGCACCGAAGGGCCCAAACTCCCCACTGGAGCCTGCGATTCCCTCCACTCCAGGCCAGACCTCCCCCAGGAGACACCTCTCAGTGGCAGGGAAGACTGGAGCTCAGCTCTGAGGACTCAGGCAGTCCCATATGGTCGCCCTCTGCCAGGGAAGCTGCAAAATGGTGCCAAAGGGTCCAAACTCACTGCCAAAACCAGAGACTCCAGCCCCTCCAGGCCAAACCGCCCAGGAGAGGACATGCAGTGGCGGGGAAGACAGGAGCTCAGCTCTGAGGACTCAGGCAGTCCCAGATGGTCGCCCTCTGCCAGGGAAGCCTTTTTAAGTCTTTGTTGCCACATTGTTGGTAATGTGTCTGCTGCCTCCTTAGATGTCTCCAGATTTTGCTTCTGACTTAGGCATTCAGAAGGCTGACTGCAATATGTCTAGGTGATTTTTAAAAATGTACCCTATTTGAATTTTTCTGTTCTTATGGATTCTCTAAATGATGTCATTCATTTTTTGGTTTAAATACTAAGCCATTGTAATTTCAAATATTATAGCTGTCAGGTTCTTTTTATTTTTTTTCCATGGGACTCTAATAACCTGCCTGTTATTGTATCACATATACATAGAGTACTTTGTCTTTTCTATTCTTTTTGTCATTCAACTTTAGACCAATTATTTTCTATTAGTTTATTTTCCAGTTCACTTCTTTTCAGCTACATCTACTACATTTTTTCATTTTGAAATTTAGTATTGTAGTTTGGGTTTTAGAATTTTTCTTTGCTTTTTGATTTAAGATTGAAATTCTCTGATTACATTTTCCTCTCGCCATCAAATTTCTTGAGCAAATTAATCACAGTTGTTTAAAGTCTTTTTCTAACAACAATAATATCTTGTTTACCTGTGTATCTATTTCAGTTTTCTCTCTTCTTGAGTTTTTTACAGTCTCTTGATTTTTACTTTTTTCATTCCTGGTTATTTTATATTGAATGCTAATATTATATGTATACATAAAATTGTAGACAATTTAGTTTATATGAATTATGGAACCCCCTTCAAAGATTTACTTTTGAAAGTACAGTACAGGTAGATCACTTTAACATAAGCAAAGACTGACTGACATGAAGCTGCACTTTATTTCATTGAGAACTGATCTATTTCTAGTTTAACCTTACCCTTAGAGGGTAGTTCCACAGAAATGAAATTTAAAGGTATGCAATATATTCTCAAATCCCTCCACTTGGCAAGCTACATTATTTCCTTCACAAGCTTTTGAAATCATCAGAGTCCCTGTAATGGTGCTAGAAAAATTTTCAAAAGCCACACCAACATTGGGCTTCAGTTTTAGAATTCAATATTTTCCCTCTCTCTCTCTCTCTCTTTCTCTGATTTTGGCCTTTTGAGACTTTTCCCCCATAGTGGCACCTTGATATCTGCCAATATATTTTTAAAAGATGTTTGTTCCATTCTTTGGTTAATTGTTCCCTACTGGAGACTTGAACTGATCTAAACTAACCTGTCATGGTTCAAAGGGGAAGTCTTCAAATACATTCTTTCAGGGTCTTTTTTTTTAATTTCCATAATCCTAGATAACACAAACCTGGGGAAAAGAGACAGAATACAAAGGAAAAAAAAAAAAGAAGAAGAAGAAGCAATCTGTTTTTGCGAGGACAGAAGTAAGAACTTTTTATTAAAGTTGATTAAAAAAAAAAAAGAAGGATCTCCAGCTCAATTAGACTCTTTTAAAAACAGACATTTTCCACTTGTTCATCACTTAGGTATAATTTGCCATTTAGTAGTTCTAGGTATTTGTAAGTGGCCCTGAACTAAGTGACTTTCATACCCTTTGTGAGGATGAGAGCCTAAAAAGAAAGTTTTTTTCCCTTTCTAAAGAGAAAGTACCAGTACTAATGCAGAGATTGTCTGTGAACAGAAAAGGTAAGACTGACAACAAAATTCAGATGGAAATCTAGAACAAAAGAGAACTTATGGTTGATTACTCTGGGCTATACTTACATGACCCCCAAGAAAAATAAATTTACTCTTTTCAAAAATATTTTAGTGTAAACTTTTAGGAAAAAGTTGACAATCCATTCAATTTGTAGTACTAGGATCATGAAAGATTTGTGCCAAATCAATGTATACTATGGAAGTTTATTTAATTAGTCCAGAGGTTTTTTTTTTTCCTTGCCTGTAAGGTGAAGATTGCAGAACAAACCTATTTTACACAGATGTTGTGAGAATTAACTGATTTTTAAAATAAAGACAATATAAATAACCTTGCTTCTAAAGCATCCTTCTTTCATTGATGTGCTACAAATAGAGATGTTGAAAGGAGAGTGGATCTATATCATTCTGGAGAAGGATGAGGTAAGACAAAAAGAGTGATCAGTAAGAAAGGCATAGCCTACTATATATTGTCCATTTTTGTTTTGCTAATAACCTTTTACCACCAAGAAGAAGTATCTAAGCCTTATCTCTACAAGATTATAAGCAGCTTGAGTTCAGAGACTACAGCATTTAATTCTGGTATCCTCCACTGCATATAGCTTAGTGCAAGTATCCATCACGGTTGAATATTGGTAAATTAATGAATGGACAGATAGAGAGATGGTGGGTGAAATGACTACCATCCCAAGAAATGGGATCTTATCAATCCTTTACACAACTTGGAAAGTGTTTTAACTACAGAGAAATGTTGACATGGGCAAAAATTTCATACAGCAAAATCTTAATAATTGAGTTTTGGACAAAAAAAAGATTTCTGAATTTGGTAAGGCGAAATGATCTATTTTTTAATTATGATCAGTACTAGATCACAGAGAATACACAAATTACTTATCCGAGTAGGAGTAGGGACAGTTGGAGAAAGAAAAGAGTAAACAATCAGCTGCTGAAACTTTTATCAGTACTTTTTTCTAACTTATACTAGAATAGTTTTAAATGGTGCTAATTTTCAACTTAAACCTCCAATGTAATATCCCAATAATTGTTAGAGAAATATTAAATAAATACATCCGAGGAAATTTTCTGCAATTTTTACACAATACATATCTGTGTATGTATATGTACAAACATATATATACATAGAAAGCTCATATGTATACATATATATGCATGTGTGTGTATATAAAGGTAAATTAAATTATACATCCATATATGTGTCACCTACATATGTAAACATATATGTGGTATGTACATTGTGTATATATAAAGGTAAATTAAGTTATACATACATGCATATGTAAATGTATTATACCTGTGGATAAATTCTGTATACATATGAATAATTTAATTTACCATATATATTATGCCTGTGTATAATATAATTTACCTATATATATAGATACATACATGTATATATAAAGGTAAAATTTATACATATATAGGTTCTCTCTATATGTATACATGTGTATATATATCATATGCAATATAATATATCATTAGACATACTTCTGTACTATAAGAAATGCAATTTGAAAGGCATATCCTTGAGATTTCTTTTAGTGGGTTTGATGGGTTAGCTTATACCAACTTTTCAAAAATCTACTTCCAACCAAACTTCTTCAAAGAACTGCTTCAGATTATTGCTCAGGGTATGCATGTAAATGGGTTTATATTTGTTAAGAGTTTTGAATGATGTTGAGAAAGACTACGAAAATGGTTTTGATTCTGCCCCTTCCATTGATGTAAAGAATCTGTTTCTCCAATCCTTGAATATCAGTTAGTCATGTGACTTGCTGCACCTAATGGAACATTAATAAACACAATGCAAGCAGAGTGTTGTCAAAAAATTGGTTTGTTTCTAATGCTTAGAAAAATCAGTATATTATCAGTATAGTGATAATAGTGACACAGCCACATCAATGTTAATAGCAGCTCAATTCACAATAGCTAAGCTATGGAACCAACCTAGGTGCCCTTCAATGGATGAATGGATAAAGAAAATGTGGTGTTATATATACAATGGAATATTACTCAGCCTTAAAGAAGAATGAAATTATGTCATTTGCAGGTAAATGGATGGAGTTGAAGAATATCATGCTAAGCATTTTGCTAAGCCAAACCCCAAACAACCAAAGGCTGAATGTTTTCTTTGGTATGTGGATAATAATTCACAATAGGAGAGGGGACTCAAGGGAAGAATAGAGGTACTTTGGATTAGACAGAGGGAAGTGTAGGGAGGGAAGAAGGTAGGGGACCGGGAACTATAGTAGAATGAAGCAGACATTTAGGACCCTATGTGCATATATGATAACATGACCAGCATAATACTACATCATGTGCAACCAGAAGAATGAGAAGTTTAACTCCATATATATATGATGTATCAAAATTCATTCTACTGTCATGTATAACTACTTAGAACAAATTTTTAAAAAAAGAAAAAAACATGCCAAATTGCCATGTTTAGAATCCACGTGGAGATGCATGACCTAGTTGCTCCTCTGTAATTCCTGGCAATAGTCAGACGTGTGAATGAGGCTGTGTAAACTAGCCAGCTCTCACCAACGCACCAACTGATCACAGACACACCAGCAGGCCTAGCTGAGCTATGCTGAGATGAGCCCAGAATAGAAAAACTGCCCAGCAGAAATAAGAACTAAATAAATTGTTACTTAAAGCTACCTCTAGAGCTTTGGTGGAATATATTTTGTGCAGTGACAGTTTACTGATAGATAAAGTTGTAATTGTTTCTTATTGATTTGGGGGGAAACAACTCATTTCTATTAAAGGAAAATATCTTGTCTCTATCACATAGAGTTTCAGAGTTCCTTAAATGCTGCCAGAGTGAAAGGATATTCAAAATCCTTTTCCAAGTATGTTCCTAAATTAACCAGTTAAGTATTTTGAGTTAGTTTGTGATTATATATAAATGTTGAAAGAAATTTGAAGCAACACTAGTTTTAACCATCAGTTGTTGGTGCGTGTATTTTCCATTAGAATGAACACAGATAATAGTGATAAATACGGCTGGACCTGCATTAAAAAGAGAGAAAATATTTTTAGAAATGATATAAAAAGATAATGACCTTGTTGGTATTGTTTCTGAATCTAAGAAAGAACTTAATTACTAGCTGTGTTTGCTTCTGATTTACAGAGCAAGTCTTTTTAGGTGCGTGCAGCTGTGAAAGTGTTTGCTCATGTTCAGCAGTGAGGACTTAAAAATAGTCCCGACTGCTCCATCCCAAAATGTCAAAAAAAAATGGGGGCCTTAAAGGAGCCACACAAAAATGTTGAAGATACTTCTCAGGCCATAGGAAATGTTCTTAAAACTCACACCATGAAAACGCTAATTGATATATCAGATGTACAAGTGAAAATTTCATATTAATTCAAGGCACTTACTTCAACAATTTACTATAATAAAATGTCTAAGGTGACCAGAAAACAAATGCAAGACATTTTAAAGATTTTAAGTATCTGTTTAATTTCCTCACCTCTTCTCTAGACAACTTAGGATGGCACCTAACCTAACATCACAGCATTGTTCTTCCTTTTAAAGATCATACTGCACCACGATACCTTCATTAGTATGATTTTTGAAACAAGTCCACAGAAAAAAAGTGAAACTGTAACAGAGACATAAGTTAAATTAACACTTAGGTCACAAAATACATATTAGCCTTGTTACAGCTTCATACACATACGTATATGTCTGTTTCTAAATACTAATTCTGTGAACTCAGAAACAGTGACTCTAAGAAGAGTCACTTCAAAAGAAAGAAGGAAAAAGGAAGGAGGGAGGGAGGGAGGGAAGGAAGGAAGGAAGGAAACCAGTCCAAGATTGATTGTAGATCAGGTATTTTAGTGCTATTTTGCAGTGCTTTACTATTTTCAAATTATTTTCACAAAGATTTTTGTCTCTTTACAACAGTCATATGTAATAGGTAATAATTATATTTTACATTTAGGCAAGTTAGAGTTCATAAAGGTAGAATCATTTGAAATGTACAAATAGTAATATAGATTTTAAAAACATGATCCAGGAAAGGACTTGGTACTTCAGAAATACAGATGCAATTTCTGTCTTACACGTACATTAGAACTAGACAGTTGCCCAAAACTAGATAGTCATCAAAAGTCTGATTTCTTAAAAAGTCTTATAGAAATAATGATATTACAATCTACTATATTGGCCCAGGTTCCATTGCAAAGTTGAAAACCACTCTGGGTAGTGTAAGCAGAAGTCCATTTGAGTCACTGGGCTTTCCAGATCATTGGATTGCCTTGAGTATTAGGTCCAAGGCTTAGCATCTATGCACCCATTTTAAATTCTTACCATAAGTTGCTTTCCTGCCCTAGAGGGATACTTACAGAGAAAACAAGGGTTAAAATGTAACTTCCCTTCCAACCTCGCATTAACCACCCCACTGGAGCACCCCCTTACTTGTCCCATCACCCCATTGTAAGTTCTTATGCAAGCAGCTCATAGGACCTCATGCGACTGTACACAAACCATCCAAACCACCCTATAAAATACCCCAGAGCTAAGTTCTTTCTGCCTCTCACCCTTTTCCCGAGTGATGGCCTTTGTCAGACCCTGACTGGCAAATAAAACTTTCTACGTGTGAATCTCCGTGCCTGGTTTCTGCGTTGCTCATCTGCGTCGCATTTTCCTATCATTGAGGAGTGGACCTGGGTGAGCTTCCAGCAAGGGCTCACCCTGCACCACAGGCCCCACCTCCCAAGACACCACCTCCTCTGCCTCTGGGTGGCCACAGCACCTGGGCAGCTTTACTCCATCTCCCATCCAGAGTTGAAGATAAGCAGAGTACCCCACCTCTGGGAAGAATTAGCAGAACCCCAGAGATGTCACCCTGAAACCTGTAAAATATTAGTACATGTTCCACTTTATTTTACTTATTTGTTTCAATGTGTTCTTCCCTTTCTAACTCAGATTTCAAAGCTCATTTATACTTCTATCTCTAGTGTCTATCACAGGCCCTAAATTATGGCAGGTCTCAATAAATTGTACCAAATCCTTATTTCATGTCAGCCATGACTTTAAACTATTTAAATGAATTTATTTATTGAATCTTCATAGTTTCCCGGTGAAGGAGGTCCAGTTACCTCCATTTAAACCTAGGCAGTCAGGATGCAGAACTTGCATCCTAACCATCAGGTACCTTTCCATGTTGTAAAGTTCATGTCTCCCAGAGGTTGCATCCTCAGGCTGTCAGAGGACCCACAGTAATAAAAACAATTGGAATAACAATAATCACAAAGAAGATTGATGCGCCAAAGACTTAATCAAGCTTAAATGACTTCAATGGAAATTTTGGGAAAATTTTTAAGACCATGACGATTAATATAAATAATTATCTATCAAAGTTGATGATTTCTTACAATTGAAAAAATAAAGTCAGAGTCTGTTTATAATGGCCTTAAATGTGTCACTCAGTGACAAGTGGGTTTACTATGTAATCTTTATATATATATATTTTTTTTAATTTATTTAATTTTGATTCATTGAACACAAATGGAGTACAGCTATTGTTTCTCTGGTTGTACACAAAGTAGAGTCACACCATCTGTGCATTCATACATGTACACAGGGCAATGATGTCTGTCATACATCCTGATATTCTTAACCCCCACCCCTCCTTTCCCTCTATGCTATCTATCCTTCCTCCATTCTTGCCACCCTTCCCCCCGGCATTATGCATCTTCATTCACTTATCAGAGAGACCATTCGGCCTTTGGATTTTTGGGATTGGCTAATCTCACTTAACATAACAGTCTCCAACATCATCCATTTACCTACAAATGCCATAATTTTATTCTTCTTTATGGCTGAGTAATATTCCATTGTGTGTGTGTGTGTGTGTGTGTGTGTGTGTGTGTGTGTGTATACCACAGTTTCTTTAGCCATTCATCTATTGAAGGGCATCTAGGTTGGTTCCACAATCTAGCTATTGTGAATTGAGCAGCTATGAACATTGATGTGGCTGCATCACTGTAGTAATCTGATTTTAAGTCCTTTGGGTATAGGCCAAAGAGTGGGATAGCTGGGTCAAATGGTGGATCCATTCCAAGTTTTCTAAGGAATCTCCACACTGCTTTCCAGAGTGGCTGCATCAACTTGCACTCCCACCAGCAATGCATGAGTGTACCCTTTTCCCCACATCCTTGCCAACACCTGTTGTTGTCTGTATTCTTAATAAAAGACATTCTAACCTTTATAAGCAAAAATTGCTTCAAATTTTTCAGTACTTTTCTAAATTGCAATTATTATGTAGACTTATTATCTTACAATTTTAAAATATTTAATTCCAAATTGTTAAAAATATGTATAATAATTTTTCTTAAAAGTCACTGATTTTCAAAAAGAGGAACCCACCCTAAATGCCTGTAAATGATACTTAAATATGATAAAAATTATCTTTTCCTTAACTTTACAAATATTAATAATTCACCTTGCTATTATTAGTTTTTAAAAAATAATCTTTATTTAGATATAATTCATATACCATTGTTACAACTGACATACAATTTACATGGCATATTTCCACAAAACTAGGAATTCATATTATTTTGCCATATTTTTATTGGTGCATGATAATTATGCATAATAGTGTATAATTTTTCTTGCTATTATATTATACAATGAAATACTTTCAAAAAATAGTATACCAGCTAAACTGCAGTGACTTTTCAAGGCTAAAAGTTCACAGTTTAAAAATAAAAGAAATTTGCTGAGCATGGGTATCACATATCTATAATCCCAGCAATTCAGGAGGCTAAGACAGGAGGACCAAAAGTTCAAGGGCAGCCTGGGCAAATTAGCAAGTCCCTGTCTTAAAATAAAAAAAAAAAAAAAAAAAAAAAAAAAAACTAAAAACGGTTTGAGATATAGGTCAGTGGTAGAGTGCTCCTGGGTTCAATCCCCAGGAAGAAAATTAATTAATCAATTAAAATAAAAAATAAATAAGAGAAATATATGACCTATTTAGAAAATAATATACAGAATTCTGACAAAGACTTGGAGCAACAAGAATTTTCACTCATTACTGGTGGGAAAACAAACTAATGTGGGCGAATCGGAAACTGGAAACTGTTTGACAGGTTTTTATAGATGTTCTAAACCAACATCATAAGACCTGCAATTTCACTCAAGAAAATTGAAATTTTACATTCATATAAAACCTGAAGATAAATATTTATAGCAGCTTTATTCATAATTTTCTTAAACCGGAACAAGAAGATATCCTTCAACATGTGAATGGGAGAAAAAAAAGACAACAAATTTGTAGTACAACCATAAAATGGAGTTTTTTACTCTGCAATAAAACAGAATGAACTATCAATTTATGCAACACACATATAAACTTTAAATGCATTTTTCAAAGTAGAAGAATCCCTTCCCAAACCCTATTGATTATACAATTTCATTTATATGACATTCTGGGAAAGGCAAAAAAATTATAGGAATGGAAAACTGATCAGTAATTCACAAGGATTAGAATAAGAGTCCCATTAGAAAAGAGCTACACAGGGAATTTTAGGGTGGTGGACCTGTCTTGTGTGGTACTGGGGTGGTGAATGCATTTCTTTATGCACTTGTCAGAGCCCTCCAAAATTATATGCCACAAGGAGTATACTTTACTACTATATGTGATTCTTTCAAAAAATAATTTTTGGGAGATGGTATGCAGACTATGAAAAATCAATCTAATATTCTATGACAATATATGGTTTAACCTCACAGAAGGGGCTTGCAGGAAAAAAAAGATTATCTAAGTAACTTGGAAAACAATGTAGAATGAATACTGTAAAACAAAAGGCAAAACTAGACATCAACACTATAGTCTTAATGATTCTCACATAAACACATTAGATATTTTGAAACTATTTTACATGTATACTTGTTTATACACATAAATTAAAAATAAATACTATGAATTAATTATAAATAATTACATAAAAATTCTCACTGGCAGAAGAGAAATTATAATAAACAAAGGGAGGCTAAAATGAACCTTGTGGTATTGGATTAGCATTGGATATATAATATATATTATGAAATCATTCACTATATAATAAATGCACAAGAAAATATACAGGTATACACATGCAAATATTTATATGCATACAAATATTTCCTAACTCAATCCATTTAGAGACTCTAGAACAGTAACACCCCTATAGCAATGGATATGCCAGTGACCAACTCTTATTTTCTAAATGCCATGCTTCAATAAAATAAACTAGGTTCCCTTGAAGAAATGACTGATGGGTAAGGGTGAGGGTGGAGAAAATTCAGGTGAGCTTGGAGAATCTCTCATTCTACAAAGGATATAGGAGCCAACCCAAAAGTGCCACCAATGACCAAAGATGAAATAGTTTGATCAATAAAAGAAAGATAATATTGGATTATAATCCAAAGATCAAAATGATAATATAATATATAACGAAGTTAATATTCATGATCCTATACTGATACAAATAAAGAAAGAAGGAAGGAAGATATGAAGGAAGGCAAAAAGGGAGAAATCTTCCTTATAAAATAATTCCAAATAGTAAACATGAAGGAATGAAGGAAATTACCTTTAGAACATAACAATAATTGCTGCATGATCCTCTGATAAAGGCTAGTAGAAGAAATTTTTAGAAAACATGAATATTTTCATTTCTCTCCCAAAATATTAATTATCATATCAATAACTCCCCTAAAATATATTTTTATTATAATGGTTTTAACCTATGCCAATAAACAATTTTATACTTCTTCTAGAAGCCTGAACTTAATCACTACTTGAGTTTCTATTAAGCAGTTCAAGGGGAAAATTTTTAAACACATATTTGAATGAGGATTTTATCTTAACTGATATGAAATTCTGGAGTCATTAATAAAATTAAATATGAAATAAATTCCAAGGATTTTTTTTTCCTCTCCCCAGTATTTTGGAGAAAGAGTGTCTTCAGTTTATACTAAGTAGGTCTATGGCTATCTGAAGTGTTTTCGTTTTTTATGGATCATTTAATATTCTATCAACATTGCCTACAGAGAGGGAGAAAATCTTTTCCACACACACTTCAGACAGAGCACTGATCTCCAAAATTTATAAAGAACTTAAAAAACTTTACACCAAAAATACAAAGAACCCAATCAACAAATGGGCCAAGGAACTAGACAGACACTTTGCGGAAGATTTACAAGCAATTAATAAATATATGAAAAAGTGTTCAACATCTCTAGTAATTAGAGAAATGAAAATTAAAACAACTCTAAGATTTCATCTTACTCCAATTAGAATGGTTATTATCAAGAACACAAACAATAATAGATGTTGGCATGGTTGTGGGGAAAAGGCACACTTTTACATTGCTGGTGGAGTTGCTAATTGGTACAGCCACCTCTGGAAAGCAGTATGGAGGTTCCGCAGAAAACTTGGAAAGGACCCATGTTTTGTTCCAGTTATCCCACTCGTTGGTTTATACCCAAAGGACTTAAAATTAGCATACTATAGTAACACAGCCACATCAATGTTTATAGCAGCTCAATTCACAATAGCTAGACTGTGGAACAAACCTAGATGCCCTTCAACAGAGGAATGGATGAAGAAGCTGTGGGATATATACACAATGGAATACTATTCAGCCATAAAGAAGAATAATATTATGGCAATTGCAGATAAATGTGTGGAATTGGAGAATATCATGCTAAGTGGAATAAGCCAATCCCCAAAAACACAAGGCCAAATGTTTTACGTGATAAGTGGATGATGATACATAATGGGGTTGGAGAGGTGGGAGGTAAAAGAAGAATGGAGAACTTTAGATTACATTGAAGGAAATGAGAGAGAGGAGGGGCAAGGGTATGGAAGATGGTGGAATGAGACAGACATCATTACCCTATGTACATGTATGATTACATGAATGGTGTGAATCTACATCTCATACAACCTTAGAAATGAAAAGTTGTACCCATTTGTGTACAATGAATCAAAATGCAATCTGTAAAAATAAAAAATAAATAAAAAATAAAAATTAAAAAAAAGAAATTAGAAAAAATATGTCTACCTTTAAACAAATGCAAAATCGGATTAGCAATTTTCTTTAACCATTTAGACAAAACCAGAAAATAAATATTGTATCCTGACAGGGCGATTGGGGAAAAAATTACATAAAACTAAAGGATGCAAAAATTAAGGGTATAGGTCCTAAAAGAGTGTTGAAAAGAACTGTGGCTATTGGTGTGAGGATTAAAAATAGCATAGAAGGAAAGAAACACACAGAGGAAAAAAATAATTTTATTAAATTCTTCAAATATCCAGAGAATAGTTGCAAGCTATGTAATTTTAACAAATTACAGGGTTTTTAACAAAAATAAATGAACTAAACATATAGATATGAAATTTATTTTAGGAAATAAATTCTTTGAAATAAGCATTTTTGAGAAATTAAAACAATTTACTCATTTCTCTGTATCCATCCATTTATTTGGAACTTCTATTAACCAAACCCTCCCACCACCACCACCAACATCACCAAAGGGGGAAAAAAAATAAAAGAGCAGAAACAGCTCTCTTCCGTGAATAGTATGGGAAAGAAACCAGAAGAGATAAGCAATGAATCTGGAAGAAAAAAAAAATGCATTTTAATCCATATCTTTGAAGCATTTTGTCCTATTGTCCCAAATGTGGAACTCCTATAAAAATTTGCATTTCCGTCCCTATGCAATCTGGCTACCACTCTCTCTTTGGTGTCTCTTCACTTTATCTTTCCCTCACCTTGCAAGAAAACTGCTCTGACTATTATCTCTGCCCTGTATTTCTGCTTCTGCACAACTAGGGAAATCTAATCTTAGGCATTATCCCCAATGACTTCAACTCTTGACCTCCAGTAACAACACCACAAAGACGGCTGCTATCAAGATAGCAGAAAATGAAGGAGGAGAAAATGGGAGAGCACATCTAGGCAGCAATGCTCAACTCCTTCAGAACCCAGAAAAGAAGAAGTGAAAGAAGAGCTGACCAGAGAGATAGGTGACAGAGTAAACACCCTAAAACTCCCTAATGAAATTCAAATCAGGAAGATTCAGTAAGAAATTTCTCCATCTCAGCTTGGATTATCATAAATAGCTCTTAAGTCAATTTTGATCATGAAGATATTACTATTTACATTGAATTGATGGATGTCCATATTGGACAGCTTGAGACTTGGAGGGATCTGGAATTTGATTACAAGAGCAGAAAATAAGGACAGAAGTCCTTGACCCTGCACCATGAGAAAGGCAGGGTCTGGGGGAGGGTAACATAGAGATAAGAGGAAACTCTTATAAGCTTACTTCCTCAACATCAATTGGAAAGAAAAGCAGACTAAGTTAAAACAGGACAGGAGCAGCAAAGAGTGAAGGAGATTGCACAGTTTTACCCTAAATTGTGAGCGGAAAGTTGTGCTGGACAGGGTAGCCATTTTGTAGAGTCCACAAGTAGCCAGCGTTTCCACCCTTTCTAGAAGAAATTAAATTAATGCAGTTTCTCCCCACTTTCAGATAGTAATAAAACCAAATAGAATGTCTCCAAAATGGTTATCTCAGTAATACAACTAAAAGGAATTTGTAGAGGAATCTCTGCTAGCTGAAAGCTACCAAACCCTTTCCCCTCACTATGGACAAGGGGGTTGGGGTGAATACAACACAAGAGCAAATCATTCCAAGGGAGTAATAACCCCAATCCAGTGGCCCTCATAGTCTCTGCAGGAGCTCAGGCAAAGATAGATCAACAGACACCCTACCCCCATTAAAGTGACAAGTAAAATCCTGGTGATCCTGCATCCAGGATGGTGGCTTTTGTGCCATAGACCACCCACAGAGCACCTGCATTCACAGGAGCTTAGACAGTGACACTGTAAAGTCCCAGCAGAAGAGAACAGGCACTCAGCAATTCACAACCACCAGCCAATGGATATGGAGAATAAGAAATTCCCAAAATAATAAGGTCTGAGAAAAAGAAATAAAAATGAAGGCCATGCACTGAGAGCCTTCATCTCCCAGGACAAATGTCTTCCAGGCGCCAGCCAGCTGCAGACAGGGAGAAGGTGTTTTATCACCCTCAAAAGAAATAGTCTCTGGGAGGCATTAAATCCTCCAAAGTAAATGCTCTTCAGGCCCTGTCCTCAGCAGACCTTGACCAAAAAGGCCCACATTCCAGACTGTCCAAGCAAACTGATATATGTTCACTAGACCACCCCTCAAAATAACCTATATAAATCCAGTCCCTTTCTTTGTTCAGTGACATTTTCCACAAGGAGAGTGGGTCCATAAGCACCATTTTATCCCCCTGAATAAAGAACTGAGATGATGCATGAGGTTTGCATCCCGCCTGGTCTTTTTGTGCTAAAAAGGAGCTCAGATGAAGGCAGTCCCACTGACACTGTACCCCAATCACTTATCAGTGGTCTACATCATACAGGGTGGAGACTTCTGTACCACATACCACCCACAGAACCTGAATTCTCAGGTCCCACAGTTGCAAAAAGTCACTAAATTCTATAATGCTATGAAGAAGTCCTTATGAAGAGATGCAGGCATCCATCATCCCAAAGCACTCAACGATAGCCCTGAGCCCTACATCCTGCACCCTCACACCAAAGAGAAACTCCCAGCAGATGCAACACTCTCCAAACACACAGACTTGGGCCTCTGTGCTGACCAACAAGCACCAGCTGGTAAGAAAACCATAGCAACCAGGGAAACAGCACCTATGGGACGGTTCATAGTTGGGAGAACCAGAGTTGCCAGTTAACTCAATTCTCATTAGAGGCATGAATCCACAGAAGGCAGTTCCTTAGGATGACCCCAAGCAGCCAGAAGAGAACCTCACATGTACACAATGGCAGTACATCCCCAAAAGAGGCTTACAGAAGAGCAGCCCACAGATACCAGCCCCACACAGTGTGCCTAGATACAAGCCCACTGACCTGCAACCTTTGCACTTCAGAAGATGCAACACCCTATGCTACTCCCCCACAGTCCACCCCCTAAGTACATTAGACTACAATACCTCTACTATAGGCTGCCACGTGACACACACTCCAAAATAAACATGGGGGAGCCCAGAGCTGATTTGGCAGCACTGGATACATGAAACTTTTCTTCAGGAGGACATATTGTTATAGCAACAGAAAACAGATTAAAATGTTGGTGTTCCCCAGGGAGATTCTCCATGGAGATCGGGAGAGTCAGCCCCACCCTAATCCCAAATCCCCTCCCTATAGCCCACTCCAATCCCAAGTCCCCTCCCTATAGCCCCACCCTAATCCCTTCCTGCGCCCTATAAAAGTTGGCAACAAAAGAAGGAATGCGCGATTTCCCGGCACCCCGCTTTTAGGTGTAAGGACAATCGTGGCTGGCCAGCTAAAATAAAGGCTTCTTTTGGCTTTATGTGATTGGCTTGGATGATTTTATCTTCTTCGGGTACAACAATATAAGAACACACCCCGTAATGGAGTAACCTTCTTTAAGTCACAGATAATTAAGGACCATCACCTCTGATCCACCAGAAAGTTAGCATGTACTAACTTTCACATCAAAGATGAGAAGGCGCCTCCTAGAATTTTATCAGAGCTAAACTGGTGATTTCACTACTTCCATACCCAGGAAAACTTAGAGGTAAAGCTCATCTTATAAAGGTTCCAAATCCTAATGAAATATAAATCAGGAAGAAATTTCTCTACCTCAGCTTGGATTATCATAAATAGCTCTTAAGTCAATTTCGATCTTAAAGATATTACTATTTACATTGCATTGATGAATGTTCCCTTATTATATGATATTTCAGTCCTCAACCCATTCAATTGTACTTTCATGCAGGTTTATACTTGCTCCTCCTAGTCTCTATTATATTACCTCCTAGTCTTCTTATATTACCTACTTCTGTATCAACACCTCCCCCCAATTTTTCTTATTATTGTCTTAGTTTGAATTATTTCTTTCTATCTTTGTTTTCTTTCATCTTTCTCTTTCTCACTGCCTATTTTTCTCTTCTCCCCTTTTGAACCCCTAAATAGTGTAATAGTAATTTTAGTAACTTTAATAACTAATTTCTTACTGTGTTCAAGAACATTACTGCAATTCTGTACCCAGATTAGAGGAAATGTGAAGAAAGTTTTCATTAGGTTTTTTTCCCCCCTAAGGATTGGTAGTACTTGGCTTTGCACTGAAGTTATTGCAGTTAATAGAGTTTAGTATCTCTCTCAAAATGGTGATGATACTGGGTATCAGCAGAGGATACATTTTGATTGGGAGAATCAGTACTTGAATTTTCATTCAACCTGTTGCACTTCAGAGAAAGACCCTTACTAAGTAGTCCCTTGCATAAAGTAGAAGAAATAATCATTCCAGAAGATGGGCAGACATACAAACAATATGAAAAAGCAAAAGAATAAACCACCTTAAACACCCCACCAAACTTCAACAACTGAGCCCATTGACACCACAGTGGAAGAAATGTTGGGTAAAGAATTTAGAAAGTTCACTGTCAAAATGTTCAAGGAATTAAAAGAAGTAAGGATTGAATTAAGAGAGAAATATAAAGAAAATAAAAGATCATTTCAATAAAGAGGTTCTGTAAAAGAACCAAATAGAAATACTGGAAATGAAAGACTTAATAAATCAAATTTAAATTCAATTGAAATCATCACCAATAGATGAGAACACATAGAAGACAGACTCTCAGTCTTTAAAGACATATTATATAATTTTAAAAATAAAGGTGACAATAACGAAACCATAATCAGAATATTCAAGAAATCTGCAATAACCTTAAGAGACCAAATCTAAGACTCATTGGTGTAAAAGGTACTGAAACATGAACCGAAGGAATGCACAAAGTTTTCAATAAAATAATATCAGAAAATTTCCAAATCTTAGGAATGAGATGAAAATCCAAATACAGGAGGCATTTATGCCAAATAAAAAGGAATAATAAAAAAGATTCTCTTCAAAACACATAACTAAAATGTTTAACATACATAATAAGGACAGGATTTTAAAAGCCACAAGAGAAAAATGATAGGTAATATTTAGGAGAAAACCAGTTAAATTTTCTACTTTCTTACCCTAGACCCTAAAAGCCAAGAGGCTTGGAATAATATGTAACAGGCCCTGCAAGATAATGGGTGCCAACCAAAATTATTATATCCAGCAAAACTTTCCTTCAGAATAGGAGATGAAAAAACCTTCCATAATAAGCAGATAACCAAAAGAATTCACAACCACTAAGATAGCACTACAACATTCTCAATGGAATGTTTCATGCAGAAGAAATAAAACATATCAGAGCTAACATATGGATGAATCTTATTAGAAGGGTAGTCAATTAAAGAAGAATCAAATCTGAGTTAAACATCAGAAATAAATAAAAATTGCAGGAAATAAAATTCATCTCTCTATAATAACACTGAATTTCAATAGTCTAAACTCTCCAATCAAAACATATTGATTGAAAGAATGGATTAAAAAATAAGGCTCAACCATGTGTTGTTTTCAAGAGATCACCTTATAGGCAAAGACATCTACAGGCTAAAGATGAAAGGATGGTAAAATATACACCAGGCAAATGGAGAGCAACAGCAAGCAGGAAGAGATCTGGCAAAGTAGACTTCAAGCCAAAATTAATCAGGAAATACAAAGTTCACTTCCTTCTGGTTAAGGGAAACATTCAACAACAAGATACAATAATTGTAAGTATTTATGCCCCAATACTAGATGATTACAGCACATCTCTCTCACAAATAGATAGGTCATCCAGACATAAACTAAGACCCTTCAGAACTAAAAAATACCATAAACCAAATGAACCTATAGACATCCATAGAATATTTCATCCATCAACAACTGAATTCACTTTTTTTCAGCAGCACATGGAACCATCTCTAATACTTCAGTATATAAAGCAAGTCTTAGCCAATACGAAAAAAAGATAATCCCTTGTATTCTATCAAATCATGATGAAATAAAATAAGAAATCAATAACAAGATAAAAAAACTAGAAATTATTTTGAAAATCTATACTCCAATGAACAGAAAAACCTAGAGAATATTGACAAATTTCTAGACACCTATGATCACCCAAATTGAACCATGAGAATATAGAAAACCAATATAGACTAATATCTAGCAATGAGATTAAAGCAGTAATTAAAAGCTTTCCAATAAAGAAAAGCCCAGGAACAGATGGATTCTCAACTGAGTTCTATTGAAACTGGAGTTTCTTCCCTTGTGCTGGTGGGTAGGGTATTTGTAAATTGCAGGCCTTTGTAGCCAAGAAAGCCCATTTTTTCTCCACTACCACTAAGTATCATGTTGCAGCTCTTAATGGTGGGCTATGCCCTCCAGGGTTGCAGCAGACCCCAGAAGTTTACCACCAATTTCTTGTTTCTGGGTTCTTGTCTTGTAAAAACAAAGAATGAAATCCTCAAACAAGGATGAGTGAGTCTAAGAGTAGGATTTATTCAAGTGTGAATGGAAACAGGAGGCCCACGGGGCATGAGAGGAACCAACAGGGTTTGCCACTTGAGTGTGCTAGTCTAGAAGTTTAGATAGCACTCCCGTCAATGCTAGTGGTCCAAATTTGTGTTAATCAGGGTTTGAAAAAGTACTAACACTATTGATTAACTCGAGTCTGAACTTTCATTCAGATCTACCCCAATTCCATTTTATCATAGCTGGCCTATTATCCCAGCTTTCTAGGAGGTTGAGGTCAGCAGATTGTACTTGGGGGTTTGGATCTAAGGCACTGTGCAGAGTGGGCCAATGTACCAGGCATGGATCTGGGCCAAGCTGCCATAGTGTGACAGGTTGACACACCATGGCTTGTCTTGGCCCTGGCTTGCCTTGGCCCTGGCTTGCCACATCTCAGGCCCACACCAGCATGGCAGGCTCCATGTGGCCACAACCCATGCTCACCATTCTACTCTGCTTCTCTGGGACAAAGTCTTGGCTTCACTACAAGACCTTTTAAAAAGAATTAATGCCAATGCTCCTCAAGGTCCTCAACTCCACCATACAAGCTGGGATTGCATGGCAGGCTCCATGTGGCCACAACCCATGCTCACCACAGCTGCTGTTTCTCCAGGACAAAGGCTTGGTTTACCAGACCTTTAAAGAATTAATGCCAATGCTCCTCAAATTATTCCATGAAATAGAAAGTTAGGGAATAATTCCAAATTCATTCCAAGAAACTAGTGTAATTCTGATGTCAAAACTAGACAAAGTCACATCAAGGAAAGAAAACTTCAGATCAATATACCCAATGAACATTGTCAGGTCGGATTTGAGCGACTGCAGGGGGAGGGAGCAAAGACACCTAGCAACACACTGCACCAGAAGTGACCAATCAGAGGCAGACCTACTGACCCTGACGTCCACTTTGGTCCACCTTTTTAAAGCCACCTGAGATTTCTTCTGGTTCTCCCATCCCAGCTTTCACCCCAGGGGGCTGGAGTTTTCGCCAGGGAACACAAACTCTAATAAATCTTAATTCAACTACTTTTGTCTGACTATGGTGGTCCAGAACCCGCTCCGGCAAGCTTACATCTTTGGCCACCCGCCGCCTGCAAGCTTACAAACATAGATGCAAAAATCTTAATAAAGCATTGGCAAACCACATTCAAAAACACATAAAAACACAGCACTATGATAATCAAGTGAATTAATTTTAAGGATGCAAGGTTGGTTCAACATATACAAATCAATAAATGTAATTCACCGCGTAAAGTTAAGGACACAAATCACAAGACTATCTTAACAAATGCAGAAAAAGTCTTCAACGAAATTCAACACTGATTCATGTAAAAAACAATGGAGAAACTAGGGCTAGAAGTAACTTGCCTCAACATTATAAAGGCATGTATGACAAACACAAAGCCAACATCATGCTGAATGGAAAAATGCTGAAATAAACTCTAAAATCAGGAACAAGACAGAGACATCTGCTCTTACCTCTCCTATTCAATATAGTTCTTGAAAATCTAGCCAGAGCAATCAGGCAAGAGAAGGACATTAAAGAGATACCAACAGAAAAAGAAAATGTCAAATTATCTGTTGCTGATGACATAAAATGTGTGTAAGCTCTAGCTTACACGCTTATACACATTTCATGATTTCAATCTATTTTTATAGACTCTTGTCAATTTTGTTGCCATGTTAGCAGAATGAAAACTTGAGATTTGATGGATTAATATTTTCTACAGATATCATAACCTTAATTTGTGCTAACAGACAAAATAAATTAATCCAAAACATCAATGTGATAAAAATTAAAATGAAAATCTCTAATCTTTACAATCCTGAGAAAGACACAACAGCAAGTTTATCCAATCCACGTTTATGGAATTTACTTATAACCCTGTGCTGCTAATAAAAATAGGTTGATATTCTTCCAAGATAGAGTAAGTTTTAACAGATTTCACACAAGAAACTGCCTCTGGAAGTTCTGTCAAAGATTTTTACATGGGCTTCTAACATAGAAAGAAACATATCCATAGCAATTCTTGACAAAAATAGTTTTCTCTTTCCTAAGTCCATTCTGTTCCATTAATTTTGTCTATATTTTATTAAACAACAAAATAACTGAATTTGATAAAAGAAAAACAACTATTGAAGGTATAGTACTCCTATACTCCATTGACATGCTTCTGTCCATCTGTTCCCAGGTAAGATTTCATTTTACAAATATCAAAATGAATTGGTTTGGAAAAACAGGCTGATTTTTTTTTTCATTTTATTGAGTGAAGCAACACATTATTAATGCCATTTGCATTAAGTTTTTATAAATTCTTATTTTCTAGGTAAATATTTAACTGTGAATTATGTTTGTATTTTAAATTGGTTTACAATTGATTAAATGGAAGAAAGCACATCTATAAAATGTAAAACATATGTTTTCCTTTTTAAATTTTTAAAAATTTGTTCTTTTAAGTTTTACGTGATAGTAGAGTGTAATTTGGCATATTATAAATACATTAGGTAGAACTTATTCTAATTAGGATCCTATTCTCATGGTCATGCAGGATGAGGAGTTACCCTGGTCATGTATACAAACACAAGGCTAGAGTCAGGTGGTGTAGTGCACACCTGCAATCCCAGCAGCTTGGAAGGTTGAAGTAGAAGGACCCCAAGTTCAAAGCCAGTCTCAGCAATGAAGAGGCACTAAGCAACTCGGTGACACCCTGTCTCTAAATAAAATTGAAAATAAGGCTGGGGATGTGACTCAGTGGTTGAGTGCCCCTGAATTCAATCCCTGGTGCCCCCCCCCCAAAAAAAAAAAAAAAAAATACGAGGCTAGGAAAGTTATGACCAATTAATTCTGTCTTTCCTATTCCACTCCCCCTCCCTTCCCTTCATTTCCCTTTGTCTAATCCAATGGACTTCTATTCTTCCCCTCCCCACCCTCCCTTGCTGTGGGTTAACATCCACAAATCAGAGAGAACATTTGGTCTTTGATTTTTTGGATTGGCTTATTTCACTTAGAATGATATTCTCCAGTTCCATTCAGTTGCCATATTTCACCCTGCACAAAATTCAGCTCTAAGCGAATCAAGGGTCTAAGCATTAGACCAGAGACCCTGCACTTACTAGAAGAAAAAGTAGGTCCAACTCTCCAACATGTTGGCTTGGGAACTGAATTCCTCAACAAAATTCCTAAAGCCCAAGAGTAAAATCAAGAATCAATAAATGGGATGACATCAAACTGAAAAGCTTCCTCACATCAAAGGAAATAATCGAGAATGTGTACAGAGATACTATAGATTAGGAGAAAATCTTCACCACTAATACCTCAAATCAGGCATTAATTTCCAGCATTTACAAAGAACTCAAAAAACTTAACACCAGAAAAATAACCCAATCAATAAATGGGTAAAGGAACTGAAGAAACACTTCACAAAAGAAGAAATATGAATGGTCAAAAAATATATGAAAAAATGTTCAACATTTCTAGTGACTAGAGAAATGAAAATTAGAACTACACTGAGATTCCATCTCACTCTAGTTAGAATAGCAGTTATAAAGAATACAAATAACAATAAATATTGGTGAGGATATGGGGAGAAAAGTACTCTCATACATTGTTGGGGAGACTGCAAATTAGTGCAATTACTATGGAAAGCAGTATGGAGATTCCTTAGAAAATTTGGAACGGAACCACCATTTCACCCGGTAATCCCATTCCTAGGTCCCAAAGGACTTGAAAAAAACAGCATACTACAGTGACACAGCCACATCCATGTGGTTCAACTCACAACAGCCCAGCTATGGAAACAACCTATGTGTCCTTCAACAGATGAATGGATAACGAAAATATGGTATATATACACAATGGAATATTACTCAGCCTTAAAGAAGAATGAAATTATGACATTTCCTGGTATAAACAGGATTTTGAAGCTATACAAAATGTCAGAGGAAATATAAAATACTGAAGACTACATGGTTTCACAAAAGAATTAAACAATAAATACTATCAACCCCTTATTTTTATTTCATGCCAAATGTGTTCTAAGTGAAACATAACACTTTCTGTTCATATTTTGATAATCCCACTAACAGAGTTGTACTATTCCAAGTGACACACAGATATATGCTCAACTGTCTTAAAGAAAACTCCCTTTGATCTCTCAAATAAACTCAAATTTTTCCCCTAGTCAGATCATAAAGGATCTTCCCAATTCTTCCATGTCTGTACCTATTAGTTTGACCCTATTTCAGTTAGACTAACAAGTCAGAAACATATATTTCAGCTCTTCTGGTGCAAATAAGGGAGAGTTATGGATATCTACCAGTCTTGTCAAGATTGTTTAAGGACATATAAACCAAAATGCTACTTCCCTATACACACCTAGTCCAACTAAACTCCTAGAATGGGTATATCCCATCAACACATCTCTGTGAGTCAAAGAAAAAGAAAACCGGTCCATTTTAGTGTTTTCCACGTGTATCTTCTGAATGTCACAGATCTTTGCTCTGGTTTGGACAATGAATGTTCCTCCAAAGGCCTGTGTTCAAGACTTGACCACTGGTCTGTGGTGCTGTTGGGAGATGGTAGAACCTCTAGTCAGTGGGGTCTAGTGGAAGGAAGGAAGATCAGTAGGCTTGTGCCCTTGGAGGGATGTTAGGGTCCTGCCCCCTCCCCTTTCTCTTTGCTTCCTAGCCACCATGAGGTGAAAAGATCTACCCTACAATGTGCACCCACAATGATGAACTGTGCCATCACAGGCCCAAAGCAAAGGGGCCAGGTGGCCAAGGACTGAAACCTCTGAAACTATGAATCAAAATAAATCTTCCTCCTCATAAGTTGATTTATCTCAGGTGTTTGTCACAGTTACACAAAGCTGCCTAACACCATTTTGTTTTTTCATTTTCCCCACGAAAATAGGAGTACTTGGTGAATTTATCAAGATATGTAGCAGGTCAGAGTAAAATTCTGAATGACACCTCTGGGCTCTGTCAATACATTAGGCCTTACCCTCTAAGACTTACTTTCCTTATCTACAATAGAGTCATAATAATACCTACATTAAATTTTTGCAAAAATTGAATTTGGATTGAAACCTCTGGAGCCATAAGTCAAAAGAAACTGTAACTACTTGTAAGGATTTTAATCTCACAACAATGGAAAGCTCATTAACACAGAGACAACTGATTAGAATATATGAATCTGACCTCATAACATCCTTACTGCTTATTAGGTCCCATGAGTCTATTTTATGCAGCTTCCTGTGGGAATAGAAGTGAGCTCACGGAAACAGATTATCTTCTGAATTCTGCCTAGGTGATGGTGTTTTATTTAACCTCCCACCTATAAGACTACACTTCCACTTTTCTAAAGTTGGAAAAATTGTTTTCAGTCATCTCTCTGTAATCTTAATTAACTTCAAATGTAAATTTCCATATCAAGGGTGAAATATTAAATATTTCAAATTTAAGAATCTCTAAAGATACCAATCTACTTACAAATCATAAAATGTTTGAGACTTTCTCCAAATATAACTTTTCAAGACAATTTTGAAATAAAAATTCAATCACATGTGACAATTTATGGTGCTTTATTAAATTCTATCTACAAACTTTGTTCTTCCCTCAGTTTCTCTTAGAAATTTTCTCTTGAGTACTGAATTTCATCAAAGTTGAAACAGAAATTTCCCCCAATCATTTCTGTGTTTGATGGAAAGATTGATACAACTTCCCACTATTGTGCTAAACCAATGTGTGTTGGTTAATTTTATATACTAACTTGGCTGGGCCATTGGTGCCCAGGTGTCTGGTTAAATATTATTCTGAATATCTCTGAGGATGTTTCTGGATGAGATTTGCATTTGAATTAATAAAGCACATTTCCCTATATAACGTGGGCTGGCCACCAGTCCACTGAAGATCTAAATAGAACAAAAGTGAAATGAGAGTATTCACTTTCTGTGCCTGATTATCTTCAAGCTGAAACACCAGTCTTCAGCTTTCAGACTTGGGCTGGAAGAACTGCTAGTATTTGCTCTCCTCATTCTCAGGCCTGCAAACTTAAACACTGCAACTCCCCTAGATCTCCAGCTTGTGGATTGTAGATCCTAGTTCTTCTCAGTCTACCTAATTCCTTATAATAAACATCTTATTTGTTCTACTTGTCTAGAGAACACAGACTAATACATATTGCAGGTACAAAACTGAAATGATTATTTGTTCATTTTATTAGTCATATACTTCATTGCCTTGATTGACTCAAGGATGAAGCTGGCTTAAATAACCAGTTTTTCAAAGGTAATTTGTCATTGTACAAACTTATGCAGAAAGAAAAAAATATTAAAGTTACCATGAGAAAGTGAAATACTTTTAGAGGCCATGCCTACAATGTATAATACAATTATGAAAAACAAATATTGAGGTACTTTAATCTAAAAATAAGCACTTTTCTCCTTTTGTTTATTAAACTACTCAGTCTTCCACCAGGCTAATGTCACCTCGACTGATGCTGTTTCCTCAACATTGTTATATCTGTATTCTTACAAGTATGTCCTCAACCTTGACTGGCTACCCAATAGCCATCCCAATCCCATTCTGACTTTTCATAAATCAAAACTTTTTTAGACCCATATTATTTCTTTTGCCACCTCTTTTGCATTTACAAGTGGTTGTGTGACAAGTTTGACCCAAGAGACATATAGAAAACCTACTACCGAGCACCTGGTCAAGATGTTTTTCCTTCATGATAAAAGAAGTGAAACAGAAACAAGTTCTGTCTTGATTCCTTTTGCTAACTCCACCACTGAGCAAGCAAAGCTGACAAGCCTGAAGATTAAAACCAATATCTAGAAACAGAACCATAAAAAAAGAAACAATAAATGTTGGACAGATCGGCTTAACCTGATTTAACCATCACACGTTTACAACTATTGAACCATCCCATGGTACCTCATTAATAAGTATAATTTTATCTTTTTATGTATTAGTTTAAAAGCAAAACAAATTGATAAAGGTTTTTAATTAATTAAAAATGAAAAAAAGGGCTGAGGGTATAGCTCAGATTTAAACACTGCAACTCCCATGAATCTCCAGCTTGGTAGAGCGCTTGCCTTGATTGCACAAGGCCCTGGGATCAATCCTCAGCAACACACACACACACACACACACACACACACAAAGAAAAACCGGATCCTTGATGACATTGTTGCTGCTTTGAACCAACCTCAGGACCACCCACAAAGGAGATTCTGACTAAATCCTCAAATGGTCTTTGTGTTAAGACACAACCAATCAGGTTCTCTGTTACTTGAAGCTACATGCATAGTAATTGATTTTAAACATTTCTATTTTCCTTTCTGAAATATCTAGACATTAAACTTAGAAATTTCTAAGGGAAATTAAAGTCTGAAATGAGAAATTGATCATATCAATCTCACTTTTCAAGCAAGTAGAATGTGGGTTTTTTTTAGATGTAAGAATATTTAAATATTATTGACATACCAAGTAATTTATCCTCCAAAAAATTATCAGAAATAAAAATGAGAACGGGTATGTTGAGGTAAATTGTATGTTTCAAAATTACAAAAATATAGGCATGTAAAATTCTAGAACTCCTAATTCCAAGGAATATTGAAAATCAAAATCATCTTGCTGATGATAAGACTGAATTAAGATCTTTAAAGGTTTATCTATGTCATTTCAATATAATCTGTATTGTACTGACTTTATACTAAAGCAACTTGTAGAAAAACATCTTATGACAAACCCTTATGAATATCTAAGCAATCATAATTTTACTATGCGGAAATTATCACCAAAATTTTAACAAGTACAAAAAATTATTTGTACTCAAACTAATGCAATAATGATCTTCTTCACAGAAAAAAAAATTTGTTGCTACATGAACATAGAAAATTAAATGTATTAGGAGAGTTACTTATCAGTGCACATATTGATCTGAGCTGACAGACATTAAGTTGTGCTCTCCTAGATAACTTTATTCCACAAAAGATACAATTTTGAGACAAGAAGATAACTGCTAGGGAAAAATAGCTTCTAGTCATCTTTATAAGTGTAAGTCTAAAGACGCTGGAGTCAATATATAGTTTACTAACAATTTTTGGAAGAGAGGAAAAGAAGATAAATGGGAACCAGACAGCCAATATGGACACAAAAAAACCTGGAACTAGAATAAAGTTCCAAATACTGTTCTGTTTTCAAGCTGTCACTCTTTTGGAATAATCATGGGTTTGCAAGGTTAGCATAGAAATAGTTATCAAGTATAATGGAAAGATTGTTAAATTTAAATATCCATATCATGCACCAAAGACTAAAAGTAGAACTGACATCAATTCTATACCTTATCTATTTTTTTCTCCAAATCCAGGTGACAGCTGTTAGAAGTAGATTTTTTTTTCTCTTCTACACATGCATAATAGCTTTTATTTGCTCAATACTATATAGATTAAATTGCCATAGTCTCATTAAGTATAAATCAAATTTAGAAATCACAGCATGATCATCACATGGTCAGGTTGCAAAATAAATTATCCCTAATATGATGCAAAAGTGTTAATGGAGGCTTCATGGTAGAAGCTTAACTGGGCCTATGACCTCGAAAACAAAAAAATAAGGAATTACCTAGGGGGAAGATGG
Source organism: Glaucomys volans (assembly GCA_020662805.1). Classification (NCBI taxonomy): domain Eukaryota; kingdom Metazoa; phylum Chordata; class Mammalia; order Rodentia; family Sciuridae; genus Glaucomys; species Glaucomys volans. The sequence goes on from JAJEJO010003008.1 coordinate 199,044, forward strand.
GAAGACAGCACTTCAGAAAGAACAAGATGATTTGGTTCCTGAAAGGGAATGGGGAGTTCAGAGAAAACTGCAGTAAAAACTTGCTTCCCTTGAGAAAAGGGTTTAAGCAGGGTAAGGAACAGACTTAAATTGTGCCTTAAAGCCTGTTCTGCTACCTTGTAGGTGAACTCGACTAGAACCAGCTGAAGTCATTATCGTTCTTCCTCCCTTAAAGATCAGATGAGAGCATAACTTGAACCATTGAGATTTTAATTCTCATTTCTCTAAACTTCATTTTGGCCCTCCTGAGACCCCCTAGAGGTACAGGCTTCCCAAGCAGACGTTACCCTGAGCCAAAATTTTACTTCTCATTGGAAAGGACATAATAACAAAAGTGGCTATTTTTTCAGGCAAAATTGTTAGAGACTATTGAAATGTTCATTAATTCAAACATTACATGAGTTCTGTGCCATGGGACTCTAACATAGATGAAACAGACTTACACAGTTGAGAATTTTGAGTACTTCGAGTTAAGAAGCCCAGAGACAAACCCTCATTATGGCTAAATCTATATTGCAGGATCTTGAACTAGGCCTTGAGGAATTAAGTTTAAAAAAATAATATAGTCTTCCACAACAACAAGAAAATCAATACTCAGAACATAATAAATTCGTGTGCTATTTCTAATTATAAAAGGAAATTTGACAGCTTTCTTATGGATGTCAAAGCCAGAGACATTGCTAAGTTATACTCATGCCTAAAGTTGGGACTACCATGGAAATCTGAGGTATATGATTCCCAAAACTATACAGTTTGCTCTTGTATAACACAGCTCCAACAACCCATTTCTAGAGAGCTGTTTCCTTGTAATCCCAGGCCACTGTCATTATAGTTTCTGTTTATACAGTTATCTTATTTGTTTGAGGTCCTCCTATCAGCAAATGATTGGTATAGAGAAAATATATCCAAATAATACATATGTGGCACTCACTCTGAAAAGAGTTGGTGGGTTTGTATAAAGTTAAAACAAACTCACTATATGACTAAAAATTCCCCTCCCAGCTATTTACACAGGAGAAATAAACATGTTCACACATAGATACACACAAATCAGTCAGCATCTCATCCTAGCTGGATATAGATACCAGTTTCCTGAAGCCCTAGTTGGAGTCTATGGTCCAGTGATGTCATGCCCACAAAACACTGGAAAGCCAGAATGGAAAACTGTAAGCTTATTAGAAAAGAGAAAATAGATACGGCTTTTCTAGTTAATTTCAAGTTTTATATTCTCAAACAGGTGTTAAGTCAGATTTGCCTTAGAAATGGACCCTCCTAAAGCATTCCCTTACAAAACAAATTCTCAGTTACGACAAACAGATCATTAACTTGCCCAGAACAGTTTCCTAGGGACATCACATCTAGTATTTGATTTTTGGGTCCTCTGAGGATCATTAATCTCACTGGTTTGTAAGAGAACTTGGTGACTATTAATCCTATAGAATAAAGACAAAGGATTTGGATATAATTAAAATAATAAATGAATGCCTGTTAGCAATTATATAGCCAAATCCTTGATTCTTAGGCTTTGATCCAGTTCTATGACAATTTATTCACATAGAGTGACAGGCTTGGTTACGAGATTGGATTGTTTTGCTTTAATGTTAGTTTGTCTTCTAGTCTCTTTTTTCTTTGCCCGTTTTTCCCTTTGTGACTTATTTACTTATTTGAAATTGAGCATGTTTGACTACTTAGAGGATAGGAGGGAAATACTTTATGAGGGCAGCCATATATGGAATAAAACATTTCTTCCCATTTCAGACATTCAGATAATGCCTCAAAACTGGACAAAATGAGGGAATTCATTACAATAAATATATTGAACTTAACAAGATATCAGACTGGTCCTTTTGAGACCAGGGCAAAGAACAGGTAGCTGATTATCAAAGAAATGGATATAGGTAGATAGCACTCCCCATCACCTGGTTGCTAACAGCCGCTGGAGAAGGGAAAAGATCCCATTTTCCAAAAGAAGCATTCACCCTCTGCTGCTCTCTTCCTGCCCTTTTGGTCACTTTTTGTCACATAGGTAGGATGGGAGGAGGAGGGCATGAGAAGAAAGGAAACCTGAAATCTATAAAAGAGCAAGACACCCCCACTCCCTCAGGCACCAGCTTTGGAACCCTTCTGGAGGTCAGTCTCTCTCTCTCTCTCTCTCTTTCTCTCTCATTCTCTCCACCTCCCCCCATTCTTTAAATAAAACTTTTTCCTCTTGCCTCCACGTTTCTAGGGTGTTCGATCCTCAACACTCAGGGAACGGGACCCAGTCCTGATTTTCAACACCAGTTTTCACTTTGACAATGTTAGGTAACATAAAGATGAAGAAAATGTATGTAAGTAGAAAGAATTATAGTAGTTCTCCTGAGGGAGAGTTAAAGGGATGCTTAGGCCTTCATGTGATTTGCAATTATATGCAATGGAAGAAACAAGGATCTTGGACTTTTTATCCCTCCTCTTCACATTTACCAGTGGAAGCTTAGAACCCAGTTGAATTGTGCTCTTACCCAAGCCCCCACCTTCCTGGGCCCCACCTGATGCTGACTGAGTGATAAAGCATTATGATCCAAAGTTGGGCCCCTTTGATAAACCAAAATTTTTTTTCTTCTAAAATAAAATCATAAATTCTTATTTACCTCAATCTGTTCACTATACCCCAAATACAAATCTCAGGGAAGCAGCATTATAAAGTGAATTGCATCTCAAGCTCTTTTATCAAACATACTTGAGTTTTCATCTTTACTAGTTATATAAACTTAGGTGGGTTATATGATCGCTTTAAGCTTCAGTTTGCTCATTTGCAAAATATGAGTATAATACATACGTGTGTGTATGTGTGTATATATGTGTGTATATAATATATTATACTCATAATACTCATATTGTATACATATATATTTATTTCATGTACTTTTAAAAATACATGGATGTACAAAATAGCACAATGTAACACATAGTACTAATAGCTTTACTTTAATAAGTAATATTATTGTTATCTTTGTGGTTGTTATTATTATTTCTTTAAGGATAGGGTTTCTGTCAGTATAGTACCACTCACATGTTCACTACTATTTGATGTTTAATTTTTTTCAAATTAACATCTAGTACATATATGCATTATCTCAATGGAAGCAAACTCTTGGGAACTAATGTCTATTGATGAGGATTATCTTTGTAGCAGTTTAGTCTCTAAAATATCAAATCATGGTTTGTTTGAAGCATGTGTTCTGAAACAGTTTCTAAGTAAAAGCTTCCTGATGGTCATTTTTCCCAATGAGCACATCTTTAATAGTTTTATAATATATATCTCCCTGGCATTTGTCTGTAGAAGCAGGGTAAAGACTGTCACAGTCAAACATTGGCTAAAAATCTGATTTGTCATTTACGGTCAAGCATAAAGGTGAGGGTGACTTGCAGAGGAAATAAGGCATCATGAGTTGTGACCTCCACCAAATAGAACAGATCTCGGAGACCTACCTGGGGAGGACTTGATCATGCCATCAGATGACCCATTGAAAGGTGGGAGGCCAATATGGGTAGTTCAAAGACAAATGTTGACTCCTATTGCCTTTGTAAATATTCTGTAGTATTTTTAGAAGCCCAGGAGAAGAAGAATACTTGCGTATATACTTCCTGTTTTTCTGTTTTAAAAAAAAAAAGTTTCCAGAAATTTTACCAAGCTTGAAAACTTTTCTCTGAATGATCCAATGTCCTAAACTAATTCCAGTTATTTTTAGCCTACCCTGATAGAAAACAAGCTAGTTTTGAAAAGTCAGTTTTTAGAAAAAGGACAGAAAAGACATATAAGCTACTGTTAAAGCAAAAAAGGCACCAAAGTTAAACAGGAAAAGGAAGAATTTATTCATGTCTACCACAATAGAGAGAGGCCAGAAATCAGTCTGTGCTCAATTCCACTGAAATGAAGGGTGGAGGAATTTTAAACAATCAAATAAGAGGGAGAATCAGCATCTATCTGCTAATTAGCCTCAAAGGGAAAGCAAACTTTCTCTTTATCAAGAGACAGATTTATAAATTGGAGCAAAGTGCTCATTCACTGAAGTTAAGCTCCAGCCCATCCAAAAATATTTGGACAAAGAGGCACTATCTTCCTGATGACTTCCATTTCAAAGAGATGGCTGTATCCCACCTACCCATTACATTTATTGCTATTTGTATTCTTGATGATTCCCATTCTAATTGGAGCGATACGAAATCTCGGTGTAGTTTTGATTTGAGTTTCCCTGATTGAGAAACATAATGAAAATTTCTTCATATGTTGGCCATTTGCATTTCTTCTTTTGAGAAATGTCTCTTTAGATCATTTGCCCATTTCCTGATTGGTTTATTTGTTTTTCTGGTGTTGTTTTTTGAATTCTTTATGTATTCTGGATATTAATCTCCTCTCAGAAGAATAACCAGCAAATATTTCCTCCCACTCTGTAGACTCTCCATGCCCTTAATTGTTTCCTGTGCTCTGCAGAAACTTTTTAACTTGATGCCATCCCACTTATTGATTCTTGGTTTTACTTCTCGAACTTTAGGGCTCTTATTGAAGAAGTCAGTGTCTGCACCAATATGTTGGAATGTTGAATTTATGCTTTTTTCTAGCAATTACAGTGTTTCTGATCTAATTCCTAAGTTTTTGATCCATTTTGAATTCATTTTTGTGCAGGATCAGAGATAGGGACCTACTTTCATTCTTCTACATATGAACATTCAGTTTTCCCAGAACCATTTGTTTACAAAGGCTATCTTTTCTCGCACATATAATTTGGAAACTTTTCTCAAGGATCAAATGGCAATATCTATGTAGATTTGTCTCTGTGTCTACTATTCTATTCTACTGGTCTTCATGTCTATGTTTATGCAACTACCATGCTGTTTTTGCTACTGTAGTTCTGTAACATAATTTGACAATATTGTGATGCCTCCAGGATCACTCTACTTGCTCAGTATCTCTTTGGTTATTCTGGGTCTTTCATTCTTCCACATGAATTTTAGGACTGTGTTGTCTAGTTTTCTGAAAAGTATCATTGGAATTTTGATGGGGATCTCATTGAATCTGAAGACAACTTTGATAATATGACCATTTGACAATGTAAATTCTGCCTATCCAAAAATGTGGGAGGTCTTTCCATCTTCTAAGGTGTTCTTCAATTTTTCTTCAGTAATCTGTAATTTTCACAAACTTGATTTATTCCTATATATTTTACATAGTGAGATGCTACTGTGAATGAAATTGTTTTCCTGATTTCTTTCTCAGAAGCTTCATTATTAGTGTACAGAAAAGTTATTGGATTTTGTATATTGATCTTTATCCTGTTAATTTGCTGAATTTGATGGTGGATTCCAAATTAGTACAATCACTTTGGAAATGAGTATGGAGATTCTTCATAGACTAGGCATGGAACCACCATATGATCAGGTAGCTCACTCCTTGATATTTATCATAAAGAATTAAAGTCATCATGCTATAATGATATGTGCATACCCATGTTCATAGCAGCACAATTCACAGTAGCCAAACTATGGAACTAGTCTAGTTGTCCATCAACAGATGATGGATAAAGAAAATGTAATGTACCTACAAACATATATGCAATGGAGTTTTACTAAACCATTAAAAAGAACAAGATTTATATCATTTTCTGATATAAATTTATACCAACAAGATTTATACCATTTTCTGGATGGAACTGGGGAACATGCTAAGGTGAAATAAGCCACACTCAGAAAGTCAAGGGTTAAGTGTTTTCTCTCATGTGGAAGGTAGAGAGAAAAAATAAACAAAAATAGAGACCTCATAAAAATAGAAGGGAGACCACGAGAGTACAGGAAGGAGACTGAGAGGGATGGAGAAGAGGAGGGCATGAGGAGGTACTGGGGAGTGAAATTGATCAAATTATGCTATGTCATGTACAGATATAACACAATGAACCCCACTTTTACATACTAATTATAATGCACTAATTAAAAGGCATAGTAGTAGTAGTAATAATAATAATAATAATAATAATAATAGAAAGGAGTCCAATAGTGTAGAAGAAGGAGGGGAGGAGAGAGGGGGAAGAAGGGGAGGGAGGAGGGAAGCAAAAGGAGAGATACTGGTGAATGAGATTGACCAAATTATGTTATGTGCATAAATAAATATGCCATGATGAATTCCACTATTAAATAAAATTATAATGCACCAATAAAAACTATTTAAAAAGGGATGGCTCCTCAGTCCTCAAGCAAGACAATACTGAGTTATAAATACAATAAGTATATTAAAAGATACACATCTCAAAGAAACAGAGAATTTTCAATTACAAGGTTTCTAAAGTAAATGCTCTAAGAAAAGGATAGGAAGGGATTTCTTTGGCAAGTCCTACTGGATTCAGTAAGGGCAGAGCATGAGAAAAAGGCTAGGGTCCTAAAGGAAAGAAGAAGGGTGTCCAAAATTTAGTCAAGCTCAGAGAAAGGTCAGGGTTATGTTGGCACATTTAAATTCTCTTTCACGTAAATACATTTCTTCTCACTTTCCTGGGCTTTTGAGGTTTTTCTTGTTTTTTTGTTTTGTTTTGGTTTTTTGCAATTTACCAATTGTTCTTCAGTTTTCCCAAAAATACTTGGCTCTGAGTCTAAAGCATCAAGAAAGCAACTTGACATTACAGCCCCAGCTGGAACCCCATAGCTGGCTAGTTACTTTCAAGTACTTCCTATCCTCCTCTGTGTTCCTTGCCTTTCATCTATAATCTACATTGCAAACATTTCCATCTAATTTATATCTTCTTCTTCCCAGAACTTTCATTCTCTTGCTGATTCTGCTTCTAACTCTCTTTACTATTTATTACACAGAACCCATCCTATTTCAAAGAAAAGCTTCCCTAGGATATGTCCAACCCACCTCTTGGCTCCAACTATAACTTTTCTCTCTTTTAATGATGTCCTTTCCTCCCTAAAAAAGCTGCCCATTCTGTCTATTTCACAGGGAGGAGGTATGTCCCTCTTTCTCTTGCATACCCACTGCAGTTTCATTCTCATTACATTTGAGACTTATTAAAAATTTCCACCTCATTTAAGCCCCTAAAACTTGAACCTTTAATGTCTTTATCACTGTCACCAACCGATCTTTACTTCCTTGTTACATATGGTGAGGCTTTGGTACCTGGATGGTAGTCTCTCTTTCCATCAATTCCTTTCATTATTCTGAAATACAATGTCCAGATGGACAGCCACCTGAAAAATGTCACCTTCATGGCCTTCTAATAAAACACTGTTCAGGTCTATAATCTGTACCTTGTCATCTTCCAAAGTTCATTTTCTGATCTGAAGTTTGATAATAAAATTCTCCCACAACAATCTCCTATCTTTACAGCTCTACCACTCTCTCTTTCCACTAACTTCCCATGAAATCTTATACTTTCTTCACACAAACTGACCCAGAGAACAAAACTTCAATGATGTTGTTACAGTCCCTTTAATTTTCTGTCACATTCACACTTCTACCACACCCACTTTATAATTGTCTTTTAACCTCTAATACACTTGGGTTCAAGTCAGCAGTCCTCTGATTGCTATGCTCTCATGCCATTTACGTATACCTTCTGACGTCCAGTTTCCTCATCTATAAAATAAGGAAGGGGTTGAAAGTATTACATGAAAAATTGCACATAAACTGCTAAGCTGATACCTGCATCAATATATTGTAACCTCTTATTAACCATTATAATCTCCAAAATACATTTTTTTCTAAAATTAAATGATGCTAGAGAAAATCACAGTAGTTTCCAATAAAGTGTTTTAACTACAATTAAACATTCAAGATTGTTAATGATTTTTATCTTTATTTATCTTTCTTCATCATTTTCTTTGCAATTATCCAAAATTGTACCAGTCTTCACAAACTTTCCTTTTGCAACCACCTACTCCACTTCTGAAGATATTCTTCATAAAGAAAATCTGATAAAAATTATCTGCTTTACTAAACTTTAGTCAGGCTCCTGAAACTAGGTCCAATATGCACTTCTGTGTAAAATATAGTTTTGGCAATAACCCTGCTAAATCAGATTATCAAGAACACCCCCACCCTTGTGATCTGATAACTTGGTATCTGATCAGTTTCCTCATCCTCCACTACCCAACAGTTGATGTCTAATTATCCTGGCCTATTTGAGCCAGCATCCTTCTAGGTCAATTTCTCCTAATAGACTTTTACCATTGATGGTAATTTTAGTAATTTTCCATCTATGGACTCCCATGCTACTCTTTTGCTAGAAATTCCTACTTGCCCATGCTCTATTCAGGATTGAGCCCAATCTCTTGCCCCTGCTTCAAGACCCCATTGCCATGGTCCCTATGCCTATCATTATGGTACTGAAAAAAGTTTTCCTCACCAGTTTTTAATAAGTATCATTAGATAATTTTTCTTTACCAAACTGAAGGCTTCAGACTGAGTTCATAGGAACTTAGTTCCCATTCATTTTACCTATATTTGCACTGAATCATCCATCCACTCACCCATCCACACATGCATTTCAGAAATATTTACTAAGCATCCACTATGTGGCAGATACTGGGGATAAAATGGAGAACAAATGGAATGTCCCTTTACTCCTAAATCTAACAGGCTAGCATGACAGATAATCACCAAGTAAATTATTATGCGTTTTCCAAGTGGTACAAAGGAGATGAAAACTTTCCACAGGAACATAAAACATTCTTACTTCTGAATGATAACTGTCATCGGAGTGAAGGAGATAAATGGCACATAAAGCAGAGAGGATGGCATAAATAAAGTTCCTAGGAAAAGAACAATCAAGGACTAAAACCCATGAGCCTCAATCATGAAGAAGGAAATAGCATGTTGGTGAGAGAGTTGGCAATCCACCCAAAGCTCTTCTCTTCCTTCAGCATGACTGGAAAGCTGGGTGCTGTTTCTGCAACCAAAAAACCTGACAATAACAATTTAAAGGAGAAAAAGTTTATTTGGGGGCTCACTATTTCAGAGGCCTCAGTCTATAAACAGCTAGCTCCATTCTTCGAGGAACTAAGTGAGGCAGAACATCATGGCAGAAGGGCATGTAGAGGAAAGCACCTCATAACATGACAGAAGTGCAACAATGCATACTCAACAGGAAAAAGAACCAACCATTTGGTGAGTGTCTGTTATGTGCCAAGCCCAATGTGAGGAGCCTTACAAGTATTCTCTCTCCAATGGTCAGAGCAAATATCACAGTGGGGCGGGTGGTGATGAATTTTAATGCAAAGGCACCTGACCAGTTTGACTAGGCATCTTTCCACTTTTGTCTCTGCACCAGCAGAAGCAGCAGCAAAACTTCAAAGATGTAGACCTCCGGATGAAATACGTTGCAGTATCTCAAAGTTGTGCTCTTATTCCATACTTTGAACAGGCCACACTAAAGTCAAATTTCATCAACAAGACAATGCTTCTTCATCACAAACTAAACACTAAAACAGGATTCTGATGTAATAGACTGTAACCTATGCAGACTTTGAAGACTCTCTTGAGCAACAGAGAACTCCTACAAAAATAAAATGTGGATTAGAAATGTGTGCGTGCGTGTGTGTGTGTGTGTGTGTGTATATTTTTTATTTTTTTGTATAGGAAGGGGAGAGAGGTGGTATTAGATGGAGTTCAGGGGCTTCCAAAATTATAAAACGAGATTCCAGGACTTCCTGATAGTACTGTTAGATAGAAATCTGAGAATTCGACTTTTTTTTCTATTCAACTTTCTACTTAATATCGTATAAATTTGTTAGATAAGATCCTTAAGTATAACATGCTAATATTTCAACTCTAGACTTCTGTTTCCAACACCAAATTATTTTGTATCTCACTCTTTTCCATCTTAGTATATGTTATTATTATGCACACAGTTGCTCAAGCCAAGCCCTCATCTTATACAGAAGTTAACTTAAGATGGTCCTAGATAAAAGTGTAAAATGCAAAACTATAAGACTGCTAGAGGAAAACATAGGGAAATATCTGACCTTAGGCTTGGTGATGTGATTTTATATATGAAAGAGCCATGAAAAAACTTGATGCTAGACTTTATTAAATTTTAAATTCTGCTCTGTAAAAGACACTGTTAAGAAAATATGAAAACAAGTGAAAGACTGAGGCAATATTTGCGAAACACATAATTAACATATCCAAAATACACAAAGAACTCCTGTATCATATAAATACACATATATAGGTATATATGCATAAAATCTCAACAATAAGAAGGAAACAAGTGAACTTAAATATGGGCAAAAGATCCAAGCAGACATCTCACCTGAAAAGGTATGCACATGATAAACAAGCATACAATAAGATGCTATTATTTGTCATTAGGAAATGCAAATGAAAGCTACAGAGATACCATTGCACCTATTAGAATAGCTATGATACAAACAACTGGCACTCTCCATTGCTGCTGAAGATGCAAAGCAACAGAGCTCCCATTCACTGTGTGTAGGAATGCTTACAGCTTAAAAGAAAATTCTAATTCATTTCCCCCAGACAGTTTTTGAGAGTCTATCCATATAGAGTCATTGCATCTCATATTTGGGGCATCAGAATTTAAATTAGAATATACTCTAATATCTGAGTCAGAACAATGCCACAAAATAAAATTGAACTCCAAGAGCAGTTATCCCATGATATTTATTTTCCTAAGTATATTAGTAAGAAATTTTGACCTATGCTGAAGCAATCTCTTTGATTTTCCATATTTATGTTCTTACAGTTCATAACAAACAGGAATCAAATTATATCAAGTAATATTTACTTATTTTTCTTCTACCTCCTATGTAAAATTAATACATGATTTTTTTCCTCTGAAAACAGACTGAGAATTTCAGTTCTTCTGATTCATTGTGCAGCTATTTTTTTCCTTGTTTTGTTGTAACCAAAACATAAAAATTAAGCTGTTTTTGAAAAATGAAAACATTACCTCTGAGTTAAAAACTCTCTTATTCCTATGTTAGGATCTTGTCCTTATTCATATGCATATTTTAAGTGGTTAGAAACATGAAAATCATCTTACTGATTCGTATCTCTATATATATTCCCAATTAGTTATACCCAGTATCTGGAAACAGTTTCTAGATCAATACCATACCACACATTTCCAGTACTTTGAGTGTTTTAGGAGAGAACATGGAGACTGCTAGATTCAGTGCTACCTGGAGTTTCAGTGGCTCTAAGTTTTGTGTGAGCATTACATTTGGGTGACTGGGAGAGGCTGGGGTAATTATCAGCTCTTCTTTAAAATATCATCTCTCCTTGAAGAGATCCTTCCCCTGTAATTTCATGGTATTCCTTTGTTATTCCTGCTTCCCATGAAAGAACTCAAAATGCCAAAGTTCAGGTAAAGGTATTGATGACTTTTCATGTTTATTTAGAAGAGCCCATTCTTTGGAGAGAGCAAGGCTTTGAGTCAAAAGGAGCAAATACATCATAGTGAAGTTCCAGGCATCATCATCCCTAGGTGGCAGAGATATTCTGTGGGATTTTCATTTGTTTGTTTCAACTTAATTAATTTATTTATTTATTGCTATTATTAGCACATCTTAGTTGTGCAAATTAATGGAACTCCCTGTGGTATTTCCACACTTGCATACATAGTGCATTGATCTTTGAAACAGATTTTCTGGAACCTTTTCAACTTTCTTCAACAAAATACAAAGCCAGCTAGAAGCACATATCCAGAAGGACACATCAGAATTAATCCTATCCTGTAATTGTAGAAACATGTAGTTTACCTAATGCTCTTTTAAAAATTTGTTAATTGCTTCTATGTGGATAATAAATTGGGACTATCACAAATTTACATATTTTTTGTTTTCAAAATTTATATGCATGATCCATTACATATTGTTATAGATCAAGACTTATTGTAGAACAAAAATTTTTTTCTGTTATTCACCAGATTCTCACTTATTTCTCTCCTTAAATTTTACTAAGTACATTGGCAGAGAATGTTTTCCTATTCTGCTTTCTATAACCTCTGTTCTGCAGTTTAGTACATATTGAAACAGTTTTAATAAGAATTGCAAGCTTCCATATCTGTTGCTAAATTACATTCTCTCCTGTGTGTGTGTATGTGTGTAAAGAAGGATACTGTTCCTAGATATTACCTTCATGTGAGGTTATTTGCTTTTTTAATGGATACTTGGAGCAGACTTGTTGTACATTTTACAGATTGAAGGAAAATGTTCCTGTAATCATAAAAAAGGTACAACAATTAAATATATGTAATAATCTTAATATATTGCAATTTTGAAGGTCATGGACCTAATAATGACTTCTCCAATAAGGATTCATTTACATAATTGTATAAAATGAAATTAGAAATTCAGAGACAATAAAATTAACACATCCAAGAATGGTGCTCACTGGACTATGAACTGGTAAATTTTGTAACAGAATTTTCATAGTCTAGAATTTCCTATGTGGTAGGCAGAATAATGACCCCCAAAATGGCCACACTCTACTCCCTGAAATCTGTGAAAACAATGTTACTATGTTTCACAGACTAAAATGTGTCTTTCTACAAAATTAATATGTTCATGTGAGAATATTTGGAAATATGACCTTAACAGAAAGCCCTATTGATTAATATCTGAAGAGCAGCTAAATAATCTAACTCTAACGTGTAATTTCAACATGCACACCCAAGGCAGTGTTACACTTATGGTACTAACAGCACATTTTAAAAACCCTAGAGTAAAATCACAACCTTTGAATTTCTATATGCTTTCTGCTTTTGTTCCCTTCTTTTACTTTCCCTTCAGTATTTACAGCTCCTGTGAGGGCTCTTTCCTGTTGACTTTTCATATTTTTTTAATTTTTTTATAAAATAGGGCCTGTTCCATCTGGACATCTATTTGGCTATTACTGTGTGTGCAAGCTTGGCACAGGAAAAGTGAACTGCCTGGAAAAGTTCACAACTACAAGGCCAGTTTAGGAGCCAGGAATATTCTGTGTGTCTCAGGACTTGGCTCACCTGGTGATTCAGTATTCAGCAGACCAAACTCGGAAAATCTCCTTACTTTGAAGTCTGCCATGTTGGACCTAATGATGTTGCTTGTACTTCCTCCTTGACCAGCACTCCTGCCCCTCGTGGTCTTCTTTAGTAGGTTGCATTATACATGACTGCAGTGCTGTGTGAGTGCATGGCCCCTACCCTTCAGCTCCCCGGCTGTGCAGTGGTTTCTATGGGGTAAAACAGTACATCATCATACCCAAGTTCTAAGAAGGTATGAATTATCTTTTACTTTCTTCTTTCAGGCAGGTCCATAGTTCTAAAAAATACCAGTGTACATTTAGTAATATCTTAGTTGCATTTAGAATGGTTGACTAATAGTCAATAGTTTAGAATTGAGACTATCTTTGTTGCTGCTATTGTAAATTAATAGGTGCATTTATCATTAAACAATGATAGTTTTTTGGGGAAATGGGATTTTTTTTCCTTTTATTAGAAAAACAAAAAATATACTGCCTCATGTTTTAACAGTAAGCCATGTGAACATTTTGCTCTTGTCATGCACAACATTTTCTAATTATCTGAGGTGGGCACACCTAGTTCATGATCCAGGTACCATACTGCTCTTTCCACCTTCTTTACTCCTTCAGGACATTTCAAGAGTTACCTCTTTGTGAGGCAACCTCTTCTCTGATTCCCCCTGAAAAGAGTTGGCCAGCTGGCCTCCTCTACATTCCCATGCATTTTCTCTTTGCCTTTGCTCTAATAACTGACTCGAAAGGAAGCCTCTCTTTCCTTCCCCTGTAGATTCCAAGCATTTGAATTGCAAGCACCAAAAGAACACCTTGCACCGGACTGGCATTCAATTAATTGTATTGAATAAAATTCATATTTATAAATATGAAATAATCAAGAAAGGAATTACCATCACATATTCAACAACATCTTTTACAGAGCATGGAAACATAGATAAAATTGTGTAATTTCCTCACAAAAAGTCTAACAATAAAAAATAGTACTTTTGAGGAAAGTAATTCATTTATCTTGAAATCTCAATGACACAGAATATGGATATTGAAAAATTAAGCATCTATAAAACATATCCATTCATCTTGTTTTCATAGCTTTTTAGTTTTATGTATTTTTCATATTTTATTTTAGTTTTGATTAACATGTATCAATTGTGCATATTAATGGAGTTCAGTGTGATAGTTCAACACATTCTAACTATCATCCACTAATCAAATCCAGCCTCTCTTTATCCATCATCCCCCTTTTCCAACTCTTAGTAATCAATAAGCCACATCAAAGTCAACTTTTTTAGCTTTCACATACAAGAAACAACATGAAGTATTCATCTTTTTGTGTCTGGTTTATTTCACTGAAAATAACATCCTCTAGTTCCATTCATTTTGCTGCAAATAATAGGATTTCATTTTTTATGACTGAACCATATTCCATTGTAAATATATTCCATATTTCTTTGTGCATTCTTCTGTTGATGGGAACTGAATGAATTCCACATCTTAGCTATTATAAATAGTGCTGCAATAAACATGGGCATGCTGGCATCTATATTTTTTTTTCATTATTGGGGATTAAACCCAGGGATGATCTACCACTAAGCTTTTATTTTATTTTATTTTTTGAGATGGTCTAGCTAAGTTGCCAAGACTGGCCTTGAATTGGTAATCCTCTGCAGGTATCATTTTTATAGTTGTAATAATTGGTGCCAACAACATACTTTGGAGAAAAGATAGCTTTTTAAACAAATGGTGCTGGGGTAACTGGATATCCAAAGGCACAAGAATGAAACTAGATCCCTAGCTCTCACCCTGAAAAAAAGTCAAATCAAAGTGGATCAAAGACTTTGGAATTGTTTTGTTTTGTTTTGTTTTGTTTTGCTTTTTGGTACCAGGGATTGAACCCAGGGACATTTAACCACTAAGGCACCTCCTCAGCCCTTTGTATTTTTTATTTTGAGAAAAGGTATTGCTGATTTATTTAGGGCTCACTAAGTTGCTGAGGCTGGTTTTGAACTTGTGATCCTGTTGCCTCAGCCTCCCCAGCTGCTGGGATTACAGGAATGCCCCACCATGCCTGGCAAGACTTAGTAGTTAGACGAGAAACTCTGCAATGCTAGAAGGAAAGACAGGGTGAACACTTCCAATGTATTGGTGCAAGCACCAACTGCTTAAACTAGACTCCTCAAGTGTAAGAAATAAAACCAAGAATCCATAAGTAGGATGGCATCAAATTAAAAACTGCACAGCAAAATAAATTATTAAAAACATGAAGAGAAAGCCTACAAAATGGGAGAAAATCATTGCTACTTACTCCTCTGACAGGATTCATATCCAGAACACATAAAGAACTCAAAAAGCGGTCTCCTGGGTGGTCGGGCCTGGAGGGGCTGGAGTCTCTGGCTCCGGCAGTGAGTTTGGACCATTTGGCGTCAGTTTGCGGCTTCCCTGGCAGAGGGCAACCATCTGGGAATTTCTGAACCCGCGGAACCGGGCTCCAATCTTCCCCGCCACTGCGCAGAGTCTCCTGGGCTGCCTGGCCTGGAGGGGCTGGAGTCTCTGGCTCCAGTGGTGAGTTTGGACCCTTTGGCGCCATTTTGCAGCTTCCCTGGCTGAGAGCGACCATCTGGGACTGCCTGAGTCTGCAGGGCTGGGATCTGGTCTTCCCCGCCACTGCGTGGCCTCTCCTGGGAAGTCTGGCCTGGAGGGGCTCGAGTCTCTGGCTCCGGCGGCTGCCTCTGCCCAGAAGCATTGATCATTCCCAAACTGGAGGAAGTGGAACAGCAGCTTTCTTGGGTTACTGCTTGATCAAGCACCTCTCAAACATCAGGTGAGTTACTGGAAACCTGCAGGGACACTCTAAGTCTTTACAGGAAAATTGCATTCCCTCTGATTCGCACTGCTAGAGGGGAAGATACACGAGCAACATGAGAAAACATGGGAAGAAAGTGTCCCAAACAAACCTAGATGATATATCAAGAGAACCCAAAGACAGCATGGTAGAAGGAATGACAGAAAAGAAGTTCAGAATGTTCATAATTAAAATGATCCGAGAAGAGAATGATGTGACGAGAGAGCAGATTCAGGCTATGAATAATCAGCTAATAGAGCAATTGCAGGAAGCAAAAAATCATTTCAATAAAGAGATAGAAGTTCTGAGAAAAAAACAAACATAAATCCTTGAAGGAAACAAGGAAATGAAGGAAACAATAAACCAAGTTAAAAACTCAATAGAAAGCATAATTAACAGAATAGATCACTTGGAAGACAGAACCTCAGACAATGAAGACAAAATATTTAATCTTGAAAACAAGGTCGAACAAACAGAAGATGGTTAGGAATCATGAACGAAACCTCCAAGAAATATGGGACATCATGAAAAGACCAAATTTAAGAGTTATTGGGATTGAGGAAGGCACAGAGATACAAACCAAGGGTATGAATAATCTGTTCAAGGAAATAATATCAGAAAATTTCCCAAATATGATGAATGAGATGGAAAATCAATTACAAGAGGCTTACAGGACACCAAACACACAGAATTACAACAGATCCACACCAAGGCACATTATAATGAAAATACCTAACATACAAAACAAATATAGAATTTTAAAGGCTGCGAGAGAAAAACATCAGATTACCTACAGGGGGAAACCAATACGGATACCAGCAGATTTCTCAGCCCAAACCCTAAAAGCAAGAAGGACCTGGAACAACATATTTCAAGCTCTGAAAGAAAACGGATGCCAAACAAGAATCTTATACCCAGCAAAACTTACCTTCAGATTTGAAGATGAAATAAAATCCTTCCATGATAAACAAAAACTTAACAAATTCACAAGGAGAAAGCCTGCCCTACAGAACATCATCAACAAAATATTTGAAGAGGAAGAAATGAAAAACAACAATCGCAGCCAACATGGGGAGGAATTACCCTAAAGAAAGAGTCAAACAAAGGAGAAATGAAGTTAAGCTAAAATCCCCCAAAAAGCTAAAATGGCAGGAAATACAAGTCATATCTCAATAATAACCCTGAATGTAAATGGCCTAAACTCATCAATCAAAAGACATAGACTGGCAGATTGGATTAAAAAGAAAGACCCAACAATATGCTGCCTTCAAGAGACTCATCTCATAGAAAAACATGCATATAGACTAAAGGTGAAAGGTTGGGGAAAAAACATACCATGCACATGGACTGAGTAAAAAAGCAGGAGTTTCCATCCTCATTTCTGATAAAGCATACTTCAAGACAAAGTTAGTCAGAAGGGATAAAGAAGGACATTTCATACTGCTTAAAGGAAGCATAAATCAGAAAGACATAACAATCATAAATATTTATGCACCAAACAGTGGTACATCCACGTACGTCAATCAGACCCTTCTCAATTCCAGGAACCAAATAGACCAAAACACAATAATACTGGGGGACTTTAACACTCCTCTCTCACCGTTGGACAGATCTTCCAAGCAAAAATTGAACAAAGAAACCATAGGACTCAATGACACAATCGCTAATTTGGACTTAACAGACATATATAGAATATTCCATCCATCAAAAAGCAAATACACTTTCTTCTCAGCAGCTCATGGTTCCTTCTCTAAAATAGACCATATGTTATGCCACAAAGCTACTCTTAGCAAATACAAAAACATAGATATACTACCTTGTATACTATCAGATCATAATGGAATGAAATTAGATATCAATGAAAAAGTTAAAAACAGAAACTACTCCAAGATCTGGAGATTAAATAATATGCTATTGCATGATGCATGGATAACAGAAGACATTAAGGGGGAAATTAAAAGATTCTTAGAGGTCAACGAGAACAAAGATACAACATATCAAATTCTCTGGGACACTATGAAAGCAGTGCTAAGAGGAAATTTCATTGCATGGAGTGCTTTTAATAAAAGAATTTAAAGTCAACAAATCAATGATCTCACACTACAGCTCAAAGCCCTAGAAAAAGAGGAACAGAACATCACCAAAAGTACTAGAAAACAGGAAATAATCAAAATCAGAGCTGAAATCAATGAAATTGAAACAAAAGAAACAATTCAAAAAATTGACAAAACAAAAAGTTGGTTCTTTGAAAAAAATAAACAAAATTGATAAACCCTTAGCCACCTAACGAAGAGAAGGAGAGAGAAACTCCAAATTACTAAAATTCGTGATGGAAATGGAAATATTACAACAGACGCAACTGAAATATAAAACATAATAAGAATCTACTTTGAAAATTTATACTCCAACAAAATAGAAAACCTGGAAGACATCAACAGGTTCCTAGAGGCATATGAGCCACCCAAACTGAATCTGGAGGACATACACAACTTAAATAGATCAATTTCAAGCAATGTAATAGAAGAAGTCATCAAAAGCCTACCAACAAAGAAAAGTCCAGGACCAGACGGATTCACAGCCGAGTTCTACAAGACCTTCAAAGAAGAGCTCATTCCAATACTCCTTAAAGTTTTTCATGAAATAGAGGAGGAGGGAACCCTTCCAAACTCATTCTATGAAGCTAATATCACCCTGATACCAAAACCAGAGAAGGACACTTCGAGGAAAGAAAAGACCAGACCCATATCTCTAATGAATATAAATGCAAAAATTCTTAACAAAATCTTAGCAAATCGCATACAAAAGCAAATTAAAAAGATAGCCCACCACGATCAAGTGGGTTTCATCCCGGGGATGCAAGGTTGGTTCAACATCCGGAAATCAATAAACGTAATTCACCACATCAACAGACTTAAAGTCAAGAACCACATGACTATTTAAATAGATGCAGAGAAAGCATTTGATAAAATACAGCACCCCTTCATGCTCAAAACACTAGAAAAAATAGGGATAGTGGGGACATTCCTTAACATTGTAAAGGCTATCTATGCTAAGCCCACAGCTAACATCATTCTAAATGGAGAAAAATTGAAAGCATTCCCCCTGAGAACTGGAACAAGGCAGGGATGCCCTCTTTCCCCACTACTATTCAACATTGTTCTTGAAACTCTAGCCAGAGCAATTAGACAGACCAAAGAAATTAGAGGAATACGAATAGGAAAAGAAGAGATCAAACTATCCCTATTTGCTGATGACATGATTCTCTATTTAGAAGACCCTAAGAATTCCACCAGAAAACTTCTGGAACTCATTAATGAATCCAGTAAAGTAGCAGGATATAAAATTAATGCTTATAAATCTAATGCATTTTTATTGGTAAGTGATGCATCCTCTGAGAGAGAAATTAGGAAAACTACCCCATTCACATTAACCTCAAATAAAATAAAATACTTGGGAATCAATCTAACAAAAGAAGTGAAAGACCTCTACAATGAGAACTACAGAACACTAAAGAAAGAAGTTAAAGAGAATCTGAGAAGATGGAAAGATCTCCCATGTTCTTGGATAGGCAGAATTAATATTGTCAAAATGGCCATACTTCCAAAAGTGCTACACAAATTCAATGCAATTCCAATTAAAATCCCAATGACAGACCTCATAGAAATAGAGCAAGCCATCATGAAATTCATTTGGAGGAATAAGAGACCCAGAATTGCTAAAGCAATCCTTAGCAAGAAGAGCGAAGCAGGGGGTATCACAATACCAGATCTTCAACTATACTACAGAGCAATAGTAACGAAAACAGCATGGTATTGGCACCAAAATAGGCAGATCAATGGTACAGAATAGAGGACACAGAGACAAACCCACATAAATACAGGTATCTCATACTTGACAAAGGAGCCAAAAACATACAGTGGAGAAAAGACAGCCTCTTCAACAAATGGTGCTGGGAAAATTGGAAATCCATATACAGCAAAATGTAAATAAACCCATATCTCTCACCCTGTACAAAACTCAACTCAAAGTGGATAAAGGACCTAGAAATTAGACCCAAGACTCTGCACCTAATAGAAGAGAAAATAGGTCCAAATCTTCATCATGTTGGCCTAGGACCAGATTTCCTTAACATGATTCCCAAAGCGCAAGAAATAAAAGCACGAATCAATGATTGGGATAGAGTCAAACTAAAACGCTTTTTCTCAGCAAAGGAAACAATCAGCAATGTGAAGAGAGAGCCTTTAGAGAGGGAGAAAATCTTTGCTACACACACTTCAGATAGAGCACTAATCTCCAGAATCTACCAAGTACTCAAAAATCTTTACACCAAGAACACTAATAACCCAATCAATAAATGGGCCAAGGAAATGAACAGACACTTTACAGAGGAAGATCTACAAGCAATCAACAGATTTATGAGAAAATGTTCAACATCCCTTGTTATAAGAGAAATGCAAATCAAAACCACCTTAAGATTTCATCTTACCCCAATTAGAATGTCTTTTATTAAGAATACAGGCAACAACAGGTGTTGGCAAGGATGTGGGGAAAAGGGTACACTCATACGTTGCTGGTGGGAGTGCAAGATGGTGCAGCCACTCTGGAGAGCAGTGTGGAGATTCCTTAGAAAACTTGGAATGGATCCACCATTTGACCCAGCTATCCCACTCCTTGGCATATACCCAAAGGACTTAAAATCAGATTACTACAGTGATGCAGCCACATCAATATTCATAACTGCTCAATTCACAATAGCTAGATTGTGGAACCAACCTCGATATCCTTCAATAGATGAATGGCTAAAGAAACTGTGGTATATATACACAATGGAATATTACTCAGCCATAAAGAAGAATAAAATTATGGCATTCGTAGGTAAATGGATGATGTTGGAGACTGTTATGCTAAGTGAGATCAGCCAATCCCAAAAATCCAAAGGCCGAATGGTCTCTCTGATGAACGAATGATGATGCATAATGCGGGTGGGGGAGGGTGGCAAGAATGGAGGATGGATAGATAGCATAGACGGAAGGGAGGGGTGGGGTCGGGGGGGGGGGGGGGGGTAAGAATATTAACAGAATGTGTGACAGACATCATTGCCCTGTGTACATTTATGAATGCACAGATGGTGTGATTCTACTTTGTGTACAACCAGAGAAATAATCGCTCTACTCCATTTGTGCTCAATGAGTCAATAAGCAAATAAAATAAATATATATAAAAAAAGAACTCAAAAAGCTTAATATCAAAAACAAAATCAATAAATAAATGGGCAAAAGAACTAAATAGACATTTCTCAAAAGAAGAAACACACAAAAAAAACAACAAATACATGAAGAAACATTCATCACCTCTAGCAATCAGGGAAATGCAAATCAAAACTACACTGAGATTTCTTCTCATTCCAGTTAGAATGGCTACCATCAAGTATACAAATAATAATAAGTGCTGGTGAGGACAGGGGAGAAAAGATACCCTCATACATTGTTGGTGGGACTACAAATTAGTGCAACCACTCCAGAAAGCTATATGAAGAGTCCTTAAAAAAAATAGGAATGGAACCACCATATGACCAAGCTGTTCCACTCCCTGATATTTGTCCAAAAGAACTAAAATTGGCATATTAATAGTGATACCAGCACATCAATATTTATAGCCTTGCAACTCACAACAGTCAAGTTATGGAACCACTCCAGATGCCTGTCAATAGATGAATGAATTAAGAAAATGTGGCAAATATACATAGCAGAGTATTACTTGGCCATAAAGAAGAATGAAGTTGTGGCATTTGCTTGTAAATGTGTGGAACTTGAGAACATCATACTAAGCAAAATAAGTCAGACTTAAAGAGTCAAGAACTGAATGTGTTTTGTCATATGCAGAAGCTAGAGCTAAGTAAGAGGGGAGAGTGAGTGTCAGATTTCTTACACTTAAAAGGAAGATTAGTGGAGTAGAAGGAGTTTGAGGTGGGAAGGAGGAGAAATGGGACCAGGGAGAAAATATGGAAATAATTTGACAAAATTATAAAATATGCCTGTATAAATATATCAGAGTGAATTCCACATTTATGTATATCTATAAAATAGCAATTAATGAACAAATAAATAAATAAAAAGCCAGTAGAGTAGAGGACACAGAATATGGGCAGGTAGGAGGGGAGGGAAATGGGGGGGGCACCAAGGTTTGAAATGGAGCAATTAAATTCAATACACAGTTATTATTTGTCAATTAAAGATAATTTTTAAAAGTAAGTTAATTCAAATAGAGAAACTACCTAGAATCAGGTAAGCAATTTTTTTAAAAAAAGAGTAGAAGAATCAAATAACAGGACTTTAAAGTTGTTAAAGTCAGATGAGGTCTGGGGATATGTTGGTGAGGAAGGAAAAAAGAGAGGCCTTCAGGGAATATCAACTCTGTCAGAGGCTGATGAGAAATCAAGCATAGTAACCTGTAATCCCAGCAGCTCAGGAGGCTGAGGCAGGAGGATCACAAGCTCAAAGAGCTTACTGAGGGCAACTTACTGAGGCCCTAAACAACTTAGCAAAACCCGTCTCAAAATATAAAAAAAAAAAAAATTTAAAGGGCTGGGGATGTGGATCAATGGTTAAGCACCGTTGACCTGAATCCCTGGTACAAAAAAAAAAACAAGAAAAGAAAAGAAAGAAAGAAGGATGGAAGGAAGGAAGTGGGAGAGAGAAAGAGAAAGAGAGAAAGAAAGAGAGAGAGAAGAAAGAGAAAGAGAAATAAAGAAATCAAGCATAATAAAAGCAGAGAATACAATTTTGGATTTGCATTTGTTCCTATATGAAAGCATTATGGCTTTCAACAAGAACAATATAAATTAAGGATTGATGTAGACTGTTAGGCATTAAGGATTAGCATAGAGGAAATAGAATTAGACATACAGTTTGTTCTTCAAATAGTTTGTCAATAAAAAGAGAGACTACAGTAATGACTTAAGAAAGGGGCAGATCAATTTTGTTTACCACTTTTAATGCATAACACTGACAAATACATCATGTCTCAGAGGAAAGAAGGAATAGTAAAGGTAGACTGGAGAAAAGTACCCAAAGATGAACATTCTTAGGATATCTGTTTTACATTTTTTTATTAGTTGACAAGGAAAGTGATGCTATAATTCATTTGTTCATTTACACACATCTATCTACATAAATATATATTTACATACATATGTATATAATAAATAAATATTTCTCTCTCCTTGAGGAACTTAGTAACTCATTAGGAGGATATGAAATAATGAGAATGTAAACTTGATTCATTAATTCATCCAATAATAGTGATTCCTATCAGCCAGATATTATGGTAGGCACAAAAACTATAGCAGGGAACATGCTAGACTTGGTTGGAGTTTACACTGAGCGTTACGACTCTCATGGAGCTTATGCTGGCCCTCATGAAGGCCTGACAGCCTCTCTGACCCTGTTTCCTACCACTTTCTACCCGGCATTCCTCTCCTGCGATCCTGGCCCCCTTGTGTATTTCTAAGTCCGAGTCTTTGGACATGCTGAGAAATTTTTCCTGAATACTCTTAACTCAAATCTTCACATCTTGCTCTTTTACTTCATCTAAAAATCTACTTAAAAGGCACATCACAGAAAAAACGTCCCTTGTTAACTTATGTGAAAACTTAGCATACCCCATTACTCAATATTTTCTGTTACAGCATTTATTGCATCTATCAAATTATATGCACACTTCCTGTCTTACCTAGGATATATGGACATGAAGAAAGAGATTTTTCCTATATAAAATTTAGACAGTATATGCTGTATAACTGGAACTGAATATTTGTCAAATTAGTAATTGATTACTCAAAATATGTATTCCATGGGGGTAACTCAGATCTTACATGTGTGATCATAGCATGAATGATCTTAAAAACTACCTATGGCAGTTTCTGCTAATAACAATAGAAATTTCAAGTGAGAAAAATCCACATGGAGTACTTAATAGAATGTCTGGAAAATAATGATTATTCAAATATTTAAATTGTTATAGTTGATTATTAACAGAAATAATATTTGAAAACTAGGAAGTTCCAAAGGTGTACTTTTCTTTCTTTATGCTCTAATATTTTGACTAATTAGAAAGAAAAAAGTTTAAATCATCATTTTCTTTTTTCTTTTTTGATCATTCTAGTTTGTTTTTGAAGTTCTGTTAGAAACATTTTAGAGAGACCTTTTAAAGTAGGGAGTTAGACTACGTGATTTCTATAATGCTCCAAATAAAAGTACAACATGCCACCAACCCCATCAGGTTTTATATATTGTTCTCAAATTGTTGCCTTTCATTCTCTCCCTTATCTTTAATGGAGCTGTGAAATGCTATAGAATCATATGCTTTCAGATAGATACAAAGCAATCCAAATTTCTATTAAAATCAAAATTGAAATTTTTCTGAGATATTTACCCAGAGAATGAAACTATTTCTACAATTGAAAACTTAATTTTGATCTTTAGATTAAGGATGTTGTATTATATCAGTTCATTTCCAATGACCTCAAGTCTGAATCATGATTCCATTAAACTGCCTAGTTTGCCATCTCTATGTTACTCAAAAATTTCAGATTTAATGTGTCGTGGCTGAGACAGCAGCATATTAGTCTAAAACATATGCAGCTATTTTGTTATGAAATATCAAGGAAAAATAACAAAATCTAGTATTTGGAAGTAATTTCATGGAATGAAATATACTTTCCATAGTGTTAGACAAAGGCAGTTTAAGGAGTGAAGACAGAGCCCTAGTTGAGAAACCCATCACAATTAGAAATAAAAAAAATCTATGGGTCTCTTCAAAACATTTGCTATTGATTTATATTACAACTTTTGAAAATACTTAGAACTTTTCCATACCTGTTTACTTTTTTTCCCTTGTTGATCCCTGATCATGTCCTATAAGGGGTGTTAGTCCTTCTCATTCTCTAGATAAATACAGAAATTTAAACCTATAGGTTCCAACAGTGTGAAATTTAATGACCTCTTCATTTCATATGCCAAGAAATAGGCTTTGCATTATCATGTGTCACCCTTTGTTCAGTTATATATAAATCCTCAAATTCCTCCCTCAAAAGTGTAGGTATGACGGTACTGCCCAGTATGACTCCAACACTATCAGTTAGTGTTTCATATTAGTCAAGCACAGTTACTGTAGCTTGGAGAAAATCTCATCAATTTTCAAGAATTCTGGGAAATCACACATTAACAAGTAAGATTTAAAGAATGGCAGGACAGTTCAATATTAGACAAATTTGGAAGCCTTCCAAAGCTAGTTTTTCTCATGCATAAAATGGATTCCCATTCTACGACAATACAAAAATACCTGTTTTATAAAGTTTTGAGATGTTTAACTATGCTTTATTCAGAACAGGTGTAAAGTACATGTTGAATGATTGATTTATATGATAATATTATTTAAAATATTTTCCAAAGTAAGTGCTCAAAACATGATAGAAGTAACAATGGCAATGGCAATAATCTTAATATTTGTGATAATTGTACAATAATATTAATATTGATTTATTTCATATTGGGTTGCTAATCATTCATCCAAGAACTTGAGAATAACAATAATGATAATCCACTCAGGTTTCTACACTGTAGATATGGACTATACCTTTCCAGTTCTTCATTCTTTTTCTGTATGTAGATTTATAATACCAACATTATAGTGTATGCCACTAATTTCTCCTCCCCAAAAGAAATGTTGGAGAGATGTTAATGTTGTTAATGTAAATGTTGGAAAGACTTAAACCTCCTGATGTCTTGCACAGAGTCAGCTGTATGATGTTATGTAGTAGGTAACAACTTCAAGGAGATACCTGAGGAATGCCAAAAAGTCCATATACCCTAAATACCTATCTCAACAAGAATATACTGTATAATTTAAAAATTAAGTAGCCATGGTATCAGATAGACTTGGGCTTGCACCCTGACTCTATCATACATGGAATTCTCAGAAATTTATTATTTTTTATTACTGCATTATAGTTATACATTATATCAGGGTTCATTTTGATGTGATAATACAAGCATGCAATATAATTTATTCCAATTCAGTGCCTAGTTCTCCCTCTTTCCTTCCCCTCCTTCTTTCCCTGTTCCCTTTCCTCAACTAATCTTCCTTCTACATATTTATGTTTCTTTGCAAACTTTCCAACATAATGCCACAGGCACATAGTTCCTTAACAAGACTGCTAAAATGCAAGAAATAAAACCAAGAAACAATAAGTAGATGGTGTCAAATTTAAAAGCTTCTGCACAGCAAAGAAAATAATTAAGAGCATGAAGAGAGATCCTACAAAATGGGAGATCTTTGCCACCTGCTCCTCAGAAAGGGAATTAATATCTAGAATATATAAAGAATTCAAAAAACTTAACAGGAAAACAAATAAACCAACTAATAAATGAATAAAAGAACTAAACAGAATTTTCTCAAAAGAAGAAATAAAAATGGCCAACAAATATATGAAAAAAAAGTGTTCAACATTTCTGGCAATCAGGGAAATGCAAATCTTGACTGCACTGAGATTTCATTTTACTCTTGTCAAAGCGGCAATTATCAAGAATACAAATAAATGCTGGTGATGATGTAGAAAGAAATGTATGCTCATAATTGGTGTGACTGCAAATGAGTACAACTACTCTGGAAAGCAAGATGGAGATTCCTCACAAACAAACAAACAAACAAACAAAACTAGGAATGGAACCACCATCATCCAGTCATCCCACTCTCTGTATTTATCCAAAAGAATTAAAATCAGCAGACTATAGTGATATAGGCACATCAATGTTTACAGCAGTACAATTCACAGCAGTCACATTATGGAATCAACCTAGATGCCCTAATAACAGGCATCTGGGTTGGTTCCTTACACAACAGATAAGTACAAATGTGGCATACACTCAATGGAGTTTTACTCAGCCATTAAGAATGAAGTTATGGCATTTGCTGGAAAATGAATGGAACTGGAGAATGTGGAGAACATCATGCTAAGCGAAATAAAACAAACTCAGAAAGTTAAGGTGGAATATTTTCTCTCATATGCAGAAGTTAGACCAAAATAAAGGGGGGAAAAGGGATCCAATGAAAATAGAAGAGAGATCAATGGAGCAGAAGAAGGGGAATGAGAGGAAGGGAGAAGGGATGGGAAAAGGGAAGAATGGTGGAATGAAACTGACCAAACTACCCTATGTATATGGAATTCCACCTTTATCTATGTACATAAAGCTAATTAAAATGTAAAAAAAAAGTTATTTACTCTCTCTAAATCTCAATTTCCTCTTTTATACTATAACAGCCTCCACTATTAGTTTATTATTAAGATCAACTAGGATAAAACATGAAATAATACAAGTGATTTGCTACTAAATGTTTAGCAAACAGTTTTCGAGAATTAAAAAGCATGATTTGTAGCTGGGTGCAGTGGAACACACCTGTAATCCAGTGACTCGGGAGGCTAAGACAGGAGGATTGTGAGTTCAAAGCCAGCCTCAGCAAAAAAACAAGGTGCTAAGCAACTCAGTGAGATCCTGTCTCTAAATTAAATACAAAATAGGACTGAGCATGTGGCTCCCTGGTTGAGTGTCTTTGAGTTCAACTCCCGGTAACCCCCCGTACCCCCCACAAAAGAAAACATAATTTGTGCCATTTATAAATTTCTATGGTATAAAAACTTCTATAAAGGTTGATCTCAAGTTATTAATATAATTCACTGAGCACAGAGTTGCAAGGAGACATGCACAATCAGCTGTCATTACAAATGCATTCCAGCACACCATTGGTGGGTGAGCTTTAGTCAAATGCCTGCAAGCTAATACTCTTTGTCATTATAGATTTAGTTAATAAGTCAGTTAGATGTGACAAAATTCTTATAACTGAACCAAATGTTTCATGACTAAAACCAAACCATTTTGTGAAAGAATAATTCATTAATGATTAAAAATGATAAATGGATCTCTGTTCCAAGATACACTATCACCATTTTCTAGTACACCATTGAAAACTCATTATAAAGAGTTCTCTTGTAATCTACATTCTATAAATTAATTTAAACTTAGTAATATGTTATTAAACTTAGTAATATGTCCAGAGGTTTTGGGTACTTTTTGAAAATTCCAAATATGACCCAATAAATTGTCCTTGGTACAAATAAAAGAAGAAATGTTAATTTTAACTCATATCTATTTTATTTTGAATTTCTATGTAAGATATTATAAACAGAAAACAGTTCAGATGCTAAAGCAATATTCCAATATGTTTTATTTTTACTTTTTATGATTGACTATCTAACACAAGTTTTTCTTGCTAATTAAACCATTTTCTCACTAAAATATTGCTTATTATTTAAAATGTTGATATCACATTGAATTATGTCAAAAATAGAATGTTTCAGTTTCTTCAGTAAAAATACTTCATTAATAATAAAAAATTTTAATGTTTTAGTATAGGGAAGCCCAGGAATTAATGATATAAATTGACCTTGCTGGCAAGATCTTTGTAATAATGTCAGGCGGAAACACAGTAAGCTGGGACTTTAATGATAGATTGAATTTCAAATACTTTAGCCAAATACCTCTTTCTCAAGTGCACTGCTGAAATTGATTGCAAATAAAGGTAAACCAACAATGAAACCAAAATTTAGTACAAATATTAAAGAGCCAATTTGAACTTCTCTGGTTATCTTTTAACAAATGTGGATCTCCGAAAAAAGAAAATTTAAAGGAATACAACATACATGAAGAAAAAATTACTTTGGAATATTTCTGAAACCTCAAACTTCCTCGGACATCTTACATACTAAAGAAAAAGTTTTTACCAAAATTTAGATTAGGTTAATTTCAAAATTCAGTTTTAAGACTTTAACTGGAATCATGAAACTCCTTGTATAATAAGTTTTAAATGCTACTAAAATATTCATCTTAATAATGTTTTAGTTTAATATAATATTTTGGAAGTTTCAGTAAACTTGATTTTAACCTAGGTTAACATATTAATTTCTAGTAGATTTGGCAGGAAAGTTTCTTACTGAATATTCTCTAAAACACAAAAATTATACTAAAAATTTACCTAGTAATTAAAATGACTTCTATTAATAAGAACAACAAAAACATAAACATGAAATTAAATCTAATCAAATATGCACAATAACAATGGAGAAATTATAAAACTTTAAGATATTTATAAAGACCTAAAACAAGAGATAACAAATATACTGTTAGAAAAAAATTGAGAAATATCAATTTTCCTTGAACTAATGAAGAGAATCAATATAATTTCAATCAAAATGTTTATTATTTGAGGGTCTTGGAAAACAGATTCTAAAATTTATACAGAAGAGCAATGTACCAAAAATAGCAAGGATTTTCTCCTTGTTGTTAGATATAAGAGCTTATAATAAAACTACAGTAATTGGTAGCCCTGTATTAATGCAGGAAAAGACAACAGAAAGCATAGAGACATGCTCAAACCTTTCTAGAAAACTGATATTTGGCAGACTTGTTACTGCAAATCTGGTGTAAGGTATAATCTATTAAATATATAACACAAGAACAACTGGTATTCTAAAGGCCAAATACATGTGTATCTAGTCTCTAACTCAAGAAATGTATAGAAATCAATACCATGTGAATCAAGAACATAACATAAAACTAAACTTCTAAAAGTTTAAAATAAAGTGCACAGCTGTTACTTCACAGTTTAAAGTCAAGAAATTTCTTACATAAAATATAGAAACTGGTAAAGTTATTCAAGGCCACTGAACTTCAAAACTTCTATACTTCCAAAAGATACTTATTGAAAGTTGTAAAAAAGAAACCCAAATATGAGAGAAGACTATAAAGAATTTAAAAAGTAGGTTCTCGAATATATAAGGAATACATAAGAAAAAAAAATGCAATAGAAAGAACACTGTAGAAGATTATTAAGACAACCACCATATTAATGAGAACAGACCCAGTTCACACAACTCAACAGCAAGGAAACAAATAACCTGACTAAAACTCGGCAAAAGATCTGAACAGACAGATATCTCTCAAAAGAAGACAGGTAAATGGTCAGGAGGTACATGAAAACATTTATCAGCATCACTAATCATTAGGGAAATACAAATCCACAATGAGATGTCACCTCATTCATTAAAATGACTTTTGTCAAAAAGATGAAAGAGAATAGTTGTTCAGAAGGATGTGAAGAAATAAAGGAAGTTTTATACATGTTTGGTGGGAATTTAAATTACTACAGTCATTATGGAAAATGATATGGAGGTTCCTCAAAAAGAGAGAAATATAACTACCATATGATCCAGTAATCCCATTTCTAGGTATATAGCCAAAGGAACTGAAATCCTTTTAGCAGTATTTACAATATCCAAGATATTAAATAAAGGTAAGTGTCCATTAGTAGATGAATGAATAAAGAAAATATATGAGTTAATAGTGGAATAATATTCAGCCTTAAAATCAGGGAAGTCCTGTCATTTGTGACAGCATGGAAAAACATGGAAAACATTGTACTAATTGAAATAAGCTATGTAAAAAAGTAAAAAAATTCAATTCCACATATGGTATCTACCAAAATTAAATTCACACAAGTAGAGGATAGAAAGAGACTGAGGCAGAGGAGCAGGGAGGATATTTGGAATCATTAATTGAAGCATTCAAAGATTCAGTCAGACAGAATAGATTGGTTTTGATATCCACTACACAGCAGGTACTATAGTCAACAACAGTGTATATTGCAAAATAGCTTGTTTTAGTCCACTTTCATCACTGTGACCAAAAGAACTGACAAGAACAACAGAGAGAAGGAAAAGCTATTAGGGACTCATGGTTCCAGAGGCTTAAGGCCATAAACAGCTGACTCTTTAACTCTGGGCCCATGATGAGGCAGAACATCAAGATGAAAGAGCATGATAGAGGAAAGCAGCTCAGAACATGGCAATATGGAAGCAGAAATAGCTCTGCTCAGCGAGGACAAAATATATTCTCCAAAGCACACACTCAGTGACCCACCTCTGCCAGCCACACCCTGACTGCCTCCAGTTACCACTTAATCCAATCAAGTGGATTAATGCACTACTAGGTTAGGGTGCTCAATAACCCAATCATCTTACCTCTAAGCTTTCTCGCATTGTATCACACATGGGCTTTGAGGGACACCTAATATCTAAACTACATCATAACTAATACACTAAATTTCAAAGGTCTCACCACAGAGTATAATAAACAAGCTAAATGACAGATATGTTAGATTTATTTAATAATTCCACATTGTATGAGATATCAAAACAGCACATCATATCCCATAAATGCATACAATTATAAGGTATCAATAAACATAACATTAATGGTATTTTTAAATAAATCCAATCAAATGACAAAAGTTGAAATGCAAATAAACTGGAACAAACAATATGGAGTTGAAATGATGCTTAACAGTATTAGTCATCAGGAAAATGTTCACTAAAACTATAATGACTATATATTGCTATATACCAAAAGAATGACTAAAATTAAAATAAATGAAACATTTTACATTGTCAAGAATGCAACAGAAATTATTATATACACTAATGAGAGTACAAATTGTTACAACTACTTTGAAAGTTATAAGATCTCTATTTAAGACAAGTAAATTAAATAATATAAATAATACTGAATATATTCCTAAATTTTGACAAATAAAACTGAAATAAATATGTTTATACAAGTCTTTTGGTGGACATGTACAATTCATTATTCTTAAGTGTATACCTGTGAATACATTCAGTGTATTTCCATGACCACTAAGTCTATGTGCCCATCAGTAGACTTGAAAAAATGTTAACACGTAGCACAAAACTGGAAACAATCCAAATGATAGTAGAATGGCTTAATAGATATGGTAGATTCCAATATACCTTATAATAAAAATTATAAATATATAACTCCACATAAAATCATGAATAAATCATGTTTAGTGAAAGAAATCTAAGTTCCTACTTCATAAAACCATTAATTCCCTTTATTGGAAGTTCCAGAATTGGAAAAACTAATCCAGAGTAATTAATCCACAATGATAACAGTCAGAAAAATAGTTCCTTGTGGTGGTAATCTTAATGTAAAAGTGGCATGATAAGGCCTTGGAGGTACCAGAAATCTTTCATATCTTTATATTATTAATGACTATTCTACATATATGAATTTATTTGTATTATATACATATGAATTTAAGTATATATATTTTTGCTTATCATGGAAAGATTTTATTTCACCATCAAATCTGAAAGTTAATTTTGCTGGGTTTAAGATTCTTGGTTGGCATCCATGTTCTTTCAGGATTTGAAATATATTGTTCCAGGCCCTTCTTGCTTTTAGGGTCTGGGCTGAGAAATCTGCTGATATCTATATTGGTTTCCCTTTATATGTAATCTGACTCTTTTCTCTCGCAGCCTTTAACATCCTATCTTTATTTTGTATGTGAGGTATTTTCATTATAATGTACCTTGGTGTGGATCTGCTATAATTTTGTGTATTTTGTGTCCTGTAAGCCTCTTGTATTGGATTTTCCATTTCATTCTTCAGATGTGGGAAATTTTCTGATATTATTTCATTGAACAGGTTATTCATTCCTTTGGTCTGATCTCTGTGCCTTCCTCAATCCCAATAATTCTTAAATTTGGTCCTTTTATATTGTCCCATAATTCTTGGAGGTTCTGTTCATGATTTCTTACCATCTTCTCAGTTTGGTCAACTTTATTTTCAAGATGAAATATTCTGTCTTCATTGTCTGAGATTCTGTCTTCCACAAGATCCATTCTGTTGGTATTGCTTTCTATTGAGTTTTTAATTTGGTTTATAATTTCTTTCATTTCAAGTATTTCTATTTGTTTTTTTTTTTTTT
>JAJEJO010003009.1:0-10227 GCA_020662805.1 Glaucomys volans
TTTGTTTCTAGGTTTATTCATTTGTATGTTCTTTCTCTTTCTTTTAGTTACCTTGGCTAAGGGTTTATCAATCTTGCTTACCTTTTCAAAAACCAACCATTTTTTTCATAATTGCTATGTTTTGTTTATTGTCTATTTTATAATTTTGCCTCTGATATTTATTATTTCTTTTCTTGTATTGGTTTTGGAATTGATTTACAGATGTTTGATTTACTAATGATGCATCATTAGGTTTTTAATTTGAAGTATGTCAGATTTTTAAACATAGGTAGTCATTGCTATAAACTGCCTTCATATAAGTGCTTTTGCTGGATCAGGGGAGGGAGAGGTGGGAAGGGAAAGGAAAGGTTCTGGGCAATAAGATTGATGAAAACATGTTATGTGCAGTTCTTATATGGAATAATGAATCCCACTATTACATATACATATAATGTTTGAATGAAATAAAATTTAAAAAACTGCTTTTACTGTATCTTATATTTTGTGGATGCAGTGTTTCAATTCTCATTTGGTTCTGAGGTTTTTAAAAATTCCCCCCTGATTTCATCAGTGACCCTTTGTTTATGCAGCTGTATTGTTCATTCTCCAAATATCTAGGCAGTTTCTGTAGTTTTACTTGCTGTTTACCTCTTTTTCTTAATTAGCTCATTATCGCATACATAATGTTGGGATTCATTTTGAAATAATCATCTAAGCATGGTACAAAATTTTTTCCAGTTTGGTTCCCAGTATTTTCCCCTTCCCTCCCTCTCCTCTCTTCCAAGACTTTTGTATACTTGTGTTAATTAGTGCATCATT
The DNA here is from genome assembly GCA_020662805.1 of Glaucomys volans. NCBI lineage: Eukaryota > Metazoa > Chordata > Mammalia > Rodentia > Sciuridae > Glaucomys > Glaucomys volans. Next base: position 799 of record JAJEJO010003009.1, read on the forward strand.
GATAAACATAAAGGTCAAATTCAATGGGATATATTCATAAGTGTTCATAGAGAAGTTATTTCAGATTCATTCCACCACTCTTCCTTTTGCTGTACCTCCATCCCTCTCACTCTCCTTCCTCTACTCCACTGACCTCTCTGTCTTGTGTTTTCATGGAATCCCTGGCCCATTTTCCTGTATTTTTATCTCCCTCCTTAATATGAGAGAAAGTATTCAACCCTTGACTTTCTGAGTTATTTTACTTATCAGGAAATTTTCCAGTTCTATTCATTTACCAGCAAATGCCACAGTTTCTTTCTTATTGATGATGGATTAAATCTCCATTGTGTATATGTGCCACCTTTTTTGTATACATTGATCTGTTGATTGGCACCTAGGCTTTTCTCATAACCTGTCTATTAACAAAACTTAACAAAAGAAAGAATATATAAAGAACTCGAAAAGCTTATCACCAAAAATAAAACAATAACCCACAGAATAGGTCTTCACGTATATATCCGGTTTTCCCAGATCCACTTGTTAAAAAGCCTATATGTGTTGTTTTCTAATAGCAATCCATTATGATCTCATAAGGTGGTAGAAATTATTTTAATTGTTTTTGTATTTACTAAGATTTGCTTTGATCCTAATATTTGATCTATTTTAAGCAAAGTTCCTTGTATTGCTGAAAAGAATATGAGTTCTGCTGTTGTCAGATGAAATAGTGGCAGACAACTGGTAAGTTGATATGTGAAGTAATGGTTTTGTCCATGTAACCAGCTGCTGGTGAGAGTGGGTATTAAAGTCACCCACACTTATATTTTTTATTGGGTCCTATCTGTTCCTTTAGACTGAACAGTAATTATTTTCTAAAAGTGGGTGCACTGCCATTCAGGAGTAAGTTTTACAGTCATTTATCTTCTTGTTGGATTTTTCCCTTTAGCACTGTGTAGTGATCTTCTTTGCCACCTTTGGGTCATTGTTGCTTGAAGTCTGCTTTATCAAGTATGAAAGCAGCTACTAATTGTTTTTTGTTTGGCTTCCATTTACATGGAATAGCTTTCCATCCTTTTACTAATATTCTGTGAACATCTTTATAAGTCAGGTGTGTTTCTTGTAGATAGCATACATTTGAGTCTTGTTTATTAATTATTTCAGTGTTTGTTTTTTAAGTTGGTAATTAACACAATGTGAATCCAGTGTTAGAATAGTGAGGTGTGTATCTTTCTAATATAGAATTCACTCTTAATGCTCATTTGCTTATCTACTCGTCTAGTGACCTTTATTCTATTGTATGCTCCCATGATTTATTTTAATCTTCTTGTGTATATAGAATTCCATTGTATATCATCTGCAATGGTAGCTTGGTTTTTCATAGGTTTTTTTAGTTTTTTTCTTGTTTTGGAAGATCTTTATTTCTGCTTTGGTTCTGAAGAATAACTTTGATGCAGATAACAATGAAGGTTGGCAGGATTTTAGTAGGACAGATGAGGCTAGATACCAGAGAAATTAACAGGAAGCAGGTTATTGGCTGCGGCCAGTCCAGAGGGGCTTTCACCTAAAACAAATTCTCCCTCTGAATGCGGACTCTAGAAATACTTTGAACTTTGTACCAGGTGCTGGTGGGGGTGGGTGCTTGGAGGTGTATATTTCTGCAGGCGTCTACTTAAAAGCAACTTTTTTCTTTGAGTTCCCAGAAGGTACCTATTGTTCCATTTCTTAGAACAATCAGGGCTTTTACAGATTATACCACAAAAGCAGAGTACATCCATTAAGTTCACAGTTAAATTAGGTTTTTCAAGACAGAGCAGAGCAGCAGGAAATAGGACATCTAACTACATTTGAGCCCTTTTGCAGATCTTTGCTGACAGTTTGTTAACAAGAACAATTGTGGTGAGGGTCTCTGAGTAGCTTAATTAAGATGCATTGGTGGAGAGGGGTGCCACTACAGTGTTTCTCTTTCAGTGCTTGAAATATATTATTGCATGTTCTGCTGGCCTTTAGAGTTATCCAAATGCATTGCCATTTATTAATGACTTGGTGCTTCTCTCTTGAATTTGTAAATATCTTCCTTTGCTCTGAATTTTGGCATTTTAACAAAAATTTGATGTGGATAGGTTCTTTTTGGCTATGTCTATTTGGCCTTTTAAATGCTTTCTGGGTTTGGATGTCCATCTTATTCCCACAGATAAGGAAATTTTTCTTGTGTAACTTCACTGAATATCTTTTCTGTGATTATACATTATTCTGTATATACACCCCTTCCTTCAAGACCTTAATTTTCAGTTGGTCTTTTAAAGTTGTCCTAGATTTCTTGTATATTCTTTTTAAAGTCTCTCCTTTTATTACTCTATGAAAGCTCTACTTCATCCACATTGTCTTCAAGTCTTAACATTCTTCCTTCTGCCTGATGTAGTATATTGGTATTATTTGGGTTAATAAACTTATCATTTGCAGATTTTCTGCTTTATTATTTTTTTCAGAATCTCCTTGTTGGAATGTTCTTTCAAAACCTGTATTGCCTTCATTAATTTTTTTCTTAGTCTTTTAGTTCCTTAATTATTTTCACAATAAACTGTGTGAATTCTTTGTCCAGCATGTCCTCCACATCTGTGTATGTGGATTAGGTTATTGGGGAATTAAACACTTTGGGTAGTGTTTTAGTGCCTGACTTTCTAATGTTTCCTGTTTCAATATGCAGAGTTTTGTGCATATGTTCCTATAGATTTCTCTTCCCCTCTTAGATTTAAGTCATTTTGTTGAAGAGATTCTTTGGATATGCCCTGAACAGAGTTTATGTTTTATTTTCAAAGCCCAACTCATTGACAAAAGTGCTGGGACCACTAATCCAAAACACTTTGGCTGGAAAGAATAACCAGTAATAGCAACAACTTGGAAGCAAAGCACATGTTGATTTATAACCAAAATAAAAACTTTTTAAAATGATCTCTATAACTCCCATAGCCAAAGAAGAGGTAGTAATAGTAGTAATGCCAAAATTTAGGCATTAGTGACCCGAAAATTAATACTAAAATGTATAGAAAAAAGTGATGAGATGGAAAAAAGGACAATGAGGACAAAAAACGAAAAAGAAAAATGATGCAAATACAAATGAAAAAGAAGAAAACAAGTACAAAGTAAAAACAATAAAACTATTAAAAGATTATGTAAATTAGAAAGAAAAAGAAATGATAAAGAAAAACCTTAAAGAGTCACTTAAAAATGCAATGCCAAGAAAAGTATATGATTTTCCTAGCTGATATAATTCAAATGTTGATACTTCCTTCCACAATATCTTCTCTTAGAAGTCACCATTTTGGGGGGTTTCTGGGGAGCAACTAGAGTTGTAGTTGTTTCTTCTCGATTCTAGCCCAAACAGGCCAATACTGGTTGTAAAGTCTTAAATGTTCTAAATGTTCATCCTTGCCTACTAGGAAGCGTTACAGGACCATTTTCATGTGAAGAGGTAAATCATCCACAGTATTGGTTTTGTGTAACTGGGGTGGGAATCTGGCTATAGCAGGAGCTGTCAACAAGACTCTCACACATGGAGTCCATGGTCAAGCTGTACAGAAAACCCCAATTTCAGACTTCTTCTTTCAGTGAGCTGAGGGTTATGCAAGGTTCCATGTCTCTGTGGAGTTTGCTCCCACTCTCTCTAAGCATGGTAGAAGTAGACTGCATGCAGCATCTGTTCTTGGTTGTGGGAAAAGCAGGAAACAAGCTTTTCACAAGAGCTTCCCAAGCACTCCAAGAATATTCTGCCTCACAAAACCACACATGACTGATCTTCCTTCCTATTACTACTCTCAAAACACCAGCTTTAAAAGGAAAGTGTCCCCACTTCCCTTCATGTTACAAGGTAGTCAACCAGCACATCATACTTCCTGCAGACCAGAATTTTCAACACATCCCTGTTAGTCTGGACAAAAAAGGTGGGAACCCACAATTCCAGTAAAGAGAGGCAGCCACTAGCCACTGTGTCCTGGTGATTTAAAAAAAAAAAAAATATGCAGGAGATTCTGATCTCTCAAATACGAGAGTCCCAACAATGGAACTTTCTAAGGGGGGAATTGCCTCAGTGAATCACCAGGGAAGTGACTATAATTGCTTCAGTTGAAGAAGTGGGGTTATATCTTCAAATGCCTCTGAGCATAGTGAGATGGCCAGACCTGGGAGATCACTCACCTCTGTAGATATTCTAGCAGCAATTTTCCACCAGAACCAGTCCTGACACGCACTGGCACATAGTTCCTCCAGGCACATTTAAATGAAACTCACCTCAGTTTCTCTTCCTTGGATGGACCATGTAACCAGGACTGTAGCTTTCCAGGGTTCCCTGCAGATTTTTGTCTCAGTGTCTATTCTTGATAGAGCCTGATTTGTGTTGTGGGTGCCTCCTGATGTACTGAATTCATGTCATTCTAGGGTGTTGGAAATATAAGAAAATAAAGACCAGGCTTTATTTTCAGGTTTCTGATCTCCCGTGAAGAAAGTCTAGATAAAGGACCCCAAGTGAAGAAGTCTCCTGGATAGGCACTCATGATTCTGCTGAGAAGAATCTGCACTGCACCTCTCTTCCTTTGACATCTCAGGTAGAATCCAACTTGCTCCTTTGTTGAAATTCTTTATTGGAATTTAATATATGCTTTTCTTGAGATTATAGAGGGTCTGAGCCTGCCAGACAGGAGCTTCCACCTAATCAGTTTTCCCTAACACTGCCAAATTTAAATTATTTAGTGAACTCCTTATTACTCTAAAAAATATATTTCTTGGTTTTATCTGTTCACTGACTGTTTGTAATTGCACTCCAGTGTTTGCCCCTTACCACATTGTGCAGACACACACTAGTTCCTTTGATTCAAATTGCAGTCAGTAACCACTGTGTGCATCTGTGTATTTGCTTTTTACCATAGTATAATTGTTTGTAATTTTTCTTGTGTAGAACTTGATGCATGCACCATCCTCATATATTGGTAAAATAAAGAGGCTTTTTAAAAAAGCAACCTTATCATTTTGTTAAACTAGTTTTCCTATGAGTAAAATTGTTTTACCAAAACATAGTTCGAAAAAAAAACACTTTGATTTTGATTTTGGTAAGTCCTTGCTTACCAAAATGAAACAGTGGGAACATGGCTTCTTTTCTCCTTGATGTGGCATAATCTGTATAACAAAATCTTATTTCAACATTAAAAGCTTGTAATTAGAATGTTTTAAATGTTTAATGATGTGTAGAAAGTGTATATATATGTAGGTGCATATATACATACAAGTTTCATATATTGTACATATTATATATGTTAGAAGCTCCTCTTATTTTTTGTGGTAAGTGATGCATAGAGTTTGGTATAATGAAGTTATTTCCTTGAGGGACTATGCACATCAGTTAGTGTGCTGTAAATATTTTTCTCTTGTCCTTCTATCCTGGTTTTATAGAGTTAGTAGGTAAATGAAAATAATATTTGGATGATTTGCAGGGGATATATGATGCTCTAATATAAAATGTTTCAATTTTCAGTGTGTACTTCTTTAGTTTTTAAGTCTAATTTATTTCAAATCTGGAAAATTAGTCTGCTTAGACTAGTGATTAGGAAATCTTCATGCAACTCATTATTGATATTAGTTGTACATGACTCTCTCTCAGATTCTTCCTCAGAATAGTGTTGGTCTAGAACCAACACTATTGGAGATCAGAAACCTGGTGATGCACATCAAAGAGCAAAACATGGTGTAAATGGAGATATAGAAGGTAAGAACCACTCATTATAAAATCATTGGCTCTAATGTTAGTTTATAACAGGAGCACTAGTATGTATTAATAGTTGAAGAAATGAAAATAATAAAGAGTAAGGAGAAAGATTGAAATGGGATGTGTGTGTGTATAATATATATCAAGTTTCAGCAACAGGTTAAATTGGGAGTGTCACTAGAGGAGCTGAATCATTGGTTCCATTTTCAGACCTGCTGAGATCAGAGGAAAGTTGGGAAATAAGGAAGGGGAGGGAAGAAGAGGGAATGAAGAACAAGAAAGGTAGAGAGTGCAGACAACAAAAGAAGGGAAAAGAAGCAGTTGCACATTGTTAAGGAGATAAGAGCATGTTAAATATTAGAAGTGGGAGAGCGATATTAGAAATATTAGAAAAATTATATTAGAATATAATATATTATATATTATATATTATATTAATATAATATGTTATATTATAATATATTATATTATAATAACATTATATTAGAATATTACAATATTAGAAAAATTGGAAGAATTTGTGAGTTTCCAGTACCAAACTGGTCTGAGAGGTAAAGTAAAATTTTCCAAGAGTTCTTGTCTTTGTCAATATTGGACACAAATTATGGAATGAGTGTCAGATCATGGAAAGCTATATTTAGTTTTCCATGAATAAACATAAAAACATAAGATTCACCATGAATGTATAGAATTAAATGATACGTGAAAGGTTGCTACTTCCTAGGACAGTAAATATAGTCCAAACTAGCATAATCTGGAAATAAAGAAGGGTAGGACATATTGTGGAATGATCAGCAAAGTCATGGTCTGATAAAATGTCCCTGGAAAGATTATGAATTCTAATGCATCTACAATTTGGGGGACAAATAAGGAGAATTTCAAATAGGTAAATTAAGTGGCCAGGCATGGTGGTGCATGCCTATATTCCCAGCAGCTCTGGAGGCTGAGACCAGAGGATTTTGAGTTCAAAGCCAGCCTCAGTAACTTAGGCCCTAAGAAATTCAGCAAGACCCTGTCTCTAAGTAAAACATTACAAGGACTGGGAATATGGCTCAGTAGTTAAGCATGCCTGGGGTCAATTCCCAGTACCAACAATAGCAACAAAATAAGAAAACAAAAAGAAACATCAAATAGGCAAGTTGGAGGCATTGGTAGAAGAGTAAGCATACCCAAGAACTCTCAAACTTTAGTGAATCATATGTTTGGGACCATGTGCAAAATATATATTCTGACCCAGCAGGTCTTTGCTTCTACACCAATACAATCAAAGATGCTTCCAATGCTCCTGATCCATAGAGCAATGGGTGGGAGGGTATTAGTAGGGAAATGCATTGTATGTGGAATAAATAATGGATAGTTTTATGTACTATGTGAGTATTGATGGACCTGCTTATATGCATGGGGGAATAATTTTAATGTTGATTAAACATGGAATGTTCTATGTACTATAGATAATATATGTTGGTAGAGCATTACTTAATGGGGACATGCATTAATGCATGAATTACATAGATAAAATTTGTTATTTGGATTTAGATTTGATAGTGACATAAAAGTCAATTTTTAAGGAACTCATCGATAAATAAATGCAGGGAGTAGTTTAATAAGCAATGTCAGCTTTGGGAGTTGAAGGTGGAACTGTTTGTTTCTTCCCTGATTTATGCTCTAGGAAGATTTATGAGTCTTCATTTTTGGTTTACAAGACCAAGGTAATGGGCTATACTACTAGAGCTTTATCATTTGAGAAGTTTATTCTCGAGTAAGCTGATGAGGGGAAGTAGGATGAGAATAATGGTGAAATAGAGGATTGATGCTACTTGTCCGATAATGATGAAGGGGTATTCAACTGGTTAGCCGCCAGTTCATGTTAATGAAAAGAGATCAGCTACAAGCACTCAGAAGAGGCATTGACTTAGTGGTCGGAATATTATGCTGCATTGTTTGAATATATGGAGGATTGGAAATAGTATGAGGATAAGGATGGAGAATACTAATGTTAGTACTCCACCTAGTTTATTTGGGATGGATCGTAGAATTGCATATGCAAATAGGAAATATCATTCTGGCTTGATGTGGGGAGGGGCGTTAAGTGGGTTGGCTGGGCTGTAGTTGTATGGGTCTCCTAGGAGGTCAGGGGTAAAGAGAACCAGGGTTATGAAGATTAAAATAGGGATTAAGAATCCTAAGGTATCTTTAATTGAGAAGTAAGGATGGAATGGGATTTTGTCTGAGTCAGAGATTAGTCCTGATGGATTATTGGATCCTGTTTCATGTAGGAAGAGTAAGTGAATTATAGCTAGGGCTGCAATAATAAAGGGGAGGACAAAGTGAAATGCAAAAAATCAGGTTAAGGTAGCTTTATCAACAGAGAAACCTCCTCAGATTCATTCTACAAGGGTTGTTCCAATGTAAGGGATAGCTGAAAGAAGATTAGTGATGACGGTAGCCCCTCAGAAAGATATTTGTCCTCAAGGTAGGACATAGCCGATGAATGCTGTGACTATAACTGCGAATAAGAGGATAACTCCAATGTTTCAGGTTTCGAAGTAGGTATAGGAGCCGTAGTAGAGTCCTCGGCCTACATGAAGAAAGAGGCAAATGAAGAATATGGAGGCGCCGTTTGCATGTATATATCAGATTAGTCAACCATAGTTTACGTCTTGGCAGATGTGGGTGACGGAGGAAAAGGCGGTTATTGTGTCAGATGTATAATGTATGGCTAAAAATAGCCCAGTGACAATTTGAACGATTAAGCAAAATCCTGAGAGAGAGACGAAGTTTCATCATGCTGAAATGTTAGATGGGGTAGGTAGATCAATGAATGAGTGGTTTACAATTTTAATTAGGGGGTGAGTTTTGCGGATGTTTGTCATTATAGTTTTTATAGTTGAATAACAACGATGATTTTTCATGTCATTGGTCATGGTTAAATTCCATGTAAAAATAATGACATATGTAACATATTTATTAAGTATACTATTTGTATTAGGTTTTGCTGGGTTTTCTTCAAAACCTTCTCCAATTTATGGTGGATTGGGGTTAATTATTAGTGGAGGTATTGGGTGTGGGATTGTGTTATGTTTTGGTGGGTCTATTTTAGGATTAATAGTATTTTTAGTTTATTTAGGAGGGATATTAGTGGTATTTGGATATACTACGGCTATGGCGACAGAGGAGTACCCGGAAGCGTGGAGTTCAAATGTTGTGATTTGGGGTGTGTTGTTGCTGGGGGTTTTAGTTGAATTAGTAATTGTTATGTTTACAGTAGTATTAGATGGGGTTGAGGTAGTAGTTGAGTTTAAGAATTCAGAGGATTGGATAATGTTTGATGCAGGAGAGCTTGGTCTGGTGCGGGAAGATTCGATGGGAGTAGCTGCTTTATATAGTTATGGGAGCTGGTTAATGGTTGTGGCTGGTTGATCATTATTTGTTAGTATTTTTATTGTTACTGAGATTACTCGGGGAAATAGGCTATGAAAGTTAGTGCCAGGATTGTTGAAATTAAGAATGATAGGAAGTATAGTTTAATTAGGCCTTTTTGGTTAGAGGTTGAGGTAGAGGCTATGGATTGGAGATTAGTAATAAGTTTAGGGATAGATTTTTCTATTCAAATTAGGTCTAGAAGAGTTGCTGCTGTTTTTTGACTAATGTTGAGGCTTAAATGGGGGTAAATTCGGTGTATTGTAATTGGGAAATAACCT
>JAJEJO010003009.1:10237-21949 GCA_020662805.1 Glaucomys volans
GAGTTCCTGTTAGTGCGAGGCTACCAATAATTAGAGAGGAGGATGTGAAAGGTATAGCTTTAAATAGTCCTCCTATTTTTCGAATGTCTTGTTCATCATTTAAGTTGTGAATGATTGAACCAGAGCATATGAATAGCATGGCTTTAAAGAATGCATGAGTGCAGATATGGAGGAATGCTAGGTGGGGTTGATTAATGCCGATTGTTACTATTATTAGTCCTAGTTGACTTGAGGTAGAGAACGCAACAATTTTTTTGATGTCATTTTGGGTAAGAGCACAAATTGCAGTGAAAAGGGTTGTGATTGCTCCTAAACATAGGGCAATGGTTTTAGCAGTTTCATTGTTTTGAATTAGGGGGTAGAATCGGACTAGGAGGAAAATTCCTGCTACTACTATTGTACTTGAGTGGAATAGGGCGGATACAGGGGTAGGTCCTTCTATAGCTGAGGGGAGTCAAGGATGGAGGCCAAATTGTGCAGATTTTCCAGTTGCTGCTAGAAGGAGGCCTAGAAGGGGAAGCAGGGGAGTGTCTATTGTAAATAGCTGTTGGAGCTCTCAAGAGTTTGAGTTTATTAGGAATCATGCTATGGTAAGAACAAAACCGATGTCTCCAATGCGATTATATAAAATTGCTTGAAGGGCTGCTGTATTGGCGTCTGTGCGTCCATATCATCATCCAATGAGAAGAAAAGATATGATACCAATGCCTTCTCAGCCAATAAATAATTGGAAGAGATTGTTAGCTGTGACTAGAATTATTATAGTAATTAGGAATATTAGGAGATATTCGAAAAAGCGGTTAATGTTCGGGTCGGAGTGTATGTGTCATATGGAGAATTCTATAATTGATCAAGTAACGAATAGGGCTACTGGTACGAATATTATTGAGAAGTAGTCTAGTTTAAAGCTTATTGTCAAGTTGATTGTATAGTTATTCAGTGTCAGTTAGAGATTTCTAGCTCATAGTTTGAGTGAATAAATATAAGTGTTGGAAGCAGGCATAGTGCGAGGGCACATGTAATGGATGTTTTTACGTAGTTTGGGTATTTATTGCTTTCGTATAGGTCAGTTGTTGTTAGTATAATTGGGATTGTGAGTGTGATTAGGGCTATAAGAATAAGGGATGTCATTAGGTTTATTACTTTTATTTGGAGTTGCACCAATTTTTTGGTTCCTAAGACCAATGAATTACTACTATCCTATAAAAGTGAGAAAGCCACGGGTGTAAACGTGGAGGCATGAGTTAGCAGTTCTTGCATTCTTTCTCAGTAAATAAGAGAAGATTAGGCTCTATTATTAGATTCACAATCTAATGTTTTATTTAAACTATATTTACAGTATAATTGGCCTATAATGAGTTTAGGGTTGATTGATAGGAGGGCTAGTGGGAGAATGTGTATAAGCATTAAGGTATTTTCTCGGGTGAATGTAGGGTTAATATTAGACATGTGATATGTAAACTTACCACGTTGGGTTGTAATTAGTATATATAGGGAGTATAGTGCTGTAATTAGTATATTAATTCCTACTAAAATAATTGTAAGATTGGATCATAAGAAGGATGATACAATAATAAAGAGTTCTCCGATTAGGTTAATGGTTGGGGGAAGAGCTAGGTTGGTAAGGCTAGCTAGGAATCATCAGGTGGCTATTATTGGGAGGATAGATTGGAGGCCTCGGGCTAGGATTATAGTTCGGCTATGGATTCATTCATAGTTAGTGTTGGCAAGACAAAATAGTATAGAGGATGTTAACCCGTGGGCAATTATTAATGCGGTAGCTCCTGTGAAGCTTCAGGGAGTTTGGATTATAATGGCTACAATTACTAGGGCTATGTGGCTGACTGATGAGTAGGCAATAAGTGATTTTAGGTCAGTTTGTCGTAAGCAGATTGAGCTTGTCATGATTATTCCTCATAAGGATAATATAATAAATGGATAGGCTATGTTATTAGTGATAGGATGAAGGAAGGTTGTAATTCGGATTATGCCATAGCCACCTAGTTTTAGTAGGATGGCAGCTAAGACTATAGAGCCTGCAAGAGGAGCTTTGACGTGGCCTTTTGGAAGTCAGAGATGGAAGCCATATAGGGGTATTTTTACTATGAAAGCTAGAATGCATGCAAGTCATAAGGCGTCGTTGGTTCAGGATGAAGTGAGATTGTTTGAGTTGTAAAGGGAGATAATAAAATTTAATGATCCTGTTGATTTTTGGATGAAGATTAGGGCTACTAGTAGAGGTAGAGAGCCTACTAGTGTATAGAATAGAAAGTACAAGCCCGTATTTAGTCGTTCTGTTTGATTTCCTCAGCAAGTGATAATAATTAAGGTGGGGATTAGTGTAGCTTCAAATAAAAGATAGAATATGATTAATTCTGAGGCAGAAAAGGTTATAATGAGGAATAGTTGTAGGGAGATGAGTATAAGAATGTAGAGTTTTTTTCAAATTAAGGGTTCTTTAATTAGGTGATTTTGGCTTGCTATGATTATTAGAGGCAGTAGTCATGCGGTTAGGATTAAAAGAGGGGTGGATAGGGGATCAGTAAAGAAAGTTGGTGAGAAGATTAAATTGCTGTCTTCAGTGTGAAGAAGTGAGAATAGGACAATAAAGCTAATTAGGAGGCTGTGAATTGTTGAGTTAATTCAGATTAAGGAACTTTTAGAGAATCATATGAGAGGGACCAGGAGTATTGTAGGGAGAATAATTTTTAGCATTGGAGGATGTTTAGGTTTTGGACGTAATCTAGGCCATAGGTGTTTGATACTATAACTAGGAGGGCTAATCCTACTGCGGCTTCGCATGCTGCGAACACTAAGAGGATTACGGGTAGTATAAATGATAGTGAAAAGTGGAAGTTTAGAATGATTAAGGTACTTAGGACGAATATAGAGAGCATTATACCCTCTAGGCATAGGAGAGATGATATTAAGTGGAAGCGATAAATAAATATGCCTAGGAGGGATGTTAGGTAGGCTAGGAATATATTAAGAGTAATCAGGGGCATGTTAGCAATTATGAAAGTTCATAATCTAGTGAGTCGAAATCACTTGTTTTGGTTTAAACTAATTGCCATATTCAATTCATTCTAGACCTTTTTGGATTCATTCGTAGGCTAGACCGAGGGTTAGAATAAAAATTAGCATAAGGGCTATGGTTAGTATTAGTGTAAGATTGTTGGTTTGGGATGCTCAGGGGAGGGGTAGAAGAAGGGCGATTTCAAGATCAAAGAGAAGGAAAGTGATGGCAACGAGGAAAAATTTTATTGAAAATGGGAGACGGGCTGATCCCATGGGATCAAAGCCACATTCATAGGGGCTAGTCTTTTCAGCATAGGCGTTGATATGTGGTAATCAGAAGGCGACTAGGACTAAAAGAAGGGTGATAGTGATGTTTACTGTAAGAGCAAGTAGTAAGTTAATTACTCTCTCCCAGGTTTGTACTGGGGCTAGTTAATTGGAAGTCAACTGTACTTGTTAATACTAAGAGAGTATGAGCCTCATCAATAAATTGATACATAAAGGAATAGTCATACTACGTCGACAAAATGTCAGTATCAAGCAGCGGCTTCGAAGCCAAAATGGTGGCTAGATGTAAAATGGAATTTTAATTGGCGTAGTAAGCAAACTAGGAGGAAAGTGGAGCCAATAATTACGTGGAGGCCATGAAAGCCTGTTGCTAAAAAGAATGTTGAGCCATAGACACCATCAGAGATAGTGAATGATGTTTCTAGATACTCTGAAGCTTGGAGGAGGGTAAAGTATAATCCTAGAGCAATTGTGATGGCCAGCGCTTGAAGCATGTGTTTACGATCTCCTTCTACTAAACTGTGATGTGCTCAGGTGATTGATACTCCTGAGGCTAGGAGGACAGAGGTGTTAAGAAGAGGTACTTCTAGGGGATTAAGTGGGTTAATTCCTACAGGAGGTCAGCAGCCGCCCAGTTCTGGAGTGGGGGCTAGGCTTGAGTGATAAAACGCTCAGAAAAATCCAGCGAAGAAAAATACTTCTGATATGATGAAGAGGATTATTCCGTATCGAAGCCCTTTTTGAACGATTGTTGTGTGATGGCCTTGGAATGTTCCTTCACGAATAACATCTCCTCATCATTGATATATGGTGAGAATATTGGTTAAGGTTCCTAGTATCAGGAGTGAGCTAGTATTAAAGTGGAATCATATTACTAGGCCCGATGTAAGTAGGAGAGCGGATAATGCTCCTGTAAGGGGTCAGGGGCTGGGGTTAACTATGTGATAGGCGTGCGTTTGGTGGGTCATTAGGTATTATCATGTAAGTGGAGGCTAACAAGTAGGGTGAAAACATAGGCTTGAATTAGTGCCACGGCAAATTCAAGGACTGTTAGTAGAATAAGAATGATGAAAGTGACTATTGCAGTAGGAGGGCTGATAGAAGTTAGGACTAGGGTAGCACTTCCGATTAGGTGTATAAGTAGGTGACCTGCTGTGATGTTAGCTGTAAGTCGTACAGCTAGTGCCATAGGTTGAATGAATAAACTAATTGTTTCAATAATTACGAGTATGGAATGAGGGGAATTGGTGTGCCTTGTGGAAGAAAGTGGGCGAGGGATGCTTTAGTTTTATGGCGAAAGCCAGTGATGACTGCTCCTGCTCATGGGGGGGGATTGCTATGCCTAGATTTATTGATAGCTGGGTGGTAGGAGTAAAGGAATGGGGTAGAAGTCCTAGAAGGTTAGTAGAGCCAATAAATATGATTAGGGAGATAAGTATTAGGGACCAAGTTCGTCCTTTTAGGTTATGTATTGTCATTATTTGTTTGAGTACGAGTTGGATTAGTCATTGTTGGAATGATACGAGGCGGTTGTTGATTAGTCGATTTGGGGCTGGAAATAGAATGTTAGGAAAAGCAATAATTAGGACGATAAGAGGTAGACCTATTAGTGTAGGGGTAATGAAAGAGGCAAATAGATTTTCGTTCATTTTTTTTCTCAAGGAGTGCTGTGTGTTGTTATTTCTACATCTTTTGATGTGGGGTTTGAGTAGTAAGAGTGGTTGGAGATTTTTGATTAGAATAGAATAAATAGAGCAAGAATTATAGAAATAATTATAATAAATCATGTTGATGTATCTAGTTGTGGCATCTCATTATGAGGAGGTTTAAACTCCTAGTCTTTAACTTAAAAGGTTAATGCTATTGTTAGCTTCATAATGAATTTATAGTATTGATGAAGATCAGTTTTCAAAATGTTTAAGAGGGACTATTTCTAGGACAATTGGCATGAAGCTATGGTTGGAGCCGCAAATCTCTGAACATTGACCATAGTAGAGTCCGGGTCGTGTAGAAGTCAGAGTAGCTTGATTTAGTCGTCCGGGAATGGCATCTGTTTTTAGGCCAAGAGAGGGAATTGCTCAGGAGTGAAGAACATCCTCAGATGAGATTAATATACGAACAGGTAATTCTATTGGTAGTAATACTCGATTATCGACCTCTAGAAGTTGTAGTTCGCCTGGTTTTAGATCGGATGTGGGGATTATGTAGGAGTCAAAATTTAAGTCTTCGTAGTCTGTGTATTCGTAACTTCAGTATCATTGATGATCCATGGTTTTTACTGTCAGAGAAGGGTCATTAATCTCGTCTATTATATATAGAATACGTAATGAGGGTAAGGCAATGAGGATAAGAATGATAGCGGGTAGGATGGTTCAGATTGTCTCGACTTCTTGGGCATCTATAGTACTGGTATGGGTGAGTTTAGTCGTGAGTATGAGTGAAATGATGTAAAGAACAAGGGAGCTAATTAGGAAGACGATTATAAGTGTATGATCATGGAAGTGTAGCAGTTCTTCTATAATAGGAGAGGTAGCATCTTGGAATCCTAGCTCAAGTGGGTAAGCCATGAAAGATATAAAGGATTTTAACCTATAAATTAACTTCGACAAAGTTATGTAATTATATTACTAATATCTCATGAAGAAAGTCATAATGGTTATGGAGCTGGCTTGAAACTAGTTTTAGGAAGTTCAAATCTTCCCTTTCTTGTTCTTAAGCTTTAACGTAAGTTGGTTCTTCGAATGTATGATAAGGGGGAGGGCATCCGTGTAGTCATTCTAAATTCATTGTTGTTAGTTCAACAGCTAGTACTTCTCGTTTGGATGCAAATGCTTCTCAAATTATAAAAATTATAAGTATTACTGTGGTTAAAGAGATGAATGAGCCTATTGAGGACACAGTATTTCACATTGTATATGCGTCAGGATAGTCAGAATAACGTCGTGGTATTCCAGATAATCCTAGGAAATGTTGAGGGAAGAATGTCAGGTTAACTCCAACGAATATAACTGTGAAGTGAATTTTAGCTCAAGTAGGATCTAGAGTGTAGCCAGAAAATAGAAGGAATCAATGAACAAGTCCTCCTATGATGGCAAATACAGCTCCTATAGACAGAACATAGTGGAAGTGAGCTACTATGTAATATGTGTCGTGTAATACGATATCTAGAAAGGAGTTTGCTAAGACAATTCCTGTTAAACCTCCTACTGTAAATAAGAAAATGAAGCCTAACGCTCATAGTGTAGCTGGAGATCATTTAATGTTTCCTCCGTGCAGGGTTGCTAGTCAGCTAAAGACTTTTACTCCGGTTGGGATGACGATGATTATAGTGGCTGATGTAAAGTATGCTCGGGTGTCTACATCTATCCCTACTGTAAACATGTGGTGTGCTCATACGATGAAGCCCAGGAATCCAATTGATATCATTGCCCACACTATACCCATATAGCCAAAAGGCTCTTTTTTGCCAGAGTAATAGGTAACAATATGAGAAATAATTCCAAATCCAGGTAAGGTGAGAATATATATTTCAGGGTGTCCAAAAAATCAAAATAGGTGTTGATAAGGAGTAGGATCGCCACCTCCGGCAGGATCAAAGAAAGTTGTGTTTAGATTTCGGTCTGTCAAGAGTATAGTGATTCCTGCAGCGAGGACTGGTAGAGATAGGAGTAATAAAACAGCCGTAATTAAAACTGATCATACAAATAAAGGTGTTGGTATTGGGTTACGTCAGGGGGTTTCATGTTAATAATTGTAGTGATAAAGTTGATTGCCCCTAAAATTGATGAGACACCTGCTAAATGAAGGGAAAAGATAGTTAAGTCTACAGAAGCTCCTGCATGTGCTAGGTTTCTGGCTAGTGGGGGGTAGACTGTTCATCCAGTTCCGGCTCCAGCTTCAACCATAGAAGAAGCTAGAAGTAGTAAGAAGGAAGGGGGCAGGAGTCAGAAGCTCATATTGTTCATTCGGGGAAATGCTATATCGGGAGCACCAATTATAAGAGGAACTAACCAGTTACCAAACCCCCCAATTATAATTGGTATAACTATGAAGAAGATTATAACAAATGCATGTGCTGTGATGATTACATTATAAATTTGATTGTCTCCTAATAAGGCTCCAGGCTGGCCTAGTTCGGCTCAGATTAACAGGCTGAGGGCAGTTCCTACTATTCCAGCTCAAGCACCAAATAGCAGATAAAGAGTTCCACTGTCTTTATGATTAGTTGAGAATAATCAACAGTTGACGAACATAAGTAGGTGGTAAAATGGCTGAGTAAGCATTAGACTGTAAATCTAAAGACAGAGGTTGCACTCCTCTTTTTACCAAAGTCCTGAGGTGAATTATCATATTGAATTGCAAATTCAAAGGAGCAGCTTCAACTCTGCCGGAGCTTCTCCCGCCTTTTTTCTTTATGGCGGGAGAAGTAGATTGAAGCCAGTTGAGTTAGGCATTTAGCTGTTAACTAAATTTTTATGGGTTTAAAACCCATCAATCTAGAGGGATGGAGGGCTTAGCTTAATAAAAGTGATTGAGTTGCATTCAGTAGATGTAGGATAGAGTCTTACAGTCCTTATTGCAGGAGTTAAATAAAGTTATTTACTTAGGGCTTTGAAGGCTCTCGGTCTGATTTAACCTAAACTCCTAGTTGAGGGTTGATAATATATGTGTTAAGGGGAGGGTTAATGTTGATGTAATAATAAGAGTCGGTATGAAAAGGGTTATTTTTATACTTTCAAATTGTCATTTTATTTTGGTGTTGTTGGAGGATGGGAATAATGTGAGGGATGTAGAGTAGATAAGTCGTATATAGAAGTATAGGTTTAGTAGACTGCCATTAGTGTAGAAATGATGATGTTATCATTTGACACAAGTTCTTTAATGATCAGTCATTTAGGGGAGAATCCGGTTAGTGGGGGAAGTCCTCCTAGTGATATAAGGATAATTAGGATGATGGAGATTAGAAGAGGGGATTTGTTTCATGAAGTAGATAGTGAAAGGGTAGTAGTTTTTTTTGTTGTAGTTGAGTAGTAGGAATATGTTAGTTGTGAGGATAATGTAGATAGTCAGATTGAAGATTGTTAGTGAGGGGTTGAATGTAATGATAGCCATTATTCAGCCTATGTGAGTGACAGATGAGTATGCTAGAATTTTTCATAGTTGTGTTTGGTTTAGTCCTCCTCATCCACCCAGTATAACTGATAATATTGCTATAAGTATAATTAGGGAGAAATTAATTGAAGGGGCGATTTGATATATAATGGTAATGGGGGCAATTTTTTGTCAGGTGAGGAGAATTAGGCCAGATGTCAGGGGTACTCCTTGGGTAACTTCAGGAACTCATAAGTGGAATGGGGCTAAACCTATTTTTATTGATAGGGCAATGGTTAGTATTAGAGATGATCCTTGGTTGATGGGATTTATAATAGCTCATTGGCCTGAGTCTATGAAGTTGATGATTTCAGCTATTATTAGGATTATAGATGCCGTAGCTTGGATTAGGGAGTATTTGGAGGCAGCTTCGGTAGAGCAGGAGTTGGCTTTATGAATTAGGATGGGGATAATCGCTAGGAGACTTATTTCTAGGCCTACTCAGATTAGTAGTCAGTGGGAGCTAATAAGAGTAATAAGGGTTCCTGAAAATAATGTGAGATAAATAGCTAGGGAGGTTAAAGGATTTATTAGTACGGGAAGAGTATAAACCAACATTTTCGGGGTATGGGCCCGATAGCTTATTTAGCTGACCTTACTAGTAGGACATGGTGTAAATAAGGTAGCATGGAGAATTTTGAATTCTCGAGTTTAGGTTCGATTCCTATTGTTCTAGAAATAAGAGGGCTTGAACCTCTATTATTTACTCTATCAAAGTAACTCTTTTGTCAGACATATTTCTTTAGGTTTGAGGGGGAACACAGGCTATAATGATTGGAAGAGAGACATGTCATATGCATAAAGCTAATGTGAGGGGTAGGAAATTTTTTCATAGTAGGTGTATGAGTTGATCGTAGCGGAATCGTGGGTATGATGCTTGGATTCATAGGAATGATGCAGTTAGGATTAGGGTTTTGATAGCAAAGCTAAATGTGAAGGTCTCAGGGATTGGTGGATTTAGAAGTGCGCCTATAAATAGGATGGCTGTGAGGGCGTTTATTATAATGATGTTAGTGTATTCTGCTATGAAAAATAGTGCGAATGGGCCTGCAGCGTATTCTACATTGAAGCCTGAGACTAGCTCTGATTCCCCTTCTGTTAGGTCGAAGGGTGCTCGGTTGGTTTCAGCTAGAGTTGAGATGAATCATATTATGGCTAAAGGCCATGTTGGTAGGAGAAGTCATATGAATTGTTGGGTTGTGATAAGTGTAGATAGGGTGAAAGATCCGTTTATAAGTAGAATAGATAGAAGGATGATTGCTAGGGTTACTTCATATGAGATTGTTTGGGCTACAGCTCGTAGTGCTCCAATTAAAGCGTATTTGGAATTTGAGGCTCATCCAGATCATAGAATTCCATAGACTGCTAGGCTGGATGTAGCGAGGATAAATAAGACTCCTATGTTTATGTTAATAAGGGGTTGGGGTATAGGTAGGGGGATTCATATTGTGATGGCTAGGGTGAGGGCCAGGGTAGGGGCAATGATAAATAGGGCGATGGAGGATGTGGAAGGTTTAAGTGGTTCTTTGGTGAACAGTTTTATAGCATCAGCAAATGGTTGGAGTAGGCCGTAGGGGCCAACGACATTAGGTCCTTTGCGAAGTTGTATGTAGCCTAGCATTTTTCGTTCAACTAGGGTTAAGAATGCTATGGCCAATATAATTAGGACAATTAAAAGGAGAAGGTTAACCAGGAACATGTATGTTAAGAAGAGGAGTTGAATCTCTGGGTATAAAGTTTTAAGTCTTATGCAATTACCAGGCTCTGCCATCTTAACAAACCCTTGTTTTGGGTTGATTGCATTGGTATGTTTTACTAAATTGAGATTATTTCATTTATTGTTCTAAGGCATAGAGGTACAATGGACCTTATTTCTCTTGTCCTTTCGTACTGGGAGAAATGTTTAAATAGATAGAAGCCGACCTGGATGTCTCCGGTCTGAACTCAGATCACGTAGGACTTTAATCATTGAACAAACGAACCATTAATAGCGGTTACACCATTTGGATGTCGCGATCCAACATCGAGGTCGTAAACTCCACTGTCGATATGAACTCTTGAGTAGAATTGCGCTGTTATCCCTAGGGTAACTTGTTCCGTTGATCAATAAATTGGGGTCAATTAATGAGTAGTAATTTAGACAGGTTGTGTCTGGGTTAAGATCATTCGGAGGTTCTTTTTTACTCCGAGGTTACCCCAACCAAAATTTATAATCTGAAAGCTAAGTTTTGTGTCCCGGAGGATGTGGTATTAGATTGCTTAGATTAAATAAATTTAAGCTCCATAGGGTCTTCTCGTCTTATTTAATTATTTCCGCCTCTTCACGGAAAGGTCAATTTCACTGATTGAAAGTAAGAGACAGTTAAACCCTCGTTAAGCCATTCATACAAGTCCCTATTTAAGGAACAAATGATTATGCTACCTTTGCAGGGTCAGGATACCGCGGCCGTTTAACATAAGTCACTGGGCAGGCAGTGCCTCTAATACTTGTGATGCTAGAGGTGATGTTTTTGGTAAACAGGCGGGGTTAGTGTTTGCCGAGTTCCTTTTACTTTTTTTAATCTTTCCCTTAATGCATTCCAGTGTTGGGTTAACAAAAGTTTATGATAAGAGTTTATATTTTGGGTGTTATTATATGCTTGTTAACTATCAGTGAATTATTCGGTCTGATATAAACTTATGCAGGGAGAAAATGTATTTCTTGTTACTCATATGAACATTATTGCTTCTATATATTTATAGATTAGTCCAGTCATAGTCTAGGAGTTCAGTATTTGAATGTTAGGATTAAATTATATATGTTGAGTTAAGCTTGAGCGCTTTTTTAATTGATGGCTGCTTTTAAGCCAACTATGGTAGTTTTAGGGTTTACTCTCTAGTTAAGGTTATTTCCTTTCTCTAAAGAGCTCTTTAGATTAACAATTAAATTTATGTTAGGCTTATTAGTGCTTTGGACAAATTTAAAGTTGAACTGAAATTCAAGTCTGAACAACCAGCTATCACCAAGCTCGTTAGGTCTTTCACCTCTGCTCATAAGTCTTCCCATTATTTTGCTACATAGACGGGTTGGTTCTGGTTGACTGCTCATGAGTAGCTTGTTTGGTTTCCGGGTACTTAGCTAAAATTCTTTTTGCAAAGTTGAGTTCTAGTTAATTCATTATGCAAAAGGTAGAAGGGTAAATCTTTGCTTTGTTTTACTATTAACTGTTCTTTCATCTTTCCCTTGCGGTACTATCTCTATCGCTCCTAGTAATA
>JAJEJO010003010.1:0-315897 GCA_020662805.1 Glaucomys volans
CAGTGGGCAGTGACCTATGTCTGGCACATGAGAGCCCCTGGGGAGAGGCTTGGGCAGGACAGGGAGGGTGAGGCATCCAGTCCACACAGCTTGTGAATGGGCATCAGCCCTACGCTTCCTAAGTCCCTTCTCATTTTCTTCATTGCACCAAGGTGGCCCTGCCAGCTCTGTGATCCTACAGAACCCCTGCCTTGGGTGGCAGCAGAGGCAGAGCTGCCTGAAGCCTGATGTCTCTTGCCATTCTAGTGTGGTCCCCAGGGCTTGGGTCCATCCCTGCCTGTCTGTCCCAGCTGCAGCCCAGGACCATGTAGCTCTGAGCAGAGACCATACTTAGGAACTAGAGGCTGGACCAAGGCAAGATCCCAGCTCAGGAGAAGGGAAAAGGGGGACAGGGACCCCTACTCACCACAGAATTTCATTTCTGGTCAGGAAGGTCAAGGCCTGCAATAAATCAGAGAGGTGGTCCGTCACTCAGTCCAGCCCCTCCTTGCCCCTTGGAAGTGGAGAGCTCTGGAGCAGGGAAAGAAAGGCCCATTCTGTCATTCCACAGTTGGGGAAATGGAAGCCCCACAGCCCAAAGTAACAGATGCCTGAGGTGGTGGCAGAGGATGAAGAGTTGTCTTTCCTTCCTCCTATGGCTGTGGGAAGGAAGCATAGCAGAGCAGACCTAAGAGGGGATCAGAGACGAGGCCAAAATCCTGGGCTCTGGAGCAGGAGATGTGGGAGGAGTGGTCCATGCCACATAGATGCAGGTTTAGCAAAGGCAAGAGCCACCCCTACCCTGCCTAGTAAACTCTAGACTCTCAGTGAGAGTTCTCCCTCTGCCCAACTGCCTCAGGAAGTCCCACCTCTGACCAGAATCTCCAATCTCCCCACCTGGTACTCTTCCAGGTCCTCCCAGTGCATCTGGTATCTCAAACACTGTCCCATGCCAACTGCAGCCTTCACTCTGCCAGTAGAAGAACCTTGGCCCCAAGGGCTCACCAGCTGGTACCACCAGTTGATCTGGTTGCCATGGAGACCCATGTTCCACCTTCTGACCTCAGGTTGGCACAGAGACAGGTTCTTCAGGTTCCCCAGGCTAAGAGACATCATCCCTCAAATCACAAATGGAAAGGTAGCTCAACGGTGGTCTCGAGATCCACACTGTTGGCTCTTGAGTCAACCTACCTGGGTTCAAATCTTAGTCTGCTACCTGCTGACTGTGTGACAGGGGGCAAGCTACCTAGGTTCTGTGTGTCTTAATGTCCTGAAGTGAAGATGGTAATTAGAGGACTGCTGTGCTGATGAGTTGAGTTAATGCAGATTCCATACCTGGTGCATAGTAAGTGCTCAATAAATGTTAGAGCCAGGTCCAAGTGTTCTGTCAGGCGTGAGATACAGAGAATAAGCATAAACCTCAACCTCAGGAGATGGCCAAAAAAGGACGTTCCATGCCATCACTCAGGTCCCTGCAGAAAGAGAGAGACCACATTTGAATTAGGATAATGGGAAGAGTTTTTAATAAATGGACTCTGAACTGAAGTGAGATCAGGGTGTGGGAAGCCACACAGGATCATTCAGAATCCTGGGGGCCCTATCAACAGAGTTGTCACCAGCCCTGGCTCAACAACACATGGAACAAACACGCCAGGTCACTCTCTCCACTTCCTTTGATCTCCTGAGGCCAGGAGTCAAGATTAGGACCAGGAAAAAAAGAGAAAAGGACGGTACAGCAGTCAATGTGGCAGTTCAAGAGGGTCCTTTGGAAGCCACACCCCCCTCCCCTGACTCCTGGATGGTCTGCATAGCCACCCTCCTGTCTCCTTGGTCCTAAGGCAGGTCCTTCCCCATGCTGTGCTAGGGAAGAGCCCTGGGACTTCCTGGTGCTGATAATTTGTGTTTCTGGAAATGCAGCTGCACACTGTCCACAGAGACAGAGCGTGGCAGGGGAAACCTTAGCTCTCCGTCCTTCTCTACTCAACAGACAGCAGCACAAGTGTCCATAGGTGCCCAGGAGTCCACTTGACCCCAGGGAGAGATGATGTCACACACACACACACACACACACACACACACGTGTGTACACCCCGAGATGGAGGCCAATGTCGACCAAGTAACAGTGTAGTTATGAGTATGTAGAAGAGGAGACACTGCTGGGCAGGGGGCTTCAGGGGAACAGTGGCATTCAAACGGCTGTACTATGTGCTGGCTGAGGACATGGACTTTGAAATATTAAAGGTCTGACTGCATCTCTCCTTGCTGCAGCAATCTGAGAAAATCATAAAGTCACTCCAAACCTCGATCCCTCCACCTGCAAAATGGGACTAATAAATCCCTACTTTTCCATTATTGCAAGGATGAAATAAAATGAAGTAGATAAAACTCTTTTTTTTAACAAGATACTGGTACATATCAAGAAATCAATAAAGGGTAAATAGTATTATTATTTCTAAAAAGTGGGCACAGAAGGAAGAGCAGGACTTCAGCAGGCAAAACCAGCAATTAAATCCCCTCTTCCACGAAACACCATCATTTCCTGAGCAGCTTCTGTCTGCCAGGCTTGTGTGCAGAAGCTGGGTCTAGTCATGTGACAGCAGCTCTGGGAGGTTGGTGGGGTATCCTTGGTCCTTTGCTCAGGGGAAAGAAGAAACTGGGGAGAGTAAACAATGCCCTTGGCATGGGCAGGTTGCAGATCTGGGGATTCCCAAAGCATGCAGTGGGGAACCCAGGGCAGCCAGGGGACTGTTGAGATCACTTTCTTCTCCAATCTCACTGGGTTCTCCTGATTGCATGGGGTGCAAGTGGCAGCTAGACACCAGCTGCTTGTGCCTTTAACACCCAGCCGACATTTGCTAAAAGGAAGAAAATCAAAACAAAGGAGCTCAGAGATTTGAGGTCCTGACTCAGCTCCTGTGTACTGACCTACCCAGGGGTGACCTGGGTGGAGCCACCCAGTCCCGATGAATGGGAACCCACAGCCTTAGGTGTCATAATGCCATGAGAGACAGAAAGCAAGAACCAGGCTAGAGGACTGGCACTGGAGCCACTGGTGGTCCTGAGGGGCCACCAGAGTACACATCTCACTGAGCCCTGAGTCAGGCTGAGAAGATGGGGACAGTGTTCCAGGCCCAGAGGCTGCAGGATCCAGCCAGAATTGCATCACACTGTTTGGTTTTCATATTTGTTGTATAGGGTAACTTCCATTCTGAAAATGATGCAGGTTCATCATTTATAAGTGGTATAAAATGTCCTTTATACATGTATCTCTTTAATTAAAAGAAACAGGAGCCCATTTAAAGAAAAACATTAAGTGATTGTACCCGTGGTAAAGAATGTGCCAGAAATCACAAAGCTCTTTTCTCCCTCTTTCTCCCTTCCCCCATCACACATACACACATATATTCACAGAAACACACACGCACACGCATACACATAACCAAGGTTCACCAGCTCAGCCTCCCTCCTCTCCCCTTTAGCTTTCATCCTCTGGAACTCCCACACCCCTGCCCCGCCCCACAGACCCTGCGATTTTGCTCTAGAGAGGATTTTCATTGGTTCCCACAAATAACAATAGTAACAATAAGAATGTACCTTGCATTTGCATATCCTTTTACAATCCCCAAATGCCTTTCAATGTACCATCTCATTTGCCCAAGAAATAAAAGCTTATACTTCTTTAAAAGAGAAAAAGAAAAATCCCCCCTGTGATTCTGCCTTGAACCAACATGCACCCTCCCCCTTGAGTGCCCTATATCTCCCTAACTCCTTTTCAGCTAGGATTTTGCAAGGGGTGTGATTGAGCAGGGAGCAGGCTCCCTGGAAGGACAGTTCTACATTTTTTCACCTCTAGGATCTGCATGGGACAGACTCTACAGATTCTTATAACTGCAACCCCTTCTCCAACACAGATTTAGACATCCCTTAGAACTTGACAGGCACTGAAAAAGGACTTATATCCAAAATATATAAAGAACTCTTACAAATCAACAAAAAAAGACAAATAAGCAAACTAAAACCCATCACTGGCTGTCAGGGAGATAGATACAAGTCAAAATGACAGTGAGAATCCTCTTCGCATCACTAGGACGACTGTTTTAATAAATGAAAATAGTGTGAGTGAGGATGTGGAAAAAATGGAATCCTCACATATTGATGGTAGGACTGTTAAATGGTGCTGCCACTTGCAAACCTTTGGAAGTTTCTCAAAATATGAAGCAGTTACCCTATGACCTTACGGTCTACTCCTAGGCATGGACCTAAGAGAAATGAAAGATACACAAAAATCTTGTACAAGAACATTCATGGTAGCATTATTTACTACAAAAATAGAAACAGCACTCTCTGGTTTTTGCTTCCATGATGACAAAAAAAGAAGGAATTATGGTCCTATCAAAAGGTCTATTGCTGCACCAGATGCAAAACCAAGGACAAGGCCTTTAAGAGGTTTGTTGCTGGAAACAGTAGAGACCATAGCCATCAGCGACATTTCTGAAGCAAGTGTCAACACTTATGTTCTTCCCAAGTCTTATGTGAAGCCACATTACTGTATGAATTGTGCCATCCACAGAAGATGGTCAGGAATTGATCTCATGAAGCATAGAAGGACCTACCCCACCCACCTCCATCACCCCAATCTAGACATGCTAGAACTGCCCCACCTCCTCCACCAGAGACCATGTGAGGAACTGGGTCCTTAAGGCAGAAGAAAAACTATTTTCTAGAAAAGAATAAATAAAATGGAAATTCTACTTTTTTTGAAAATGTGGAAGTGACCCAAATGTCAATTAACTAACTGATGCATAGATAAATAAAATGTGTATAGTCATAAAATACAGCATTATTTGGCAATAAAAGGAAATGAAGTATGGATACATGATACAACATGGATAAAAGCATATTTAAAACATAATAAATGAAAGAAGTTAGTCACAAACTGCCATGTACGGCATGATACCATTTATATGAAATACCAAGAATAGACAAATCCGAAGAGATAGAATGCGAATATTGGTGGTTGTCAGAAGCTAAGGGGAGGGAGATTGGGGAGTAACTGCTAATGGGTAGGGCTTTCCTTCTGGGATAATGAACTTGTTCTAAATTAGATGGTGGTGATGGTGTTACAGTTCTGAATATTCTAAAAGCCACTGAGGTACATACTTTACAAGCATGAATTGTATGGTCTGTCAATCAGCTCTCAAACCTGTTATTTTAAAAATGTCAGGGGGTGTTTAAATCCTACCTTTGTGCCTGCACACAGTAAGCCACCATAAATATTATTTAAGAACGTGTAAATGAGAGTCTGTGACTGAGTCCTGTGGCCCTGGGGCTCCACCTACAGCAGTGGTTCAGCACTGGGACCAGGGAGAGCCTGCTGGAGTAGGTCAATGTCGGCTCTGAACCTGGACTAGACTTTTGAGTTCCCAGCAGGCTGGAAAGCCATGCTTTGTCCATAGAAAGGAATTTCTAAATTGCTTTGGTGTGGCAAGAAACAGGCTTGAGGGGAGAGAACACATCCTGGTTTCTCTGGGGGCATCCTGGACTCAAAGGAAGCCTAAGCATGGCAGGGCTGCCTGGTGGTCTTGGGACAGAGGGGAGGAAGACCACAGAGAGGAAGCAACACAGCCCTGTGCTCACTTTCCAAAGATGGGGGTGGTGGTACTTAGAAACGTCCTGGAGCACAAAGAATCTGGTGCTGGAGCTGGCGTCGCTGAGGCAAAGGAACCTGGAGACTCCTAGGTATACTGCAGCGGCCCCAGCATCCTGTGAGCACAGGTGCACAACGCAGGGAAGGAGTGCCCGAGGCAGGGCGGCTGCTTCCCTGGCTTGATGGCAGCTTGCAATAACCCAGATGCTCCCCCAACCCCACAAGGGTTGGAGAGAAGAGGGCCTGGCCAGGTTGTAGAGCTCAGTAAAGCGCTTTCCTGGACCTAAATGGGACCCAATGGACTCCCACAGTGCATGCGCATATTACCCAACAGGTCAGGTGTGCAGAACATGGACAGATAATATCCCCAAATTTCAATCTTTGTGTTCTTTCCCCCACCTTCCCATAAGACACTCTTTCCCTCTTGTCTCCCGTTCACATTGCCTGGGGAAGGGGGAGGTAGAATTGGTACAGCATGGGGCTAAAGCTAGAAGCAGTCAATGTTCCATCAATAAAGCAACTTTAGAGAGTCAGCAGGAAAGGCTGAGGGAAGTAGAGACTGGAATTTATAACGGAAGGACAAAAGGAAGCACCATGCCACCAGGGAGGCTGGCCAGGGGGTCCCCACTGGGAGCATCCCAGTCCCCAGCCCTAGGGAGCCTGCTCACTGCTCAGAGGGAGAGATGCGTAACCACCAGCTGCCTGTCTGTGTACGGTACCTCCATCACAGCAGCCACTCCAGCTGACACTCATGGACTGTCCTGCAGAAGGACAGCTGCTTGTTTCCCAAGGCTTTGCTGAATCAAGCAACAGACTGCCCTGACACATACCCCCAATTTCCAAAGGCCCAGGGTAGAAAAGTGCTCCAAAAAGAGAATGCATTCCTTGACATTCAGAGAACAGGGAGGTCTGGTGGGCATGTGGAAGGAAACCCTGGGCCCTGGACAGGGCTGACCCTGCCCTCTTCATCTTGCATAGACCCATGGTGCCTGGTCGGGTCCATGTGAGCTTAGTCCACCTCCCACTGACAGTGTTGCTTCAAGGATTCTTGAGCCTTCGTTTTCTGGCCTGGAGTCTTCTCTATTAAGAATCTCCTCAGTCCTTGGGTAAACATCAGTCCAGAGCTCAGAGTAACACTCCAGGGAGAACTTCAGCCAGTGGGGGTGGGAGCTGGTGGAGAAGAGCTCCCTGCCCATACTTCTGGGTGACAGCTCTGGAGGGCTTCTGTGCCTTTAGCAGGTCCAGGAAGAATCAAGGCCCTTAGCGGTAGAGGGCACTGACACACCTGGAAGCCCAGCCTGGCTTTCTTCTTTCCTGCCTCTCATCCTGTTCTGGGGTCTGCTTTCATGTGACATCTTGCTACATCAGCCCTGGTATTGCTAGGCCTCTGGTGAGGCTGCTCTGACACTTGTGCTGAAAGTGGGGAACAGCTATTTGACAAGGAAGGGGACTCCAAACAGTTGCTTTCTGATTTGAGCAGTTAGAAATTTTTAATTCTGAAATTTCATAGATAAACCTTAGAAATCAGTTCATGGGCACCTTCACTTTACAGATGCACAGACTGAGGCTCGAAAGGAGACCTGTCCAAGAACACAGGCAGGAGACCACAGCTCAGCTGGTTCTGGGAACCAGGCCCATCTCCTCCCTCCCCCCAGGCCTCTAAAAGCTGCTTGCTAGAGGTCACAGAGCTGGTCTAATGAGATTCTATCAGTGGAAATGCCTTGTAAACCATGAAGCATTATAAAAATGCTATTTGTCCTGATTTGTGCCGGGCCTGAGACTGGAACCCAGAGCTGTGGGCTCCCTGATCAGTGCTTTACACCCAGCAATAAGAACACTGCCTTAGACAGCAATTTAGAATCTCTGATTGCTGTGGTCATGCTCTTAGACACCTGCTAACTAAGAGTCTGCTCCCCGCCACCTTCTCAGCAAAGTATTTTCAGTCCTGTTTCTGCTGGGTGGCTGGGGCTTGGGGTTGGCCATCTGCTGTCCTTGTTCTTGTCTATTTATTCAAAAAGTTATTTAAGACTCTTTAAAGGTGTCCTGGACACTTTGCTGGGGATAGAGTGGTGCCAAGGACATTAGAAGAATGGAATGTAGGGAAGAAATGGAGTCTATGATCACTCAAGTGGCTGTGTATTTCCACTGCACTGTGACCAAAGAGTTGGGGGCAGTGACAGTGAGCTAACAAGGCTGTGTCATCCACTCAGGAATCAGAGAAGCTCCTCTGAGGAGGGGACACTAAACCAGGCCTGGAAGGGCGGACAGCAGAGAGGCAGCCTGGAGGGACAGTGTATCTCTAGGCAGGAAAAGATGTGGGAAGGACACCTGGAACAAACTCAGAGTGCTGGCAGAACACAGAAGGCCATGGGGATATTGTGTGGGTCAAGCTCAAAGGGCAACTGAGCTGAGCCAGGAGGGGGTTTAGGGCAGATCAGCAGGCTCCCCCAGGATCCTTGAGAGTTTATCTTCAAAGCTTTCCTTTAAGAGAATGGGAAGTCATTGGAGGGAGCTATGCCGAGAAGTGACATAATCAGATTTTGGTTTTCAAGGGATCACTCCGGCTGTAGGGTGGCTGGAGAACATGTTGGAAGGAGGCCATGTGGCTCTGAGGAGAACCGTGAGGAGACTCCTGAGCAGCCCACAGGAGGGGAGCAGTTGCTGGACATGGCTGTGGAGGCAAGAAGGCGGGAACTGGATGACTTCATGTGACATCTCAAGGTGGAATGATCCACACTGGGAGAGGGGCTGTGGGAGGGGAGGGAGCAGAAACTGTCGATGGTGACCCTCAGGATTCTGACCTACAGCAGCATGGGAGGAGGAATGCAAAGTTGGGAAGAAAAACAAGATTCTGGACAGGTTGAGTTTGAGATGTCTGTGTGACAGACACCTGGAAACGACAAGGGGCAGTTAGGTAGGTGGGCCTAAGAGCAGAACAAAGCTCTGGGCTGCAGATGGATATTTGGAAATGTGTAACACAGGAGACATTTAAAGCTAAGGGGATGGGTATTCAGCCAGAGATCCAAGTGAGGAAGGAGACTCTGGTGCCTGCCCTCAGAGAGCTCGTATTCAAATGCAATGGACAGAGCATTCCACTTCCTGGGATGTCAGAGCTGGACAAAATCCAAAAGCCATCTGTTTGAAGGCAGCCAGAACTGAAGAGGTCAGGAGCCAGAGAGAGAGGAAGAGTACGGAGGCAGCATTCAATGATTCCCTTCCTCTCAAATGCTGATTCTTGAGCAGAAGGAGACCAGGGGGCTATAGACCCAGCAGCAAGTACAGACTCAGACCCCAGGAACTTGACTGGGTAATTTTGGCAATCTCCTGGGGGCTGAGAGACAAACTTGGAAATTCAAGCTGTAAGGCAAGCAAGACCGAGGGCCAGGATCTCTGGGAGAAGAGAAGTACCTGAGGTCAACATCAAGGTCAAAGGCCCCTTTCTTCCAGCACCTACCCAAGTGGTGGAATGTAGCTAAAAGATGTGGAGCTGAGCAGTTATTGGTAGAAACATGGGACTTGGAAGACAATACCAAAGAGAAAGGACCCTATAAAACAAGCTGGATTTTCAGTGTGAACCCCAGAGAAGTTCAGGAAGAAGGATGAACCAGAAATAGAGCAGCCCTCACAAAGCCCGACCGCCTGCATCAGACCTGCTCAATCCCAGACTGGATTAGGATGACCTTCCGCTCCTCTGACTGCTTTCCGGAAAGCAAAAATAAATCCTCTGTGATGAAAGGTAACATCAGTCAGAGTCCAAAGCCATCTCCATAATAGAAACAGCCCCACAGGTGATCCAGATCTTGGAGTTTTCTGATTCAGACTTTAAAATAGCTGCGATTAATATGGTCAAGAAAATAGACCACGAGATGGAAAATTTCAGGAAGAACTGGAATCAAAATAATCAAATGGAAATTATAGTGGAATGGATAGAATTTGGAGATTGAAAACCTTCAAAAATGGCTAACAAGGGTTTGGGGGGTAGGTAGCTCAGTGGTAGAGCTTAGGCTTAGCATACATGAAGCCCTGTGTATAATCCCCAGTGAGAGAGAGAGAGAGAGAGAGAGAGATGGGAAAGGAAAGGGCTTTTTCTGTATAGCCAGTAGGTAGGACATCACAGGGCAAATGAAGTAGGGGACCATTGCATTCCGCAGGTCCAGCCTGCAAATAGGATGGACAGGGTTGGGGGCAGGGCCAGCAATAACCTTCAAGTGGAGGGAAATTCAGGTTGGAACCACATCACGCTAGAACTTAAATGTTGGAGGAAGAAATTAGAATTCTGGCCTGCAGACTGGGTGAACAGTAGTGATGTTTGTCTGTTTGGTTTTAGTTTGCCACAGAATCAATTTAGAAAAAGTAAAAATACAATTCTCACTCTAAAAAAAATGACTCTCTTTTTTCAAATATCAGCAAATGCAATCACCACGCCAACACTTAAAACACTTTTGTCTGCTTCTCCATCCCTGGAGAGGTTCATCTTTTTTGGCTCTTAAAAAATAAAGAATTTAAAAAGAAAAGAAAAGAAAAGAAAACACCATGGAACGCGCCTAAGTTACAGTTTTAGACTGTAACATTGAACTTTTGAGCAAATTTTGTCATTGAGCAAGACCTTTTCAGCTGGTTTATTTTGTCCTTCCTTTGCTGACCTTGTAAACTACTTAATTGCGAAATGTGGTTTGTTTCAGAGTGCCTCTTAACACTGTATTCTTTGAAATGGGAGATTTTTCCATTGCATGAAGGACCAACAGCCACATCTTCAACTTGTGCTCGTGCGCACAGAACAGAGCTCCTTCCATTTACCCAGAGACATATGGTTTTCATCAGCCGCTTCTTTCTTCTTGGCAGCCACCACAGCACAGATTTACATTTTATTTAGCAAACGGCCAACTCCTCTCAAACCAAGCCCCTATTTGCTTTTCTCCCTCTTCCCCTGTCTCACACAACCCCACCTCTAATTCCATTCCCAAAGAGGGCCAATCACAGACCAGGCTAACCCCATTGATTGAGTAGCCTATCTGTCAGTCCTGGCCAGTGAGCCCTGAAGCAGGAAGGCAGCCCACAGGCCTCTGGAAACTGGAGTGGCCAAACTGAACCTGAACCACCTCTAGAAAAGACGGTTCCTGAAGCTAGATGGGAGGGCCAATCTCACTACCAGAGAATGGGCAGCCAGGGAAAAAAGGTGGAGGGCCTGGAGGTTGCTGATGTTTGGGGTGCTCTGTCCTGCCCTGGTCCAGTGGGGAGATTCAGCCCTACTACTTGCCACAGGCTTCCACTCTTCTCCCCTCAGTTCTTCCCTTCCCAGCATCACTGGGAGCAAGACACAAGGCTCCTATCTTAGTATGTTCTAAGTTGGCCACAAAGTTGGGTGAGCCCTCAATCAACCTGACCATCCCTCCCCATCAGGTGGTCCGAACTCACTGACATATAGAAGACCAGAGGGACCTGAGTTCTAGTGAAGTGGTCCTAACTAGGCACTGAGAGACCCAACTGTCCAGCATCCTCACCCACCATGTTAGTGGCAACCATCATCACTTCTACCTCCCACATGTGCCTTGGTTCCATGGACATGTCTCCACTGATCAGCCTCGTCTAAATCATGTTCCTCCTCCCCTGGACACCTGCACTAGCTTTCCCCCAGGGCCCCCAGTCCCACTGGGACCTCCCTCTGGTCTAAGCTCTACACAGAAGCAGCACGATCATTGTTATTATGTTTATTGTGGTGTTGGGGATCAAACCCAGGGCACTGTGCCTGCTAGGCAAGCCCTGTACCACTGAGCTGCACTCCCAGCCTACATGTGGTCTTTTAAGAACATTATAGTTCATGTCAGGCTTCCCCTGAAAAACTCCTCCATGGCTTCCATTGCAGTTGGAATAAATACTGATGTCTCACCATTGTCTCCAAGGTGCCTGCCTATCTCTCCAACTTCATCCTGAGTGACTCTCCCTCACCTACTGTGTCCCAGACATGCTGGCCTCTTCAGTTCCTCAGAACCCAGCATCCTGCACCTCCCAGGTCAGTAGCTACCCAGCCCTGACCCCTCTGGAGGGGTCAGCACAGCCTCTAGTCTTGTGGGGTACCTGGCTCCAGACACCATCATAAACTCCAGAGGCAAGACAGTCCCTTTCCAGGAGGGTTAGTTCTCTGGGCCTCACTGAGTCCAACCCCTCAGTTTTCAGGTGAGGGAAAGAGGACCAAGCAGTGGAGAGGGCTACCCACCACTTGAAGAGAGTTGAGAGGAGAGCCAGCATGGCTTGTGTCTTGCCTCTCGGTTCCGTGCTCTTCTCCAGACGCCCTGGTCAGGGACCAGCCTGAAAAGCAGGGAGATATCAGGTCATCAGTTTGTGCAACATCTTGGAGACCAAATTCCAATCTGATTCCTTCCTTCTAGGGTCCAAGGTCCAGGAGAGCCAGGTGAATTTTTTCTTTTTTCACCAAGGATTGAACTCAGGGACACTCAACCACTGAGCCATATCCCCAGCCCTATTTGGTATTTTATTTAGGGACAGGGTCTCACTGAGTTGCTTAGTGCCTCCATGTTGCTGAGTCTGGCTTTGAACTCGTAGCCTCCTGCCTCACCCTCAGAGCCCCTGGATTACAGGCGTGCATCACCGCGCCTGGCTCAGATGAGTATTTTTTGAGTGCTTCTCATGCGCTAGGCCCAGAGGGCTTATCAAAGTTATCAAAGGCTTATCAGGGCTTATCAAAGTTAGGGGCCCTGGGTAAGACTCATATGCTATGAGTCTCTCAGCCACACAGAGGCAGAATGGCAGAAGGAACTGACCCCAGGAAAGCAGAGGGCCCTGAGCTCTTACTGGGAGAGGAAAAGGGCCTTCCTACCCTCAAGATTCAAGTCTAGCTCAGGAGGCAGAGGGAAGCAGGAAACAAGAGCTTGGATTATTTCAGAAGGCTGTTCTATGGGGAGGCAGGCTGGGGACAGACATGCTGACAAGCAAGAGGATGGGGCCAGGTGGGGACGATGTGTCAGACTAAGCCTGCAGGGCAGTGGGAACATCTCTGGGCACCTCTTGAACAACAACCAAAAACAGAAGTTGCTGTTTAAACAACCAGCAATTATACTAGCTACTTCTGCCCTCCAAGGGTGCGGCATAGTTCATATCAAAGGGATGATGGAATTTTTTTTCTGTTACCAGGGATTGAACCCAAGGGTGCTTAACCACTGAGTCACATCCCAGTCCTTTTAATTTTTTATTCTTAGTCAGGGTCTTGCTAGGTTGCTTACAGCCTCACTAAGTTCCTGAGGCTGGCTTCAAACCTGTGATTCTCCTGCCTCAGCCTCCCGAGCTGCTGGAATTATAGGTGTGTGCCACTGATGGATTTTACATGCCTATAGAGACTGGTAGGGGAAGGAATTAAGACTCATAATTTGATTGTGGTAAAGGAAAAAGTAATTTCAAAGCGGGTGCTGAGTGGGCTTCTCAGCAGGCAGAGACTGGCCCAGTCAGACTGGGGCAGGGGGAGAAGCTGAGCCACTCTACAGGAGAAAGGAAGATGAGGCTATGGGATTGTGGGGGTGGGGCGGGAAGAGGCCTGGGGGGTGCTGGGCCTCAAGGAGGGGAAATGGCTAGTGGGAGGGTGGGGACATGATCAGGGAATTAGCTGATATTTGACTTTAAGATGTTTTCTGTGCTAAGATGCACAAGCTCTCCCAATTACAAGTAGGGAAAATGTGTTACATATGCCTTATGGAGAGCTACTTTGGGGAAATCAAGTAACAGGATCTGTTTTATACTTGTCTTGACACAAGACAAAGGAGAAAACAGCCTCAGGAGGGAGGGAGGGAGGGATAGAAGGAAGGAAGGAAGGAAGGAAGGAAGGAAGGAAGGAAGGAAGGAAGGAAGGAAGGAAAGGGAAGAGTTCAGTAGAAATAGGACATCTAAGTCCCAGCAGTGTTACAGGCTGAGGGTTTGGTCCATCTCCTCTCCTAAGTTAAAAGGCATGGTGGCTTTATAAGACCATAAGGCTTTGGCACACCCAAATGGCAGACATCTGAGTTTGAATTTTGTGGATAACTAAGTAGCCAGGAAAAAGAGCAGACAGGAAGAAGACAGAGCAGGACTTGATAAGGTTGGGTCCAGCCCCACAGGCCCTGGAG
This sequence comes from Glaucomys volans, assembly GCA_020662805.1. Taxonomy (NCBI): domain Eukaryota; kingdom Metazoa; phylum Chordata; class Mammalia; order Rodentia; family Sciuridae; genus Glaucomys; species Glaucomys volans. The sequence goes on from JAJEJO010003010.1 coordinate 13,738, forward strand.
GGTCATCCTCTAGGAGTCTAAATTCAGGTTCTCAGGACACCTTCATGAAGGTAACTACAGAAACCCAGGGAGGAAGTAGGCAGGTCATTCCCTGCTGGACGCGTGCGCGTGTGCATGTGCGCGCACACACACACACACACACACACACACACCACCTCTGCTCAGGTGGGTCTGACTTCATAGTCTCCCTACCCACTTCCTCTTGCCATTTCTTTCTTTCTTTTTTTTCTTTTTGATATGGGGATTGAACCCAGGGCCATTAACCAGTCAGCTACATTCCCTAGCCCTTTTTTATTTTGAGATGGGGGCCTCGTCGGGTTGTTGAGGATCCCCTCAAACTTGTGATACTCATACCTTGGCCTCCCAAGTAGCTGGAGGTCACCATGCCTGGCTCTCCTTTTTTATTCTTTTTTTTTTTTTTTTTTGGTACTGGGGATTGAACCCAGGGGCATTTGACCACTGAAGCCACATTCCCAGCCCTATTTTGTATTTTATTTAGAGACAGGGTCTCATTGAGTTGCTTAGGGCCTCGCTAAGTTGCTGAGGCTGGCTTTGAACTCGCGATCCTCCTGCCTCAGCCTTTCAAGTGCTGGGATTACAGGCGTGCGCCACTGCGCCCGGCTTCCTTTTGCCATTCTTAAAGCTATTTTAAATTATGGATCAGCTCATTAACAGACAGTTTAGATGATAGAGTAGCTTCATCTCTGTTTCAGGGAAGCCCTGGGATTCTCTTGGCTATGAAGGAGGACACGCTATTTTCCCTCTCACTTAGAAACTGAGGTTGCTCAAGGTACTGACCCCAGAACTTGTTTTTTAATAAAAATGTGGTTACTTCAAATAATACATAGCTGTAACCAGGGTCCCCTCAAGAGGGCTCAGCAGCACCTGATCACAAGGTTCAACCTTATATCTCAGTTTCTTCAGAGAAGAGTTCATCATGTACTCTATTGTAACACAACCCTTAGAAAAGTTTCCCTAAGAGCCAGGCACATTGGCACATGCCTGTAATCCCAGTGGTTGGGGGGCTAAGGCAGAGCTAAGCTCAGTAACTTAGCAAGGCCCTCAGCAACTCTGTGAGGTCCTAAGCAACTCAGCAAGACCCTGTCTCTAAATAAATTATGAAAAGTGCTGGGGATGTGGCTCAGTAGTTAAGCATTCCTGGGTTCAATCCCCAGTACCAAAAAAAAAAAAAAAAATCAGAAAGATTTCCCCAGGGAACTATCATAGACAGCTCCAACCACAGGAGGATATTATCAGGATGGAAAGGATCTGGAAACAATCTCAGATGTCACGTGAATCAAGGATGTGGTGCATAGGAAGAGCAAAACAGAAGAACATGCAAGTAGAGAAATGTAGCAAAGTCAGTTAAGCAAGAAAAACATTATTGGCTCATATAAAAGGGAGGATTGAGTAAGTTTCATGGATGGCTGAATCTAGCAGCACAGTAATGTCCTTAGGGTCCTTTCCTCTACCTGCCTGTTTGCATCTGGCATTATCTACTTGTGCCTCAAGCTGTGTCCTTGGAGCTCTGACTTATGCCATCTCTCACATACCTTCTCTCCATGTGGCAGAAAGCCACCTTGGTCCCCAGGAGCCCTAGATTCATATACCATCAGTTTAGAGACCCTTACCAGAACAACAGGGTCTTTCCTAGAAGTCCTGTTGGAAAATTCTTAGACACAACTGGTTAGCCCAAACTTGAACCACAGCTCTGCCCCTGAAGCAGCACACATGGCCCAGTGAGGCACTCCCAGTGGCCTAGCCTGGGTCATGACCACACTTGCTGTTTGGTGGAAGATTGCAATTAGCTCTGCCTAAGTCACATAGGGTATGTTCCCCATGGGAGGGGGTCTGTTGTCATCAGAGGGGCAGAAGAGGGGCTGGGCAGATGAAAGCATTAGAGATCTTCTGCAGCTGTCTATAAACTCATAAAAGAGTCTGTTTTTCCTTTCTGTGTAATGCAAGGTTGATCACATCACCATCTCTCTTAATATCCTGCGGTGGTTCCCCATAGCTTACAAGATAAGGCCAGTTCCTTCAGATGGCCTGCCAAGCCCTGTGTGCTCCAGCCTGCTCCCTGCTCAGCTTCACTGGTCACCACTCTGCCCATCTGTACCCAGAACCATTGGGTCTCATTCCCTCCTCCCAGAGCACAGACCAGACTTTCTCCCAATTCTCTGTACTATAGCCAGAGACAAGATAACAAAATTTCTTACAACCTTGGGGGGAACACAAAGTACCCTCCAGAGTGTGTGCTATTTCTATTCTCAGAAGTGGCTCTACTGAGAGCACATGTCCCAGAGCTAATTTCAAAGCCCTTCATAAACCCTTTCCCCACCTCAGGAGAAAGTCCCTTCCAGGGCCACTTCTATCCCCCTCCTCAGAGTCCAAGTCTCAGTAATCCCACTTCATCACAGGAGGTAGTTTTTTCCTCTCACATCCAAGCCCTCTTGTTCTGCACCAGAATTAGACTGTTGCCTATATTATTCATAATAGGAACATCAAAACAAATACCTACAGGGCATTTCCACAAAGCTGGGAGGGTCAAGTTAAAATAGCACCTCATGTGGGATCCCAACCCCCAGACCTAAGCTGAAGAAGTAAGCACTTTTCCCCCATCCAAGCTTCCCCATCCAAGCTCCTTATCTTATACAAACAACTGATCCCAGAGTAATACATACAACTTTGTAAGAACACACTAATTTCAGGTATGGGGTAGTCTAATTCCAAATTTGGAGATGGTGGTGTTCTAAATAGAATGATCCTAAGATACATAATTCAACCAATTCACAAACTGTATATTACTAAAGTACTATACATCTCAGAGTAAGTGATCTCCTTTAGGGTCCATCAGTGCTTTCCCATATTCACCAAGAACCATCAAGTAGACTCTTGCTTTGTATTAACAGAGCTCAAGGAGTTAACTCAAGTGTTGCATTCCAAAACATAATAATATCTTCCATAGAGCCAGTTCTAGTCTCCACCCAAAAAGCATGCACAACTTGTAATTCTAAAGTGTTATTTCTTTCTCAGTTTAAAAAGCAACCCCAATTTATTGTAATTTTATAATTCCAAGACAAAGGACAAGAAGCAGAAAGAGGGTGAAGGTTGACTTCAAGATTTTGTTGTGGGAGCCCTATTTAGACATCTAATCAAAACCCAAATCAAATCAGATGTGGGAATTTCCCAGATCTGTTCCAAATGGAAAAATGTTATATGACTTTTAAAATTTTATTTTAAAACATAATTAAGCTCAAAAGCAAACAGAAGAAGGAGGAGGAGGAGAGGAGGAAAAAAATAAAATAAGAAATTTTAGCTGTCAGAAATGAAGCAGAAACTGATAACCAGAGAGGGTTAAAAAAAAAAAAAACCAATACATTCCCCCTAAAAGAAAGAATAGAAGAAGACCAATATGAAATTACCCCCAAGGAGGCCATAATAACTCAGAGTACTCACAGAACTCCCATGAAAAATAACTCCTGTTGAAGATGAACTCACAGACAAAAATTATCAAACAGATGGGGAAGTTCAATACCAAGAGAGACATCTTACTAGCTAATCAAATGGGATAACTCATACCAGAGAAACTAGATACTATAAATTAATCTGAAAAGGGTCTTAAGTTTGAGTAAGCATTTAAAGAAATAAAAGAAGTTATCATATATAAACAATAGAAAATTATGAAATAAGGGCAAGAGGACTTACTATCTCTAACTGATTGTGAGTTTGTCTATTTCTTCTTGCTATTCTTTTTGCTTCATGCATTTTGAAACTTTCCTATTAGGACACATATATTTGGTATTATTATATCCTCTTGATGAATTATTTTCTTAATCTCTATGAAATCCTTGGAAATATTTCTTTACTCTGAAATTTTCTCTGTATGATACTAATATGGCCATTTCAAATAGTATAATAAAAAATTAAATGCAAATGGTCTAAACATCCCAATTAAAATGTATAGTTTTCCACCTGGATTGGATTTTTTCTTTTAAGTATCAGTCCAACTATATACTTTCTATAAGAAACCTACTTCAGATATGGTTGCAAACAGGTTAAACATGAAACTTATTCATATATGTTGCCTATTTTTCTCCTGGATTACCTTTTTCTTCATATATATAGTAGTTGTAGATGGACACAATGCCTTTATTTTAATTTACTTAATTTTATGTGGTGCTAAGGATTGAACCCAGTGCCTCACATGTGCTAGGAAAGTGCTCTACCACTGAACTACAACCCCAGCCCAGGAATTCTTTGTATATTAGCAAAAATAACCTTTGTCTAGGGTGACCAATAAATTATCATCTGACCCAATACACTTTTGAGAATGACAAATGCTAATCCAGATGGAGCATTAGGACAAGTTTAAACTAGAAATGTCCTGAGGAAACTAGAATGTATGGTTACTCTACTATTATCAGTTACTTTTGTTTCCAAATTTTTCCCCAAAAGCAGATTAATTACTTTACAAAACTTGAGTAGACATTATTAGGACAGTATTAGGTTTATAGAAAATTATAGCAGAAAGTACAGAATTCCCATCTATCAACTGTACCCCAACCCTGCATGCAACAGTTTTCCCTACTATTAATATCTTGCTTTTTCATGAGGTACATTTGTTATAATTGATAAACCAGTATTGACACATTATTATTAACTGACGTTCATAGTTTACATTAGGATTCATTCTCTGAGTTGTACAGTTCTGTGAGTATTTTAAAAGTGTATGATGCCATCCATGTACCACCATCACAGGATCTTACAGAATAGTTATGTCACCTTATATATGCCCCATTCTCTATCTATTCATCCCTCCCACTCTCCCCTGAACGATTAGAAACCATTGATCATTCTACTGTCTCTACAGTTTTCTCCTTACCAGAATGCCATGTAGTTGGAATCATATAGCACGTAGCCTTTTCAGACTGATTTCTTTTACTCAGCAACACATAATTATGTTTCCTCCATGATTTCTTGAGACTTGATAGCTCCATTCTGTCAGTGAGGAATCTTCCATTGCCCTTATGCACCACAGTTTGTTTGACCATATATTGAAGGATAGTTTTTATCTTTAGTATTGTGTTGGTTATTCCAGGTCTTTTTTTTTTTCTTTTTCTTTTCTTTTTTCTTTCTTTTTTTTTTTTTTTTATGGTGCTGGGGATTGAACCCAGGGCCTTGTTCTTGCAAGGCAAGTACTCTGCCAACTGAGCTACATCCCCAACCCTATTCCTGGTATTTTGCCCTCCCATACAAACTTTAGAATCAGTTTGCTCATATCCACAAAATAACTTGTTGGAATTTTCATTGGGGTTATGTTGAATCTATACATTAAATTGGGAAGAACTGATGTCTAATAACATTGAGTCTTTCATGAACATGGAATATTTATTTATCAGAGTTTTCCTTCATCATAGTGTTATTGTTTTCCTCATATTGATTCTATACATATTTCGATAGATTTCTACCTAAGCCAGCCTGTCTATCTTGTCTTGCCCTGCAGCCTCCTTCTTTCTTTCTGGTACTAATGTAAATGGTATTGTGTTTTTAATGTCAAATTCTAATTGTTTGTTGCTGGTTGTTGAAGCAATTGAATTCTCTTTTCAGGAAGTAAAATCATCACCAATATAACATCTAACTTAATTTTTTCCCAAATGAAAAATCCATTGTCCTCAAACCTGGCCTCCAAACCATTCTTGAACAGTTAGTCCTTTCTTACTTTTTAAAACTATTTCTTTATGATACACTAGATTTCCATGTATCTGCTTCTTTATTCCTGTTCCTTTGATTAGATTATCTGTTCTCATACCAGTATCCTTCTATTGATCACTTTATGGTAAATGCTTACACATAGGCTATTTCCTCCTCATTGTTCTTACTGTGTCAAAATTTGCCTGGCTATTTTTGTCCTTTTTTTTTTTTTTTTTTTTTTTTTGGTATGGGGGGGATGAACTCAGGGATACTCAACCCTATTCTGTACTTTATTTAGAGAGAGAATCTCCCTGAATTGCTTAGTGCCTCGCCATTCCTAAGGCTGGTTTTGAACTTAAGCTCCTCCTGCCTCAGCCTCCCGAGCTGCTTTTTGTCCATTTTTTTCTTCTAGATGACTTTTAGAATTAGCTTGTAAAAATGTAAATTTGGAACTCTTGTTAATTTTTTATTGGGATGTCACTGAATTTATAGATTAATTTTGGTAAAATTGTGTCTTCACCAGGACCTATTTGTATGGGAGGAGGTATGCTAAATAGCTTGGGAACAGGCCTGGAACTTGATGGCACACAGACTCATAAACAGGCAATTGCAACACAATAAGATTATTGCCTCAGTTTCCAATGCAGAGATCACAGAGATCCTAGGACATCCTGGGAGAGTCCAGACAGACTTAATAGACACAGGGGCAGGATCTGAACTGAGACTTGAAGGATGACTAAGATCTTTCCAGGGAGAAGAATGGGGAGAGTATATTCCAGGAAGGGACAGCATAGATAAAGGGATACGCAGGCATGAGAGGACATGGAATGGCAAAAGGTGGTGCAGGGGGTGGTATAGAAATGGTGATGGATTCAGCTAGGCGGGCATTCATTTGGTGATCAGCATGAGTGGACATGGGACTGTCCTAAGCAATAACTCAATGAGTCTTTACAAGTTCTAATTATGTAACTACTGTTATGATCCCCACTTTACAGGTGAGAAAACATAGTTAAAGAGAGATTAAGTGACTTTCTCCAAGCCAAATGGCTGGAGAGTAATGTAGGTAGGACTCAAGCCCAGGAAATCTGGCCCCAGGGGACATCCATCTTCTTATCACTGCACACTCAGGAAGAGCCTCCTATGCTGAACCATGGAGACTGAGTTTACCCTATAAACAACAAGACTGGCTAAGCCAGAAGAGGAAAGATATGGAGGTTCCCTTTAGAGAAAGCTTATTCAAGCACAGCCACAGGGAGATGATATCTGGGGACACAATATCCTTGGATCAAAACAACTGCTGGGAAAGAGGAGGAAAAACCCAACAAGGGGCCACCAGACTTCAACCTTATAATCAGACTCCAAATTGTATCTACTTTTTATACCACATTATCATTCATTCATTCATTCAACCTTTACTCAGCCCTTACTGGCTACCAGATTGGCTGCTGGGTACCAGAGTACATTCTGCTTTTACTGACTGATCAGAGTTGTCCCCACATCACCATGACAAGAAGGTCTCTCTGGCTTCCATAGCAACCCCCCACCAGCTTCCCTGTCCGAATGGGGCTCACCCTCCTTGTGTCCCCAGTGCAGAATATCTTCCTCCCTCATCCTCTGCTTTCCTCCCTCCCTCCCTCTCTCCCCTCTTCCTTTTGCTTCCTTTCTTTCATTCAACAAACATTCACAGATTGATGCCTTCTACCAGGTCCAAACTAAGTGCTAGGGAAGCAGAGATAAATAAGATTAAGTCTTACCCTAAATGACTTCAAGGAAGGGAAAGAGAAAACAAACAAGAGAGGACCATCAGGAATTTGTCCAGGGAGCAGAGGGGCTCAAAGGGCACTGTGGTGGTCAATCCAGGGTGTGAGTAGGAGTGTATCTTTGTAAAAGAAGCAGTTTCAGCAGCACTGAGGAGGTACAAAATAGCCGGGAATGTTTTGGAAACTGAAAACACGGGATTGGGTTTCAAAGCCGAGCTTTGGTTTGCAGTCACACAGGCAGAGTTTGGAATCCTGGCTGTGCCCACAGTCGGTATCAGCATAGACAAGTTATTACAGTTCTTTGAAATTGCAACCTCATTTGCAAAATGGGGATGATACTTTTTCCTTCACATGGTCATTGTGAGAATTGAGAATTAACTGAGAAAATTTCTTCAACAAAATATATTTTGGACACCTACTATGTGCCAGCCACGACTCCAGGCATGGGAATACATGAGTGAATAAAATCGATCAAGCCCCTGCCTCCATGTGCTTGTTTTCTAGCACAAGCAGATAGAATAAAGGGAACACAGTATCATGCCAAGTGGTTGAAAATGAAAAGCAGATATCTCAGGTTGGGCTTCCTAGGAGCAACCCCTGAGATGAGGATGTTTTAAGGAAGTGCTCCCAGGGAGATGGGCAGGGGCAGGGGAAGCAGGGCAGGGAGGGCAGGAAGGGCAGGAGGCCAAGCAAGAACCAGACTCAGATAAAACCCAGTGGTGGGAGGCTTTAAGCTATCCTGCAGACTCAGCCTTCCACACTCCCACACCCTTACTCACTGGCTTAGGGGTACCCAGGGATGGAAATTTCCAGGCATTTCTGGTACCTGCAGCAAAACTGGTTTCAGTGGCCCTAGGAGGGTTCTGGAGAAGAGATGAGTGGGGAGAGGAAGAAAGGGAGGGAGGATGTCAACAAGGTCATAATGATTTTGAAGCAGGGTCCAGCCCTGGCTCATCAATCTCGGTGCTCTGCTGCCCACAGAGGCCCAAGGGTCTGCCCATGGGAAGGCCAGGCTCTTCCAAATTTGCTGATTGACAAAATGTCAGTGACTACATTTTTAAGTACTTCAACATGTATGAGACCGTTTCATATAACTTGCTGATTATTTGTATATGCTGTCTCCCCAGGATGGATATGTGCGGGTCTACCCAAATAGCCAGCCCATTCCCTCCCTACTGAGCAGTGGTCATCCTGTCTGAGTGTGACAATCCCACCAGCCCAGGAGTTTAAAGACAATTTGGTCCAGGAGAGAGATGTTGATGGGGAGGACAGGGGTCTGGGATCCGAAGTGCAGCTTGACGGTAACAGACTGAGTGACTGGGTGTGTCCCTTTCCCTCTCCAGGCCACGGTTTCCTCATCAGTGACAAGAGGGGTCTGCACTGTTGACAGATGATCTCTGGCACTCTTTTGGCATGAGAATTCTCATATTTCTGAGACTCTAATTGCCTGATCTGTGGTAGAGCAGAGGACAGAGTCCAAGAAGATGAGTACAAGGATCTGAGTTCAGATCCTGGCTCTCCACTGGCCACCTCTGTGCTTACCAGCCTCTCAAAGCTGCAGTGCTTTGCCCATGTCATGGAGGAAAGCAGTTCTTACCCAAATTTCTTTCCCAAGTGAATAAAGGAATAAAATGTGACAAGGCTGCAGAAAACGGAAAAATTTTATTCTTGCAAATCATTTCTTAGCATCTGCTCCAATCTAGGCATTATGGTAAAAACTTTAGATGCTTTATGTATGTTAGTACTCCATCCAATATGGCAGAAGCTACACTCAGAGCGTACTGGAAAATCCTCCCAGAGGGGGGAGAGTCTGGATTTGTAGCATTTTCCCTTTTGTTATTATTTTTTTCTTTCCAGTACTGGGGATTGAACCCAGGGATACTCTACCACTGAACTACCTCCCCAATCCTTTTCACTTTTTATTTTGAGGTAAGGTCTTGCTAAGTTAACCAGGCTGGCCTCAAAATTTTGATCCTCCTGCCTCAGCCTCCTGAGGTACTGGGATTACAGATTTGAGCCACCAGACCCAGCTACCTTTGGCCATTTCTGGGGTGGCCACAGTTCTGCCATAGCCCGCTCCAAGTCAGCCCACCTTGTGCCACTGAACACAGGCTAGGAAGAAACACCCAGTTGGCTTTCAGGAGCTGAACTGGCCCCAGAGCATCACTGACTACAACACTTTATAGGTAAATTGAGATCCAGACACTGGGCCAAGTCACTTAGTTGACTAGCATAGGCAGGACTGGAACACTAATCTGACTGCCCACAAGCTCTATGCCCACCTCTGCTCTCTGCTGAGGTTGAGGGGTGCTGCCAGTGCTCATGGGGAGACCTAACTTCAGGTCAGAAGATGTGAGTTTGAAGTCTGGCTCCATCACTTTCTAGCCAGACCTTTGGGTACATACTCAGCTTTCCTTACATAAGGCCTCGGTTTCCTCATCTGTTAAATGAGAGAGATTGAGTGCTCAGAATACACAGTTTCTCAGTGTGTTCCAACAAACACAGCCATGCTTTGTGACAGAAATTGGGGCTCCCATCCCACCTCCCTTTGCCAAAGGGTCTGTAGCCAAGGGCAGATAGAAGCATCCTTGGGCTTCTGCTGTGGTCCCACCTCGGGCCTCTCTCTTCCTCAGCCTCCTAACTCCCAGCATTCCAGTGAAGTTCCTTGCTTCCGCCTCTCCCCATGGGCTCAAGCCCGGCAAAAACCAGAAGCCTTCCCAGAGCTGCTGGAATCCTGTGCCCCATAAATCAGCATGCATCCTGAACTGTGAGACCAAAGGAACACTCTGGAAAAGTAAGTCAGTCACCCAGTGATTGTTTTCAAACATCATTCCATTGAGTTCAGACCTTTCTGCAGGATTAAGCTGCCTTCTACCCCCACATCCAGTAAGGATCTGCAGGGCTCGACCTCCCTTTTCAGATACTCAAGCAGCACGGAGCAGCAGGGCCTGCTGCACAACTCAGCGCTCCTGGAAGCCATGCCCTGCTCTGTGACATGACACAGAAGGTGTTCAACTGTCCTCTTGGAGCCTGTGCTCCCCAACCTGGCTGACCCTGGCCTAGGGAAACAGGGGATCTCTGAGGACCTTTGTAAGAGGGAGACATTGTGCTCCCTTTGGGGGCTGGGCCTATCCCCAAATCACATGAATCCACACACATGTATGCACACATGCACATGTATTCACACGTGTTTGCCCACTCCTGTCATTCATCCTGAAGAATCCTGAGATTTCAAAGATGCACAGTGTGCTGTTGAGTCTGGTCCTCAGGAGGGGCAAGAAAGAGATTTTTGGATGCCTTGGATCCCAGGGGAGCCTGTAGGAATGCAAAAGGGGGAAAACATGGGCTGGAAACCATCAGGGAACAAGAAACAGGGAAGGGATTTCCTGAGTGCTGGCCTCTAGGGAGAAAACATTCCTGGAGTTAACTCCCTGGGGGATCCCAGGTAGCTGGGATATGCACAGGGCAGGTTTAACCTGGAGCTGAGAGAGGCAGATGTGAGTGGGAGAAATGGAGAAAGAGCTCTGGCCTTAGACAGAAGGATGGAAGCAAGGGCAGGCTGGGGTGAGACCTGGAAACCCCTCTGCAATGGACTGGTACAAGGCCCAGTCAGAGCAAGTCATGTGGGTCCGTGTGACCTTGCCCTGACATGCAGGCAATGTCATCCAGAGTTTCCCTTTAAATACATGTCTGAGAAGGAATCTGGACCAAAACAGGATGAGGACATGGGGTACCAGTCCCTAGGAGGGCAGAAACCAGAAACCAGAAAGGGACAGGGTTCAGAAGCCAGGATGACCCTTGGAGGTTTGTCATATCTTTTTGGCACTAGGTGGAGTGGTAACAGGCAGTGAGACTTTCTCTATGAAAACCTGGGTTGAGAAGAGTCAATCAGTGGTGTAGGCCAGATTCCAAGTTAACCAAGGGATTTCCCTTGTAGCATCACCCTAGTGAATTGACCATTTCCCCACACTGGGATAACGTTAGGGTCTCAGGTTGATCAAACTCCCAAGAGATGGAGACCTACAGACCCACCTTGGCCAATGTGTTCAAACTTGATGTGGGCTCCTCTAAATTCTATCCTCTGGGGATCTGTGCCAGGTCTGAGGACCACTCCATCCCAGCCACAGTCAAGTCCAGGAATAAGAACATGCAGCCTATACAGAAGGATTGCAAGTTCAAGGCCAAGTTCAGAAATTTAACAAAACCCTTAGCAACTTAGCAAGACCCTGTCTCAAAATAAAAAATAAAAATGACTGGAGATGTGGCTCAGTAGTAGAGTACCCCTTGCTTTAATACCCAGTACCAAAAACAAACAAACCAAAAAAGCATGCCACCTAGAGCTGTGGGGCAGCTCAGTGGCAGAATGCTTGCTTAGCATGCGTGAAGCCCTGGCTCCAATCTCCAGTACTGAGAACAAAAAAACAAACCTACAGACAGAAAAGGAACATGCACCATGGTCCCTGGAGCATTCCTAGATTCAAAGACTTTCCCCAACAGTGTTGTACAAATACTGCACCCTGAGGTTCCAGGCTCCCCTTTGCCCTCCCCAGGTCCATCACCCCCACCCTGACCAAACCTCAGTGTGCACTGATAGCACTGCCAAGTGGTCAGTCCCATGGTTATAGACAACTGTGGCCACCTTGCTCTGATGGACAGTGTAAGTCTCTGAGGCATCTGCTGGAGCTGCCCCCAGATTCTGCTCATGAGGGACCTTGGCCTCTCCTGTGGCAGAGGATGAAGCCCTCTGATATTGGAGATCTGATCCAGCAGGATGTTTGGGTTGGTAAGAACTCTGTAGACATTCATGTCACCCCATGTGTGGGATCCTGGGGCCCACAGAGGCAACACAGCTACTCCCGGGTCATAGAGATAGGCTCAGAGTAGGGCTGGGCCTGAGCCTCCTGCTGCCCTCTCTTTCTATCAAAGATCACTATGCTATTCCCAGGATCCAGTCCCAGAATCTGAGATACAGGCAGCTGAATCCAGGCAAGGACCCCAGACCACCCTACCCTATTTTCCCAGGAGAAGCCTTGGTGAGGGCCAGGGAGATCTCTGGCCAGGGCAGGAAAGTACTGTCTAAACATGCAGTGGGGCCTGTGCGTCTGGCTGGCTGTCACCCGGGCCAGGTGGGCCTCTGACACATAGCAGGAATTTTCCATTGGCGCATCCTCTGGCTGGTTGAGATCCAAGGCATTTTTCAGACCTTTTTTTTTTTTTTTTTTCCTTTTTTATATTCCAGTTGTCTCCCCTGCCCCATGAAGATACACCCTGGGGCCCAAAGCATGGGGCACTCAGTTCTTTGGGAGGGATCAGGGGCCCTACCTTTTACCACCCAGGAGCCGCCCGTCGTACCTAAAATACAGAATCCTGGCATGTAGGAGAAGAGAGTGCTTTTTAAAAATCTACACAGACAATGAAATTGAAGTTCAGAGAGAAAGGTGACATGCCCAAAGTAGATCAAACACAGCTTTGTCTAACCCTGTTGTCATTCTATTTTCACTGTACCAGTTTCCCAAGGTTAAGAGCCAAGATCACTGGGAGATACCATAAGCCACAAAAGGGAGGTCCAAAGATGAAGCTTCGAGCAAGAAATGAGCCATCTGCAGGGAGACTGTTGGGTCACAGAAGCCCCCAGAAGGGACTGCTGAGTGTGCAGGGACACATGCTCCTATGGTTGTGTCATTCCAGTCTAGCAGTGACAACTCCTTCTCAGGGGCCTGTGACCCCTCACGCAGTGGTAGGGATATTTCCTGGGCTCAGGCAGATGCACTTGACCCTGAATCCAGAGTGTGGTGAACCAATGAACATGTGTGAACCTGGTGAAAATGTGTGGAATACGGTCAGGGAGGCTGGGCCTGCACGTTGGAGACCAACTGAGCTGAAGCCCACCTGAGTCTTGTGGGACCCTTGTCAAATGGTGCTGGGGCCACAGGGGCAAACACAGGCAGGAGTCTTGTTTCCAAGGCTGTATTGCTGGTGGTTAGGACAGTACCCGTGTCTACAGGGTTAGTTCACAGTCAAGGGGAAAAGAATGGCCCTACACCCTGACTGGCATTCTGCAGGCTCCTCCCTTAGATCTGGGAATATTTCTCACATTCACAACCAACTCCCTGGAGGTTGGGCCTTCACAAAGCTGGGTTCCGGGAGACTTCAGCGTGTTCAGGAAAGTGGGCAGGTGGGGAAGGTCGTGACCAGAAGACCCGGAGCACCATTGCACCTAGAGCCTAAAGCCTAGAGCCAGGAGGTCCTCAGTTTTCATCCCAGTGTTTCCCAAAGTAAGTCAAAGGCTGTCGGAGAACAAGGTTTCCCATGGTCGAATCAGTTTGGAAAAGAAGATTAAACCAATCCTGGTTCCACAAAAGGATTGCAAATTTCCAGCAGATATCCTAGACAGTGGTTCTCAACCAGGGGTGACTCTGTCCCCAAGGGGACATATGGTGATGTATTCAGAGAAGTTCAGTTGTCCCAGTTTAGGAGGGTGCTACTGTGCTGGCATCTAGTGTGTAGAGGACTGGATATTGCTTCAACTTCCAAAGATGCATAGGAAACACCACAACAAAGAAGCGTCCCTTCCAAAATGTCAAAATCGCTGAGACTGAGAAGCCCTGTCCTAGAGCATTGCAATGGAGATGTCCAGGGCCACAGTGTAGAGAACACATCCTTCTCTTGGGTCACCCAGCAACTGCTCTTTCTGCCTAGTTTGAGGATGACCCCTGTGTTTAGAGACAGAGGCTGACTCTCAGTACAGAAGCTGGAAGTGGCTGACCTATCATTGTCCCAGCCCCTCTTGCAGCAAGGGGCAGGCCCATGGCCTCATTCCACCAATTAGATGCATTCTCTCGGGCTTTAAATCCAATGTAAAGAAGTATCAAATACAAAGAAGCAGAAGCCACTGCATAGTGATGGGGTGGGACTTGGGGTGTGATGGCAGCAAGTTTCCAGAGGCTACAGCGGAGGTGATATTCCAGTGCTGGTGGAGCTGCTGGCCGAAGCTAAAGTTCCATGGCAGTGGGGTCTTCCTAGAACCAGTTTTACCATGTGACTTTGGGTGTTTTTCCCAGGTGCTTTACCTCTGAACTTTATTTTCTGACCCTTCAGGAGATTCTTTGAGCTACCTCATGTCCTTAGAATAACTGCTTTCTAAGCTTAAATTCGGAGAACTGGCTTCTGTAGCTTGCAATCAAGGACTGAGTGGGACCGAGTTCCTCAAATGTATCTGAGCACAGATTCTTTCTCTTGCAGAGCCTCTCAAGAAAACCTTGTTCTCTGAGCTTATTTTGAGGAACATTAACCAGTGCGAGAGTCAGCTAGGGATTCCCATGACCTCTGCTCCAGTCTGTAATGCCTCCCCCTTTATCCCAGGCCCAGGACCATAGAGGAGCCAGCCTCTCTCTCCTGGGCCCCGCTGAGTCAGGGCTATCCCACAACAACCCTCCTCTTCAGTGCCAACGAGAGTTGAGAATACTGCAGCTGGTTGCAGCCTTAAGAACCAAAACATAATCAAGGCACGGAGCGAAGGTGGGCGGAACCAAAAATGTGCATCTAAAATCTGTCGCTTGATTGGGGTGACGCTGCTGGAGGTCAGAGGAAGGTTTAACAAGAAACGAGGTTTTGAGAATCTCAAAAGTCAGGTGTCAGGGAGAGGTGGGTGCGGGAGGGGGCAACTTTCAGGGAAGATCAGGTGCCCACCCAGACGGAGTTGTTTTAGGGAATTCTGTGGAATTCACAGAAGGTAATAGAACCCATTTCAGGTGTGTTTAAAGGGCAAATTTCAATGCCATTCACCCATGTATTCAACAAATAGCTATTGGGAAGGCAGGCAGTAAACAGGTGCACAGGACCATGTTGAAGAAAATAGCATCTCGATCTGTCGCTGCCCACTTGTGGCCTGTGATCTAGACGTTGGTCTCCCCAACGTCTCAGGCTCACAGTGCAACAGATCTTTCAGTCCAAGTGGTGTTTTGTCATCAGGGGAGGAGGATGAGAGCCAGAGGAACATGACCTGAGGAGGCTAGCCCTCTCTGGCATCACCAAGGACCAAGGAAGGCACCATCAGAGGAAGTAGAGTTCATATGGAGGCCAAGATGGAGGGAGCATGAGTTTGGGGACCTAAAAGCAGGTCCCAAAACCTGGGGCAGGACAGAGGAGGAGAATCTCAAAGTCAGGCTGGGGAAGTAGGCAGAGCCTGCTCCACGAGGGCCTTCCAGGCCATTTTGAGAATCCAGGGCTTCATCCTGAAAGCAATGGGAATCATTCCAAGATTCAGATTGGAGCCACATGACATAGGTTGAGGGAAACCTGAATCCAGAAAATATGACGTGATATCTTTAGTGGGCAAGGCAGATGAAGGGTGCAAACTAAAAAGAGAGGCGAAAGGAAAAAGAACAGATTTGAGGAAGCCCCTACTGCTGCCCAGGGCAGCACATGGTGCCTCACATGATGTCCCATTCGCAGCAGAGCTGAATAACTGTATAGGCAGCCCTGATCATGCACACCCAGGGCATGTGCTTTCCTTCCCCCCAACCCCCCAGGTTTGTGTCCTCAGGTTTATGACTATCAGAGCCTGATCATGCACACCCAGAGCATGTGCTTCCCTGTCTGTCGCCCGCCCCCCTGAGGTTTGTGTCCCCAGTTTTGTGACTATCAGAGAGGATCTGGGACCCTGGAGTATCTGGGATTGGAGCAGGGGAAAGAAGTACACAGGGGGACCCTGTCCACACAGCTGGGGCAGCTCCAAAGAGAGGCAGGCAAGACTCTTGGAATTGGTCGATCTAACCACCCTCTTTGTAAAGGAGAAAACAGATCCCGGGTTCAATGGCAGAGCTGGAAATGAAGCACACGTGCACACACATGCAGGCACCTGTGCATGTGCACATGTGTGACCAAGACAAAGCCATTCAACTCCCCATCCATCCGTAATCCAGGCTGCTCACAATGTCGGCATGAATTAAGATGTTTATAGAGATAGGGAAAAAAGCTTAGGAAAGAAGTTAATCTCTATATGGGGGGTGTCCAGCTTCAGAAGGTTAATGTCTTGATTTTTTAAAAAATCCCTTTTCTGTTTTATTCAAAGAGGATTTGGTGTTCCCAGTCCCAGCTGGGAGCTTAAGAAAACAAAAAGTGTTTCTCAGCCTGCTGCCTGTCCCTACCGCCTGGGGCCTCTCTTGATGGACCTGGGGACAGGGACTCTAGAACCTGGCCTAGGTTCAGGTCAACTTCATGCCTCAGTTTCCCCCTCTACATGGAGGCTGGAGGTTTCCCTTTCAGATCCTCTCCCCACTCTTAGAGAGGAGGTTGATTTGACCCAAGAGCAAAAGGGCTGGAGGTGAAGCAGGCTTTACAGTTAAAGTTATTAGGGGACCTGTCCTGGTGGTTGGAGGACAACCACCTCTGAGGGGGCTTCTGGAGGTGCTTACAGAGAGATGATGAGGAAGATGCTCAGAACTCAGTGTGTACTGGGGAATAAGGCAGGTGTCCCTCCTCCCCCATCTACTGCCTGAGACAACCTTGGAGCCATCTGTCCTTCCTGGAGGAATGGAGATAACAGTGTGGCCAAATATGCACTAGATGTACCCTTAAAATGAGTTTTGAGGCAATCATGAGAGTATATTTCTGGAAAGTTGCTTAGAAAGTGGACAGAGGCCTTGGTGTGGCCATTTCTCTCCCCCAGTCAAGCCTTGGGACATTATCTACCTCCTCAAGTCCCAGTCCCTTGTGCCAGGCAGCTCCCTGTCCAAAAATCCCAGGTGAGCATCCCCTGTGCAGAATTTAGCATTCCACAGATAGCAAGAAGTGAGCTGGGGGCCCCACCCAGGACTAATCATAGTCCCAGAAATTATGGCTACAACAAAAATATGGGTTCCAGTTCCTCCACATTCCCAAGGTTGACCCATGTATCTGTTCCAACCCAGAGTCCCAGCCACTATCATGAGCTCCATCACCTCTTTGCTACACAGAGATTATTCTTGTTAGAAGTTTCAGCGACAAGGGACTTGAGCTGTCAGTCAAGCCTTAGTGCTAGATCATGTTAGCCCTGGGATCTTGCTGGTGGGTGTCTGTTTCCTCATCTATTAAATGAGACTTTAGACAAGCTGAATTCCTCACCCCATACAGGTCCCCTTTGTCACTCATTTCAAGATTTTGAACTTCTGAGTGCCAACTGAGTCTCTGACTATCTCTGATCACCCCAGTCCTCTACAGCTCACCCACCCTAAGTCAGGTGCAGGAAGCCCCTTCCCCTGCCACATCTCCGAAGGCTCAGGCTGGCATCCTTCCTGGGCCATGGTATAGAGTGGGTTTCCAACCCTTAGCCATAAAGGAAGGAACAGAGGGCCATGATGCACCAGCCCAAACTTAAGGACTGTAGTTTTCTTTGTCTCACTTAATCCTCCCAAACCCCTGAGGGAGGAGGACCAGGAGCCCCACCTTAGAAGATGGCTTACACACTGGGAAGGGGCAGGGGCAGGACCCACCCAGTGATGCTGACCCCAGGACTCTGCTCTTCCTCGACCTCATGCTGCCTCCTCAGATCTTCTCTGGAGATACGGCAACATTCTCTGGCCAGGAGGCCTGTCGTGATTCAGTTCATCAAGCATTTATTAATAGATCAGGGGTTTGCACGGCATGGTATTCAGGGGCAAAAAAGGACCATGGAACCTATGGGGTAACTCCCTTCTAGCCTGGGGGCTGGGGATCTGTCCCTCCTCCAGGGCAGTGTCAGGCCATCATCAGACACCCTTGGGCCTCTGGCAGCCGTTTTCCCGCTTGTCTTTTCAGATCCAGCCAGTTACAGCTCATTCCTTTGGTGCACATTGTTCCTTAACGACATCACTTTTTCCATCTCCCTGATGGCACTGTGCCCTTCCGCCTGAGTGCCGTTTCCCAGCTGACCTCCATCTCCCTAACACGCTGTGGTTTCCATGGATCGTTGGACAGCACCATCTCTGGATCATCAGAGATCTGAACACTCAGAACACTCCTGCCCCATGCTCTGTGTCTCCCCATGGCAAGAGAGAGCCATGACCAGCCCTCATCTGTGCGGTGGTTGATCACCCTTTCCCTTTGGATCACCAGAGGCCTTGGAGGCATCAGTCTTCTCCCAGGCACCCTGTTCAAAGCCCCAATGACATTCTTCAGGTGTGCACAGACATGGAAACTCTCCTGGGTCCTTGCCTACACTGGGGCCTGGGCACTGTGTCAGGGGTGGGCCATGGACAGCTCTGGTCCTCCCTCCTGCATCTCTACCTTGGATGGTTCCCCAGCTTGTTCACTGGTGGTCCTCTCTCCCAGCCTCTTTGCGAGCTAGGGTCACTAGGCCTTGTCCATAGCTCCTTCCTGCTTCCTACACAAAGTGAGTCTCTCCAGGGTAAACCCAGGTGCAGGGTCCTGGTCCTTCCCATCCCTTCTTCTCTGAGTTACTCATTCATTCATGTGACTCATTCATTCTAAACTGTGAGCCAGCCCCATATTGCTAGCACCGTCTGTTATTATCCCTCTGTTACTGCCTGGTTCTGACCTTCATCATTTTCTAGAGAGGGAGTGCAGCAGAGAAGGAAAAGCACAGACTTTGGAGGGAGGCTGATCTTGGTTTGAATCCTGGATCCATCGATTTAATTGTAAGAGCTTAGACAAGTTGCTTCACTGTGAGTCTCAGTTTCCTCATCTGTAAACTAGGAATGTCATCTGCTTATATATGTCCCTGGTATGTGTATTTCTGGCATAAAGACAAGAAAGAGCCTAGTGTATTTGGAGGAACTGCGAAGAATACAGAATGGCAGGAGCTTAAAGCTCTAAGGAATGAGGCCTGAGAGGTGGCCTAGGCAGATCATGCAGGATGTGAAATGTTCGTTTGGTTCTGAGGGCCAGGCAAAACCAGAGAGACCATGCTCTCATCATCTGATACTCCTCCCAGGCACCTTGCACCGCTTCCTGATCACAGCACAGGTTATTTCAGCTGGTACCCTAGGCTTTCTAACACCCTCCAAGGCTAGCTTTCTCTCCCATCCCTACCAGAAGGAAATGCAGAATAAAGTAGTTTCTTCTCTATAGCTTCTTTCCTAGCAAATGGTTAACATCAGGTGCTAAGGCACAGGACAATCCAGGCCTGCCTCAGGGCTCTGGTATCTCCTATCCCACCTCCTCCTTCTCTTCTGCACTGAGGCAGACCTAGGAGAATCTGTTATCCTCAACCCTAGTCCTTAGTTGAGGCTGTTTCTCATAATCTTCCCAACCCCCAGAAAGGCCCAAAGGCTCTATGTGGCCTAGCAAGGTCACTGGTTGCCAATCAGTGCCAGGGCTCTTGTCAGAAGACAGACCAAGGCTCCCATCTAATTCCACAGGCACCAGCCATCTAAGAGCACCAAGGCCAGAGGAGCTGGAAGTCATGCGGCCCCAAGGTCTGCTCCAGCAAGGCCACCTGCTCCCAAAGCCACAGTCACAAAAATAAAAACAGAGAGAAAGGCTAGGAGGGAGAGGGGCCCTAGGCCCCAGCTGCTAACAACACCCTCACCTTGGAATGGAGTCTCATCTTCATTTCACATTCACCACTTCACTGGAGTCTCCCAAGCATGGTGTGAAGTCCTTTGGAGACCTCTCCTTGTCTCCCCAGGTTCTTGTGAGGACCCTGAGGCTCAGAGAAAGCCATGGCTCACCCAAGGTCTCATAGCTGGCACTGTAGAGGTTTCTTACCTTCTGGACCCTTCCACTGGGATGCCCAGATGCTAAGTTTGGGTCACACCAGTTATTTGGTACCAGCCCAGAGACCCAGAACTTCAGCACCAGAAGGAACTAATGTTTAAAATCCCTAATTAGCATCCTAACAGCTCCAAAACTCTTTCAGGTAGTTTTCCTCTAGAAAAGGAAAATGCTATATGAATCGTCGTGGACAGATGACCACAACCATGGCCAGCATCTCATTTGTCTCCATCTTGCTTATCCCTCGTTTCCAGGACCTCTCTTCCTACCTTTTCATACTCTAACATGACCCAACTTCCCTGACAAATCTGAGACCCAAAAGCCACTAAATCATGGTTAAAAATAATCAGGTGTTTTTGGGGAACACACACTTCATAAAACTTCTATGGGAAAATTGAGTATAACTAGGGCAACCATATATTTTAAACAGATATTATTACAATCATTTTTTCAAATGTAGTCTGAATAATTAGACCCAATAGTATGCATTTCCATGTTTGGAGATTTCAGATATGTTTTTATCTACCTGGTCAGCTCGCTTTCACATGGATGAAAATCCAAACCAACTGGACTGGATGGACTGGAGTTTCAGGAATGAATCTTCTCTGGTCCATCCTATGCATTTGACAGATATGGAAACTGAGGCAAAGGTCTGAGAAGTGCTCTCCTCAATGAAATTCAGCTCCTTGGTGGCAGAGCCAAGTCTCAGTCTAGGCCTTTGAACCCCCTCACTTCTGTTTCCACAATGCTCTGGTCCCACAGTGGTCTGAGATCCACATAGCCTGGGAAAGGCCAAGGGGACCACCTCTGGAGCAGCCCTGGCCTGAGATGAGCCTGCCAGGCGTGCCAGGCTGCTTTGATGTTCCTGCACATGCATGTGTCTGACTCAAATGGCTGTCCCTTTGGACTGCTGCAAGAGGCTGATTAGGTGTAATTGCTTTGCTCGGAGCGAGCTATCTGCTTAATAGAATCAGCTACCAGTAATTAGCCTGCCAGAGGTCCATTTCCCTTGTTGGAGTCCCAGGGTCTCCAGGCCCCTGCTCCAACCTTGCATGTTGGACCCCAGCAGATGCCAGTGTATAGGGTGTACGTGAGTGGGCTTTGGGCTTGGTTGGGGAAGCCAAGAGAAAGCAGAGCAATGGAAGCTCAGCAGCAAGAAACCCAGAGCTGCCCTTCCTGTGGCCGGGGGCCAGGGAATGACAACATTTCCAGGTTGGAGGGACAAAGAGCTTCACATAGACTGCTCCAAAACTATTGGACTGAGCCCAACTGAATCACAAAGAGCATCTAGTCCAGCCTCAAACTTAGTGCACCTAACAGACAAGTCAAAGGCATTTTTTGCAGACCTACTTTGTGCCAGGCATGGCAGTAACTCCTAGAATTCTTCTAAAATGGCCTCGACCCAAAGGGTCAACTAGGCTATGCTTACACATCCATCTTAACCAGGAGCTCATTACCACCCTGGGCAGCTCATTTCTCTTCATGGAGATGGACAGTGTTCCATCTTCTGTTGCACTGAAGGCTCCTGGCTGGTTGCATCACCCCACAGATCACTGGCTCCTTGTCAACCACAAAGAGCAAAGCTAACCCCTCCTCATGGGCAGCTCACATGTCCCCTGCATCTTTTCTCCAGGCTGAACATCCCAAGTTCTCTCACTGTGCCACGTACATCATGCTGGTGAAGCCCCTCATTAATTTAATTGACAGGCCTGGAACCAGCTCCTGTTTGTCAATTTATTTCTCCCAGCATGCTCTGGAGCCCAGCAGCCAGACCACAGGATTCAGGATCCTCCCTTGACAGAATCAACTGCAGCCCTAGACAGAAAATGACACTCCTGAAGAGTGCCATGGTGGCCGGCCAAGCCCCTCTGGAGGGAAGGACACCCTAAAGCCTGCTCATTGGGAGCAGAGTCGTGCCTCTTGACCTCTTCCCTACCCCAAGACACACACACACACACACACACACACACACTGCCATGCACACTTAGGCACCACTCAATACTCGCCGGCTGATTAATCATTGCAAGTGCTATTATAATTATTGTGTTTGGTGCTAAGAACAGGCTGCCTCTGCTTGCTTCTCAGAAGCCATAAACCTGCAAAGAAGGATTTCAAGATTTGTGAGACTGTTGACTATATCTCCAGGTTCTTTTCTTTCTTTAGCAGCAACATGTTTGTCAGGAAAGACAGGCTACAGCCACTCCAGAATTTCTGCAGAGGACAATCTTAAGGGACTTTATTCTCGCAATGAGAGGGTGCATTTAGGGAACTTATCTTGCAGCTCTGGGTCAGGAAGTCAGGAGAGGTGGGCATGAATGCCAGCTCTGGCCCCACATGCTGCGAGCCTAAAAGTGTTCAGTCCCCTGGTCAGGTCTCAGTTTCTCCATGGATACTGGGGGCCAAAGATTTCCTCCAGCTTTAATTATGCTGTGAAACTTGGCAAATGTAGAAAAGAGTGTGAATGGAGGGAAAACATGAAGACTTGGGAGAAATAGTAAGGGAAGGAGATCAGGACTGAAGCCCAAACTCCAGGGCTAGCTGGGTGTAGTGGCACACGTCTGCAATCCCATTGATTCAGGAGGCAAAGACAGTAGGATCACAAGTTTGAGGCCAGCCTCAGCAACTTAGGGAAGCTCTAAGCAACTTAGTGAGACCCTGTCTTGAAATAAAAACCGAAAAGGGCTTAGGATGCAGTTCAGTGATAAAGCACTTCTGGGTTCAATCCCCAGTAGTAAAAAAGAAAAAAAGAAAAAAGAAAAGACCCAGGGCTCACGGCGTCCTGCACGCGTGTGCGTGCACACACGCACACGCACACACACGTGCACACATGTAGGCACCAGGCTGGAGAACAGCAGCTGGTTTTCTTCAGGTCACATTCTCTCACCACTGCTGCCTAAGACCCCAATAATGTCTTTGTCCTGTGTCCCTGCCCCAAGTGTGGAGAGGAGGAGGAGGTTTTGAAGAAAGGAAAAGGGAGAAAATGAAGGAAATGAATAGAAAGTAGGGAAGAATATAAATGACAAAATCAGACAAACTGAATGATAAAAGTTTTGAGGATGATGAATGGACAATCTCATACATTGCTGGAGGGAATGGAAACCAAGACAGCCATGCTGAGGACTTAGTGACATGCAGTGGGCATCTACACTGTGACCACTGTGCTCATCACAGCGCAGTACTCATGGTCAGAGAGAAGGAGGCCACTTAGGAGGCTCTGACTATGGGAAAGTTTCCATCAGATGATGGACATGCAGCTTTGGGGTAAAGGCTTAGGCTTTATGCTAGTGATGGGCAGAAGCAGGCCTGACCCCACAGCAATTCCACAGAGATCAGTTGTTCCTCTCTCCTCATTAGGACAGCCAAGTCCAACCCTGGGCTGGGGCTAGCCTCATACATCTCTGAGTCTAAGCCCTCATTTTGGTCCATAAAAGGACACCCTTTCCCCAGGTCATGCAGCTCAGCTGGGGCAGGACTAAGAGGGCCAGGTGTCTAGCTTCCCAGCAGAGCTCTCTCCCAACAGCCCCCAGAGGCTTGCTTTGCTAACAGTTGCCTTTTGTGTTTGATTTGGGCTTGAGATGTTAAACAAACAGTGTCTCTTGACAAACGCAAGCCGGGTGCAGTGGGACCGGTTATGCTCCGTAAAGCCAGGCTAATCCCCAACATCTCTCCCTGCAGAGACACACTAAGAAACACCTCAATCATACCCAGAACACCCTAAATCTTACCAAAGTGAAGTATGAAGCTGGAGCTCCTGGTATAGCCGTCTGTGTTGTCCATTCCCTGTCTTTCTGTGGCAGCTCCTGGGTCCTGTGCCTCCTTTTCTGGCTTGCCCCTTGCTGATGATGCTGGGGTGAACCATGAGCCCCAGGCCCTCCCAACCCACCGAGTCAGCCAACCTCACAGGAAGAGACAGAGGAGAGCTTGCAGAGTCCTTCTCTGCTCTGGCTCCTGGCTACGGATCGGGGGTGAGGAGAGGAGTAAGGCCTGTCCCTAGGCATAGGAGCTTATGCCTGATGTAGACATGGGATGACCAGAATTTCACATGAGGCTCCAGTTCAGCTCATAACTGAGGGAACTGAAATTTGAACCTGCCTGTCTTATTCAGGGTCAACTCCTCCACTCCCTCTCTCACTGGTACTGCCCCAGCCTCCAAGGAAACTGCCCAGAAAGCAGGACTGAGAAGCAATGAATAGAGGGATCCCTGTGTACCCCTCTACCTGCCATTCTTCAGGTCACATCTTCAGCCATTGTAGAATGAGCATTGCTGGTTAAAGGACCAGGGCTCTCATTCTCCCAGAATATCAGAGTGAGAAGGGACCTTTTGATATAGTCAACCCTTTTCTCTCATAGAAAAGAAACCTGTGGTACAGATGGGCCATGTGGCCCACCCATGCATCCAGCAGCAATGGCACTGAACTCCAGATCTCTGAACTCCCAGTTCAATATCTCCTCTGTATGACATGCTTTCTTGGGTACCTTCCTTCCCTGTACCTTCCTTCTCTCTGACAGGGCTTGCTTCAGGTTTAGAAATGTCTGTCCACAGTCACACAAGCAGGTTGCTGGGCTTTTCTGCCTGAGACTCAGCCCTCTGTGCCCCTCTCCCACTGATACTCTGGTCTCAAACTCATCAGTTACAGGATTCTTCAAACCTTCACTTAAGTACCAAGAAAACATATAGGGCAGCTCTGATGTGCAAAGCACTGTGGGAAAGGTAACAAGAGTAAGAAGAGTCTCCACCTGAAAAAAACAGTGAGCCAGTGGGAAGAAAACTATTAAAGAGTCAGCTAATCTAGGAGGCAGAGGTAAAGCTGAATTGAAGCTTACACAGAAGTCTGTGGAAGAATAAAGAAACCAGTGGTTCTGATGGGAGGCAACTGGGGAATTCTTCATGGAGAGAGTGGCCTCCGAGTTGGGTCTTGAAGCCTAAATAAGAGATTGACAGTCAAATGAGAGAGGCAAGGAGTTACCAACATCCCTGCTTATGAGAGCACATGAGTCACGTGAAGCATGAAAATACTCAGTTGTGTTTAGAGCTGACAGAGAAATGGAATAAAAGATGAAGTTGGAAAGTAATCATTTATAATGTTTAGTGTATAATCAAATACAGCATCTAATGACAAATTTTAGACTATTGGTCTTAACTCTGTCAGTATCCCTTTCTTCACAAACCAATCTTCAAAGCAGTGGCTATTTCCTTTCTTGGCCTAATTCTTGACAGAACTGGGAAAACAGATGTAAGCAAGGAAGGTCCTGGAATGTTGTAAATGAAGGAGTATAACTTCCACCCCATTTAGGAATGTGCAAACCAAGGCACAGGGAGAAGAGGGACTGACCCCCAAGTGCGACAGCAAACAGGAGGCAGAGACAGGTTGACCTTGGGCAAGTATGGGCAGAACCAAGGAGTCCCGCATGGAAGGAACTAAGATAGGCTGCTATGATTTGGGGACAAACCAACCCAGATCAAGAGGGCATGAAGCCTTCAAATCCCAGGGGCCAATCAGAAGCCTAGACTGTGCCAGGATGGCTCCTCGACTCCAGTCCCACTCCATAAGAGACAGGATGGTAGAGAAGTGGGAAGGAGGGGACCCAGGCCACCCTCCAGGGATGTCTTAATGCTCCCCACTAACAGGTGCCCTGGTCCCACCCATAATGGGTGCTGCCTGCCAGGGAGCATGAGCCCTGCTTCCCCGCAGCTTCCCCCTACTCACTGCTCAACCTTCAGCAATCTCACCCCAGTCTCAGTTTCCTTATCTGTAACATGAGAAAGCTGAACTAGATTATTTCTAAAGGTCCTTCTGGTTCTGAAATGCCATAAGAACAGGCTTTATCATAATTAATAATGAATGCCCTGCCCCCAAAGAGAGCTTTTTCCTTTTTCCAAAGCTCTTTTGCTCATATTATCACCTTTTGTCTATAGAGCAATCAGTCTTGGCATCCAGAAACAAGAAAGCCTGGAAACACAGCATTTGCATTTTTACAAGCAGGTCTAGCAAGTCCGTTACACAGCAAGGTAGACTTTGGGGGGATTAGTCTCTAGAGTGATTATGACCCCAAACCAACACATCATAAGTGCATAGAGGCTAACTTATACACAACCCTTGGGAAGCTGGGAAGTTGAGTGACCTTTGATGATTGTCTGCATTGCCTTTAGCCTCAATTTCTCCATCTATAAAATGGTCATGAGCATAAGTGGACCTGCCTTTCAGGACTAAGGTGGGGACTAGAGATAACAAATACAGCACACCTAGCCAAACACAGCAGATGCATGATGAATACTTGTGGAATGAATGGTTAAGGAATGAATGGTTGGTGGCACTTCTGGGTGCCATTGGAAAAGGAGTGTGGTATCTGGCAGTGACAGGCTGGCCCAGGATATGGCAGATGGTGCCCCATTTCTGGCTGGTTGCCTCCCGAGTCTGTCCTCAGTAAGGGGCGTTGGGCCTCTTCCATGACTGCATGGCTTTGCCAGGGTCCCATGAAGGACTTTTTGACCCTCCTTGGCACTGTGATTTGCATTCCAATCATTCTGCTGGCTCAGCTCATCCAAGTCCAGAGCTGTAGGAGCTGATCAAGACTGTGGGATCATCTGCCATGATACCTCGTGGAAGAGATAAAGACACGAGGCTCTGAGAGGGGCAGTGACACATCGTCTGAGGTCCCACAGCCTGTCTCTCTTCACACAGCAGTCACCATATTGACAAATGAAGATACTGAGGCACAGGGAAACTGCTCCAGTCCCTCCAGTCCAGAACCTCCCGATCTGGGCTCCAAATCCCTCTCCTGCTGGGATGCCCCATGGTGGCATTGAAGCTATCTCTGGCACAGCCCTGCCTGGCACACTGGCATAGGGCAAAAGCGTGGATGACATGACAGCCTGAAAGCTCCTAAGGAGCAGAGCGGCAGGCTGAGCTACCAGCCTGTGTTTCCTCACCCAATTCTGGAGGTTGCACTGAGCTGGGGAGGGACCCATTTCAGGAGAGCAGCTTTCCCTCAGGTGTGGGCTCATGTGTACCCAGGTCCACAGTTGGGCCCTGCTTGTTTCTGAGACAGCCTGAACTCCAAGCAGGGAAGGAGTGTGGCCTGTGGGAAAAGAAAGCTTAACTGAGTCCCAGTGCTGTCACCAACACAGCACGTGCCCTGAACTTGACCTCACCTTTCCGGGCCTCAGTTTCCTCATCCAAATAAGAGGCAGACAGCAAAGTCCAAGGTCCCTTCCAGCGATAACATGCTGTGATCTGGGTGGTGGTGGGGGAGGGGCTCTCTGCCCGTCCTTTCCCCTTCCTTGCTTTGCTGTCTTTCTGTGGCATCTATTTATCTCCAGCTCTCCAGGTATCTCAGTCTCAAGCCTGTGGCTTTGTTTCCTTCCTTGCTCACGTATTCTCCTGCCTGCCTCTCCTTTTTCTGGGTCTCTGATTTTGCCCCCTCGGTCACACACACCCCTTCCCTCAGTCTCCCCATTTCTCTGTAGTTATCGGTGTTTCCGGGTCGTTTTCGCTGGCTCTGGGGCTGGCGCGCTCGCTCTCTCCCGCTTCCCCGCTCCCCTCTTGCTCTGCTTCTCCGCTCCCTCCCCGTGTCCTGCCCGGGCTCTCCCGCGCGCTCCCCCTTCCCTCCCCCTGCGCCGGCCCCCCTCCCTCGGCGCGGCTCCCCAGTCCTTATTTGGCTGGGCGGGAGGGCTGGCGGGAGGAGGCGGCCGGCGGGCTGGGGGCGGGAGCGGGGGCGGGCGCGGGGCCGGGCGGAGGAGGGCGGTGGGTGGTGCTGAAGGGACAGCTCCGCGGCGGCGGCGGCGGCGGCCCCGGGCGCGGAGCGGGAGCCGGGCGCGGAGAGCGGCGAGCGCAGCCATGCCCCAGGCCGCCTCCGGAGCAGCAGCAGCGGCGGCCAGGGCGCGGGCCGGGGGCGCCGGGGGGCCGGCGGCGGTCTGGAGGGAACGATGAAGCGGCAGAATGTGCGCACGCTGGCGCTCATCGTGTGCACCTTCACCTACCTGCTGGTGGGCGCCGCGGTCTTCGACGCGCTGGAATCGGAGCCCGAGATGATCGAGCGCGAGCGGCTGGAGCTGCGGCAGCAGGAGCTGCGGGCGCGCTACAACCTCAGCCAGGGAGGCTACGAGGAGCTCGAGCGCGTCGTGCTGCGCCTCAAGCCGCACAAGGCCGGCGTGCAGTGGCGCTTCGCCGGCTCCTTCTACTTCGCCATCACCGTCATCACCACCATCGGTAACTACTCTCCGCGCGGGGGGCGGGGACCCGGGGCAGTCGAGAGCCGGCTGTGGCTGGGGGGTTCCAGCGGAGAGGGACTGGGCGCCAAACCCCGCGCTCCAGCAACCCGAGTTCAGCCAGGCGAGTCTGCTCTGTGGGGACGGCACTCGGAGAAGGCGTCGATTTCTGGCTCTGGACCTCAATCTCCAGCCAGGCCAGCCCTAACTTGGCCCCGCCAGGCTGTGCGAGGACCCCCCAGGGGACTAGAAGTGTGTGAGAGGGGCAGGAACGACTGGCAGAGGCTCGGGGAGGAGGGGTGTGGCCGGGCTAGGCCCTGGAGCAGGGCGCCGAGTGTGAATAGCGGTAGCGCGCGACTCCTTCGTGTCCCTGCGGATGGGCTTCCACGCCCGAGTGTCTATACCTGATGGGCTCCAGGGCCGCACGTAGATGCCGGTAGGCGACACTCCGCGGCACTCGCGACCACTCTGAGTGCCAGGAACACCCTGTAACTGCGGCTGTGAGTGCTGCTTGGTGTGTGTGTGTGTGTGTGTGTGTGTGTGTGTGTGTGTGTCCAGCTCCTGGAGTTTGTGCACCATAAACCAGTGCATGTGATTTTCTTAGGGCAGGAGAGCTGGTGCTGGAAGCCGATCCAGACCTCTCAGACTTGCTCTCCACTGTCCCAGCGAAACAGTTACCTCACAGGAATGGCTCCAGTTCTCTTTACTAAGCCAGTGCTGATCACTGTGTAGGGGGCCACATGCACACCAGATCCTTTGACAGCATAGGCACAGATATACACAGGGCAAGAGTGCACACAAGTGTGTGTGTGTGCACACACACAGCATAGCACACAAATGGATGTCCAGGAAAGGAATCTCCAGCCAGGCCCTTGATGGTGCTACTCAAGAATTAAACACTTTGCCCTCTCCCAAAACCCTACAAATCCATCCCAGTTCCATCACTTACTCGTTGTACCACCTTGAGCAAGTACCTTTCCCTGCTTGGGTCTCAGGCTAATGTTCAGATATAGAGAGTCTAGCCAAAATGATCGCAAGGGCTCTTCCCAGCCCTGATGTGCTTGGATTCTGAGGTTGGAAACCCACCTACCTCCAAAGTCCATTCGGATGCCTCCAGGGCTGTTTCCGTCTTTCTCCAATCTTTTTTCTCTCCCTGACCACTGCCCCCCCTTGCCTTGCTGAGTTCCCAGGGGCTCATGGCCATTTGGCGTGACCCCTGACAAGATGGCAGTGTTTTCCTGGGAGTCAACAGGAGTCAAGGGGGTAAAAGGCAGAACTGGGCACTTTCTATCCACTACAGGACTCTGTTCCAAGACTCTGCAGATCTCTGGAGACCAAAGACCTGCCCAGAGAAGCATGAAAAGGACCAGACCAGGTTTGGTCTGCGATCCCTCCTCTCACACCAGCTGCTACCTGCCAGAGTTCCAATAGCTGTTCTGCTGCCTGGAGAATTGGACTGACAGCGGGCTTGCCTTTCCTTCTGCCTTTCCCACTCCAAGTGCTTGCTTGTTGCCCTCCTTTCTTTCTCAGACCATGGTCCCCGGCTCCACAGTGACCTCACAACTGAACTCCTTGCCTCCATTCTCATTTCCCTGAGAACCCACACTCACCTAGACAGGACTGCCAGAAAAAATCTCCCAGACACAGCCCCACTGTACCAGTTCCTCCTCAGACACCCTCAAGATTCCTCACTGCCCATAGGATCTGGTTCATTCTCCTTATCCTAAAATTTAAGGACATTATATCTAGCTCTAACCTCTCCATCTGACTTTATGTCTCACTTCTTGCTTACTCGATCCCTCTCTGCTACAGCCAAACTGTCCCTTAGGGATGCTTTAAATGTGCATGTCTGGCACGCCTTTTCTAGGTCTTCTGTTTATCTTGTCCAAGCTAACCATCTAGGTCCAGCTCAAATCCTACCTGCTCTGCAAAGCCTCCCAGGTCATTGCTGTGGATGACTACAGGATTTATTACCAAGACCCCCTAAGAGATCAAGTGCAGGCTTATTTGAATGGTTATTCACATTTTAGAAGGTGTGTTTTGTCTCTTTAATCACACTAGAATTAATCTCCATGTGAGCAGAGCCTGCAGATCCCACTACTGTTCTCCCAGTTTCAGCTTGGTACCCAGCAGTCGTGAACACTCAGGAAATGTTATTGATGGGTTTAAGGTATACAGAAATGAAAGGGCACCGCCCTTCTTCTCCATGCTTGCCGTTTCTTCCCAAAGTGCTTGTGGTCCTCACCTAGAGACATGCTTAAAAGCTGGAGCTAGAAGCAGAGCGCAGTTCCGGCGATTATTTATTTATACAGTGCTGAGCAAGAAGAAAGGCAGCATCAGACCATTGTCCCAGTTCTGGGGTCCCCAGTCTGGCACTCCCTGCCCTACCCAACCGTCCCAGGCTTTTTGTCATCTCCCACCGTGACTGTGCCGCCTAGCAGAAAGCCGCCTGCAGGGGTTCTTCTCTAAGCAAACCCTACCTGGATGGTGATAGGCCTTATGTTGGATTGCTATTA
This sequence comes from Glaucomys volans, assembly GCA_020662805.1. Lineage (NCBI taxonomy): Eukaryota > Metazoa > Chordata > Mammalia > Rodentia > Sciuridae > Glaucomys > Glaucomys volans. Next base: position 44,607 of record JAJEJO010003010.1, read on the forward strand.
AACTGATCCTGACCCAAAACCCAAGGGCAGCAGCCCCTGTACTCCTGCTTTGGGAGCCCCTCAAGGGGAGTCCCATGGGAATGGAATAATGACATACTCCCATTAATTCAGTACCTTAGTGATCACAGTGCTTTCATCTCATGGTTGGTTCTCAGCCTTCACAACTCAGTGAAGTTGGGCAGGTATTGTTAGCTCCCTTGTACAGATGAAGTTGGGGGGAGGTCAGGTCAGGGAAGCGGACCCCCTGGAGCCACCCAGCTGGTGAGCAGCGGAGTCAGAGCTGGAAGCTGGGTCTTCTGACTCCAGCCCGGTGCTCTTTCCCTGCTGGCCTCTTGGCTGCTTCCTTTGCCTCCATATGCTGTGAAGCCCAGACCCAGCTGGGCCTGGCAGAGCCACAGTGTGCTGGGTGATGCCAGCTTGCAGGGTGCTCATGGGCAGCACTGATTGGTTGAAGGTCAGCCGGGCTGGACTTAGTCATTCACCTAGTTAGTCACAGTCTCCACTGGCTGCAAGGGTTCCTCCTGCTCCCTCTTCCCTGGCCTCCAAGTCAGGAAACCCTTCCTTTGTTGTTCCCAAGTTCACCAAACACAAATGGAAACTCTTTCCTTGGGAAGCCTTACCCTCCCTAGCTGTTGAGTCATCAAACTCCTCCAGGGCCCCAGCCTGGTCTATTCATAGCCAGGGGCTGTCAGAGCAGGAAGGGGTCTGGGGATCAGCTGGTACCACCCCCTCTTCGTACAGATAAGGAATCAGAGGGGTGACAGGAGACACAGAGTAGTGGCGGGGTGGGGGTGGGGGCAAAATCTGACTCCCCGGCTCCTGCTCCTTCCACTTTTTCAGGATGCCTCTTCATCTATTTGTTTGCTTATTCATTTATTTTTGCAGTGCTAGGCATGGAACCCAGGGCCTCACGCACACTAGGTAAGCCCTCCACCACTGAACTCCACCCCAGCCCTGTTATTTTTATTAACAGCAACAACACAACAATAATAATGGCAGTCTCCATTTATTATTGACTCTTTGGCAGGCTCTTCCGGACACTTAATTTGTGTTCCTTCATTTAATTCTTACCAAGCTCCCAAGATGGGCATTATTACCCCCAGTTTTCAGCTGAGGAACCACAGGTTCTGCATAGAAATGAGTCTCCCACAGACTCCAGGCTGGAAAGCGAGGCACCTGCCCAGACTCAACGGGCCTCTCTGACTCTCATTTTTCACTGGTTCTTATTCCACCTCAAGAATCCAGCCAGACCCTTGTGTCTCAAGGCACTGAGGATCCAAGGTTGGACTGTTCCCTGGCAAAGCACCCAGAAGGAAAGCGCCTCTTGCTCTAGTATCCTACAGCCAGCCTGCTGCTCCCCTGCAGCCTGGCCCCTGGCCAAACCGGACCATGTGCCAAAGCTGTGCCCTCCCTGAACCTGTCACAGGCTCACAGGTGCCTGTTCTCCCACTGCAGGACCGGGAATCCACGTGGCTCTAAAGCAACAGGAAACCAGGTGACCCTTCGCCCGGTGGAGCTGGAGAGGAGCTCTGTTCTGCCCCTCCCTTGGCTTCTAGCGGGTCCCCAGGTGAGCACAGACTCACAACACTTGGGCATCCTGAGTCAGCGAGTTCAAACAAGTGGATCGTAAGGGAACGTGAACTTTTTACATCTTTTCAAAAGGAGGAAAGTCCAGAAGAAACCTTCCATCCCCTAAACCCTAGAACTCTAATAAAATAGATATTAGCCATCATCCAAATACTCAGTGTGGTCACCTGCAAGTTGAGGGCACAGCCCTGGTTAGAACCCAGGCCTTTGGGTGCCCAGAGTGGAGCTCTTGTCACGGCGGCTCCCCTCAAACCCTCATCTCTCTCAGCACTGAGGCCTCAGCCTTGGGCACTTGTCATTCCACTATTCAGAGTCCTCTCTGGACTTCCCAGGAGAGGTGGGGCAACCTCGCTGGAATAGTCTCAGTACCCTCAGACTTTCTTCCTCCCTGCCCAGGGACCAGCCACTCTGCTTGCCCCCACAAGCCTTTCTGCAGGGTGGTATAGGACTGTGGGCACTAACTTGGAAGCCAAGGCACCCGACTTCATCTCAACCCATTCCTCACCCCCACTCTGCCACTAGCTCCATGACCTTGGACAAGTTATTTAATTTCTCGGAGCTTGTTTTGTAGTTAAAAACTGGGAATAACAACATCTGCCTCCCAGGATTAAATGGAGTCATGCAAAGAAAGTGTCTGGTCCAGAGTGCGCACTTAATAAATGGTATCTGCATTTATTATTCTATTAATATTATTGTTCATGCTTTATTACGTCCCCTTGGAGGGAACTACTCTGTCTCCTCAGGGTCACCATGGCTGAAGCTACCTCTGCTCCTTCCTAACAGGTAGGGACACTGGAGTTGAGGACCAGGCTATCACATTCTTTCCCCTTATCCTCCCAATCCCACTCCCTGACCCTAAATTTGCCAGCTCCTCTCCCATGCCTGATGCCCAGGCTCAGGGACAGCTCTTCCCACTCTCAGCAGATGCTGCAGAAAACTAGTTAGGGAGAGAGAGGTTCCCCAGGGTAAGAGAACCTGCCCTGCATTGGAGCAAGGAGGCAAAAGTTCTAGTTCCACATAGCTCAGTTGCTGGTCCTCTATGTCCCTCAGTTTCCTCATCTATAAAGTGGGTGTATTTGGCCTTCTGGTCCTGCCATGCCTCCTGCCTGCATGTCGAGTTCTCACTCACACATCATGGTGGAGGACTGGAGGCATGGAGATGGGGGGGCAAGAATAGAACAAAAATAGAAGACACATGCCTGTCCACAGTGGGGACAGGACAAACACAATAAGTATTTTCAAAGAAAACATAAACAAGCACAGATGAATGTAGTGCAAATCACCACTATAAACAGCTTTCAGCTGGCAGCACCAACGGTGGATCTGGGAGTTGATTTTGTAATTAAAAAAATGTAAAACCGATTTCCCTGCAGTCAGCCAGCAGCAGGGGAGAAACCAAGCTCTAACCGAGACCTTGTCAGCCTGGGCACACCTCAGCGGAGACCTGGGTGGGCACCCTCACCTGCCCTCCACCCCACAGGGAACTGACATGGCCTGCAAGGCCAGCTGCTGCCCCGGCTCCTCACCACCAGTATTCTGACTCCGACCTGCTCAGAGAAGTTTGGAACTTTCCCAGAACCCTGCAGAGTAGGGTCATGCCACCCCCTCTCCAGGAAACCTCTGTGATCCTTCCACATTGTTGTAGCCAGTGATGGAGGACGGAAACCAGGGTTAGCCAGGGCCTTTGCACTGTTCACAGAGCATATAGCCCAAAGAGACAGCAGAATCTCAGCTTCAGAACTCCCGGTGTGGACCAGCCTGGGGAAGGGTGTGCTGAGGGCCACACCACAGTCACCATCAGAGCTGGGCTCCGAGCCCTGTTCCCTGACCCTTCCGACAGCCTCTGGTTCTCAGAGAGCCACATGACAAATGCTGGTCTGGCAGTGCAGAGAGCAGTAGAGCGCCGGCCACCACTGACTCCGTCTGCTGTCCAGAAACTGCCCAAACAGGGCCGCTTCCCGAGGGCTCCCGGAGACATGCCCCTCACCTGGAGCCAGCCCCTGGCTAAGGCAGCAGGTCACATCTTCACTTGCTCAGTGACTAGAGCTGCCCCAGCAGCAACCTAGAACAAAAGAGGTGCCCTGGCCCATGGGCCCCTGTGTCTGGGATCCGGCCCAGCCGGGTGCACCTCCCACTCACCCTTCCTGAAGGCTGGTCCCCCCTTACCGTGCTTGTTTCACCATCCAAATCTCTAGTGACACAGCAAACCCCCTTAGTGAGGGAATTTGCTGCCACAAACGGAAGACGGGAACCTGGCCTTGGTGCTAGATGCTGAGTTCTTTCTGTCCCCCTTTGAGGCCTTAAAAAAACTGCTCTCCACCTCTGTGCCCGCTGCCCTATGCCCCTGTGATGGGAATGGGGGGAGCAGACACCTCCCCAGTGATCCTCAGGCCTCAGTGGTCTCTTCTGTGTGGAGCTGGGTCAGCAAGTGGAATTCCCTAGTTAATGCGTCTCAAACTGTCATCGGAGAGAGTGACCTGGTTGATCTTGTTTAAATGCAAATTTGAAATCCATAGATCTGGGACCAGGCCAGAGATTCTGCATCTCCAACAAGTTCTCCAGTGCCACTGATGCCGTAGATCCATAGCACACATTTTTTTTTTTTTTTAGCTTTTTAAAACACACTTTTATTAATTCATTGTAGGTGAGGCAAATATTCCAAAACAGAAACAGCCACATATCACCATCCTACATTTCAGGCTTTTTATTTAATACCACACATTTATCAAATCATGAAGCAACGTAGTCAGAATTCCAGAGCCCGGTCACAGCAGGAAGCAGATCCTCCCCTCCAAATGGCACCTTGAAATGGAGAGCAGCACAGGAAGGAACAGGTCACACTCAGGGTGGTTATAAGCAAAAATCACCCAAAGAGAAGGGTTGGCTTTAGGGGCAGGAATTTAAAAAATGAAGCAGCCAGGGAGGCCTCTGCCCCCCTCTCCCCTCGCTCAATGCACATATTTGCTGTCATTTAAAAAAAAAAAAAAGAAAGAAAATTAAACACCCATTTTATAAAAAAGGTGACAAAGTGACAGCAATGGCTAAATCCCCAACTGAAGACTGAAGGAGACGTGGGCTTACCTTCCTCGTGCCGTTGACAGGGCACACATTTTGAGTAACAAGGATCTAAAGAACCTGACGGCCTGGCTTCTGCGATTAACCCTGAGGTGTGGACTGTGGTTTTAAGAAAAAGAATATTTTAAGATGGAAAAATTCATAGGGATCTGGTGCCCCCACGGGGTTTCACCAACACCCACGGGCAGGGTCCACAGAAAGACTGGGTTCAGTCCATGTAGGGCAGCAGTTGGCAAAGTTGGAACTGGCCAAAGATGGACGGTGCTGCTTCAAGAGGTGGTAGGACACGTACAAATGTCCACTGGGTGAACATGCCACAGAGTCACCTGTATCAGCCAGGCTTCGAGCAGAGAAGCAGAAGCTGGAGGAGGCAGGTATTAAGATGTGTTGTGAGGAGGGGTGTTACCGGGTGGCAGGCCAGGCCAGGGAAATCCAAGTTCCAAGAGGCAGGCCTTCAAGAAGGGCAGGCCAAACTCTCTCCAGTGCTAACACCAATGTCCACAGGGAGAGGTTCTTCTTCAGGGAAGAATTTCTTCTTCAGCTGGTCCATAAAGTCTTTTGGACCTACGTAGATTATCTAGGATAATCTGTTGAGATTACCCCTGGATTCTAATCTAGAGCCAACCTGTGCTCCCTTACTTAAAGTCAACTGATTGTGGACTTTAATCACATCTACAAAATGCCTTTGGAGCAATCCCTAGATTAGGGTTTGAATAGCTCGCGGCTTTAGCCCAGCCTAGTTACCTAACACTCCATGTGCATTGGACTAAAGGTTACAATAATCAGTTTTTCAGCTTCTTCCCAGCCCTTGAGATGGCTGGATTTCTTTTTGTTTTGTTTTGTTTGTTTGGTGTTTTTGATTTTATTTTTTTCATTTTTACAAACTGTATTTTGATTCATTACACAAATGAGGTACAACCTTTCATTTCTGTGGTTGTACCCAATGTAGATTCACACCATTCATGTAATCATACATGTACATAGGGTAATACTGTCTGTCTCAGTCTACTACCTTTCCTTCCTCCACCCCCTCCCACCCCATTTTCCAAAGTTCCTCCATTCTTCTCTTGCTCCCCCATCACCCCTCCCCCTCTTATGTATCAGCATCCACTTATCAGAGAAGACATTAGGCCTTTGGTTTTTTAGGCTCGGCTTATCTCACTTAGCATGATACTCTCCAACTTCATCCATTTTCCAGCAAATGCCATAATTTAATTCTTCTTTATGGCCGAGTAATATTCCATTGTGTATATATACCACAGTATCTTTATCCATTCATCGATTAAAGGGCATCTAGATTGGTTCCATAATCTAGCTACTGTGAATTGAGCAGCTATGAACATTGATGTGGCTGCATCACTGTAGTATGCTGATTTTGAGTCCTTTGAGTATAAACTGAGGAGTGGGATAGCTGGGTCAAATGGTGGGTCCATTCCAAGTTTTTTGAGGAATCTCCACACTGCTTTCCAGAGTGGCTGCACCAATTTGCAACTCCACCAGCAATGTATGAGTGTGCCTTTTTCCCCACATCCATGTCAACTCTTATTATTGCTTGTGTTCTTGATAATAGCCATTCTAATTGAAGTTAGATGAAATCTTAGGGTGGTTTTAATTTGTATTTCTCTTATTACTAGAGATGATGGGCACTTTTTCATCTATTTGTTGATCACCTGTATATCTTCTGTGAAGTGTCTGCCTACTTCCTTAGCCCATTTATTGATTGGGTTCTTTGTATTTTTGGTGTAAAGTTTTTTAAGTTCTTTATAATTTTGAAGATCAGTGCTATCTGAAGTGTGTGTGGAAAAGATTTTCTCCCACTCTGTAGGCTCTCTTTTCACATTATTGATTGTTTCCTTTGATGAGAAAAAGCTTTTTAGTTTGAATCCATCCCATTTATTAATTCTTGCTTTTATTTCTTGCACTCTGAGGCTCTTGTTAAGAAATTCTGGTCCTAAGTCAACATGATGAAGCTTTGGGCCTACTTTTGCTTCTATTTGGTGCAGGGTCTCAGGTCTAATTCCTAGATCCTTGATCCATTTTGAGTTGAGTTTTGTACAGGATGAGAAATAGGGGTTTAATTTCATTTTACTGCATATGGATTTCCAGTTTTGCCAGCACCATTTGTTGAAGAGGCTATCTTTTCTCCATTGTATGTTTTTGGCACCTTTGTCTAGTATGAGATAACTGTATTTATGTGGGTTTGTCTCTGTGTCTTCTATTCTGTACCATTGGTCTACCTGTCTATTTTGGTGCCAACACCATGCCATTTTTGTTAGTATTGCTCTATAGTAGAGTTTAAGGTCTGGTATTGTGGTACCTCTTGCATCCTCTTCCTGCCCAAGATTGCTTTGGCTATTCTGGGTCTTTTGTTCTTCCAGATGAATTTCATGATTGCGTTCTCTGTTTCTATGAGGAATGTCATTGAGATTTTCACTGGATTTGTGTTAAATCTGTACAGCGCCTTTGGGAGTATGGCCATTTTAATTGTATTAATTCTGCCTATCCAAGAACACAGGAGATTTTTCCATCTTCTAAGATCTTCCTCAATTTCTGTCTTTAATGTTCTGTAGTTTTCATTGTAGAGTTCTTTCACCTCTTTTGTTAGATTGAGTCCCAAATATTTTTTTTTGAGGCTATTGTGAACGGAGTTGTTTTTCTCATTTCTCTTTCAGATGATTCATTGCTTATGTATAGAAATGCATTAGATTTATGTGTATTTATTTTACATCCTATTATTTTGTTGAATTCATTTATTAGGTCTAGAAGTTTTCTGGTGGAGTTTTTTGGATCCTCTAAATATAGAATCATGTCACCAGCAAATAGTGACACCTTGAGCTCTTCTTTTCCTATTCATATCCCTTTAATATCTTTGGTCTGTCTAATTGCTCTGGCTAGTATTTCAAGCATGATGTTGAATAGAAGTGATGAAAGAGGGCTTCCCTGTCTTGTTCCAGTTTTTAAAGGGAATGCTTTCAGTTTTTCCTCCATTAAGAATGATGTTGGCTGTGGGTTTAGCATAAATAGCCTTTACAATGTTGAGGTATGTTCCTACCATCCCTATTTTTCTAGTGTTTTGAGCATGAAGGGGTGTTGTATTTTGTCAAATGCTTTCTCAGCATCTATCAAAATAATCATATGATTCTTAACCTTAAGTCTATTGATGTGATGAATTATATTTATTGATTTCCGGATGTTGAACCAACCTTGTATCCCTGGGATAAACCCCACTTGATTGGGGTGCACTATCTTCTTAATACGTTTTTGTAAGCGATTTGCCAGAATTTTGTTGAGGATTTTAGCATCTATATTCATCAGAGATATTGGCCTAAAGTTTTCTTTTCTAGATGTGTCTTTGGCTGGTTTTTGTATCAGAGTGATACTAGCTTCATAGAATGAATTTGGAAGGGTTCCCTCCTTTTCTATTTCATGAAATACTTTCAGGAGTATTGGTACAAGTTCTTCTTTGAAGGTCTTGTAGAACTCAACTGAGAATCCATCTGGTCCTGGGCTTTTCTTGGTTGGTAGGCTTTTGATGGCTTTTTCTATTTCATTGCTTGAAATTGATATGTTTAAATTGTGTATGTCCTCCTGGTTCAGTTCGAAAGATCATATGTCTCTAGAAATTTGTCGATGTCTTTGGGATTTTCTATTTTGTTGGAGTATAGGTTTTCAAAGTAGCTTCTAATTATGTTTTGTATTTCAATGGTGTCTGTCGTGATATTTGTACTACAATCCTAGCTGATGGATTTCTTGAACTTCAGAGGAGCATCCTGGAAAGTTGGATCACCCAGAGTAGAACTCAAGGCTGTCCTGAGTCACCTTCCAATAAGACTGGCTTTTGCCTTCATTTCAAGTCACTCTACCAAAAATCCTTGAGATCTCCTAAAGTCGCCTGTGCACCAAGGACTATGCTAGGCCCCAAGAGAATAGACAACTGATACTTCAGTCCTTTCCCAGGGAGCCTTGTGTTTAGTGGAATCCTGAAAAGCACAACTGGTATATGTACTAAATTCAAGTGGAGTGACTTCAAAGAGAGGTGTGAGGAGGTTTCTTGGGGGCAGGTAGAGCTTGAGGCAGGCTTGAATGGTGAGCTGGTGATGATCTCAGTGGGTGACGATTAGCAGTGTGAATTTTAGAGAAAGGGACAGCATGAAAGAGGCTGGAGGTCTGAACTTGCCCAGGGACAGGTGGCCTGGAGCAGACCCTGCAGGGGTCTGGACTCTGGTGCTGGACTAGAGTTGAGAAGCCCTGGAGAGGAGACGTGACAAGGACAGCCTGTGTTCTTTTGCCTGGACCCTGACAAATGGGTGCTCCCAAACCCAGCTAAGCCGGTGGATCATGGTGACCTGAATCCTGATGCTCACTTCCCCTCACCCTGATCACCCAGCAGCCTACACCAGCCCTCAGGGAGCGGTATCTTCCTGCCCCTGCTCATTTCCTTTTCTAGGTCAAAGGTCCCCTCTGGAGCTCAAACCAAACAGCCGTATTGATGGTGTGCCGGAGCCCCTGGGATGGTGACACTGAGTTGCAGGCAGGATATTGTCATCCAAATCAGTGTGGATATTTTCTGCAGGGATAACTCCAGGCCCCTGTCTCAGACCCCCTTCCTCCACCACACGCCCTCTCGCAAGTCCACATTTCTGGACTCCAAGCATCCCTTGCTAGGTTTCTGCTTCAGGCCCCAAAGCCTGGCGTGGACTCAGTGTCCCTTGTCAGGAATGTTCAGGGCCTCTCCTGACCACAACTCCAATTCAGCAATGACCATCTCAAACACATCCAGAGTCACATTCCAGCTTGCCGGTCACAGGACAATCAGGGCTGGTTTCTCCAGAGACCTGAACTGTAGGCCCCATGGGGCAGCCTGGAGAGAGTGATATGAGGATCCAGGCAGGGGTGCCCCTCCTCCAGGACAGGGTCTAGTGCTCCTGCCCCTGCAAAAGTCTCCCTTGAGCCCCAGGGCTGTAGACAAGGGACAAGCAGTTCCAGAGGGGACCAGCGCAAAAGAGCAGTGCAAAAGATGGCTCAGTCCCTGGCTGTTCCATTCAGCTCGTGGGTCTGATGTGAAGCAGCCGGTCCTCATGGAGCCTGCCTCGGTTTCCGCGGTCATGCACCAAGGCTGCCGTTCACTGGGAGGTGACTCTGGGTTGCAGTCTTTCTATGTACTGCCTCCTCCAACCCTCACGGCCACCCCACGAGGGAGGCTGTACTCCAATCCCCATTTTACTGATGAGGAACTGAGGCTAGGGGCATTGGTGATGTACTTGGTCACTGCTGCTGACAAGTGGCAGAATAGGGCTGTGACCCACATGCACAGCATTTGGTCATATAGCATCTCTCCTGAATCCCCCATCAATCCCAAGGTGTAGGCATCCTTACTCCTACTTTGCCAATGGAGAATTGGACATGAAAGGAGGTCACTTCCTGTGATCCAGACCAAGTTGGGGGCAAGGGGCAGAGTCGAAATCCAGAACTTCCAATCTTATAACTAAGCCCTTCCCCTAGAAGGCAAGTGCCTTTGCCCCAGGCAGGGGCTGGGGGTGGTTCCCATGATGTGGATGTAGGGACATTGGAGAGGTGCACATCAGCCTATGGAGGGCAAAAGGGGCAGTGTTGGGGAAATGCATTTGTTAATACCACCCTCGCCAGTGCAGAGTGGGAACCTGAGTGACAGTTCTTAAGAGGGACCATTAGGGGGCCTTGTTGGGGGTGACTTCAGCAATTAACCTGCTCCCTAGTGCGTGGGGGAGGGGGAATCATGGACAGGTAACAAGTCCCTGTCATTCTGTTTAGGAGGATTGTCCCAGCAGCAACCAGAATGATGGGTATTAGGGCCCTGCCCCCAAGAGTTCATTCACTAGAGCTAGAGCAAACCCAAGAAAGTCAAGTTTAAAACTCCCCAGGTGATGGGAAGCTACAACCAGGTGGAAAGTACAGGGGAGACGAGAGCTTGTTAGGACCAACATTCTGTCCTTGGGTGGCTGGGACACCCGCCAGTCACAGACCTGTGCTTTCTGGGTTTCCTTGGCATCTCAGAAACATTCAAAGGGTGCCTGAGGAAGAATCTTTACTAATTCAAAGCCAAAGCTCCTGGGGTGAGCCAGGTGGCAGAGTCATCAGCAGTTGGTGGGTGGCTCAGGAGCAGGTCATGTTTGCCCTCCCTGCTGGGACTCCATGGAGGACCTGGGGACAGACTGTGCCTCACCACCATGGCTGAGGCTCTCAGACTGCTCTCAACCCCAGCAGAGTTTCCCCTGCAGGGAACCAATCAGAGGGTTTGCACTAGACTGACCCAGTGTGACCCCTTCCTCAGCATGGCTCAGAATCATGCTTTCTACTCTGAGAGTGAGAGTAAGACCCGGGGCTCTAGAGCAGGGTCCCCTTGGTCCTCCTCCAGGTGGGGCCAGAGAGAGAGTGTGAGAGAGAACCTGGAACCCAACTCCTCTGCAGCACTCCCCCTCTTGAAGCACCCAGCTCAGTGCCCCAGAGACCTGAGCACTCATTTTTCTGCTGCTCCCAGGGTCAACCAGTGGACCCACAAAGACAAGTTACCAGTCCTTTCTGGGAGCTGATGGAGGATTTAGCTTAGTGCAGCTAAGCTAAGGAAAGTGGAGGATCTGATCCTGTCCACTGTTTCTCTGCTCCTGGAGCAAGTCAGACCTGAACCTGGCTTTGCCTGTGAGGGGTTGATCTGGTGGTGCCCCTTAATTCAAAGGGTCTCCACTGGATCTGGCTTGGCCTCCCTTCCCATTCCCTCCTGGGAAGCACATTACTATGAATTATGCTCTTGTCCCCACTTCACCCCAAACTGTCCGGACCCTGGGGGGGCTTCCTCTGTGGCCAGTCCCAAGAACAGAGATCTGGCCATGACCGCCAAGTCACGCCTTTCTGGAAAGAGAGCATTTCTGAGGGTGGCCAAGGTCCTGCTTATCAGCAGAGCTGGGCCACTGCTCCAGCCTGTGGGGTGCTGGAATGCAGGAACCTCCCATCAGAAGGGGCAGGGAAGGGGAAGGGTGTACTGCAGCCTGGCGGCTCCCTCATTAGCCCCTGCTGGAGTGTAGAAGGGGTGCTGGTGCTGAGAGCAGGCTGACTCTGGTCAGTGGCTTGGAGGGGTGGCCAGGAGCAAGGCTGCTGACAGCCCCTTCTCAGACAGAGCCAACCCAGGATATGCACTGATGGCAGGGCCTCCTCCGAGGCTTCCCGGCCCTGGGAGCTGATATCCTGCTCACAGACCAACCTTCAACATCCCACCTGGACCCGTGGCCGGTCAGATCTCTGAAGGGCCAGGGATTAGCACAGTGGTTTGCTATCTCAGAATATTCACAGGGCATTGACAGCGAGCTGCAGAGCTTATCCCAGCATCTTACTCAGTCTTACTCTCACTTAGCTGGTGAGTGTTTGAGGGGCTGACACTGGCCACTCCTGCAGAATAAGGCCTCAGGTGGACATGGATGGACATCCTGGGTCCTTTGGCTTCTTTGAGCACTCTCCCCCTTCCTGGAGGCTCTTCTCTCTTCTGTTTCTCTGTGTCTATGAGGAGGCACAGGTGAGGATATGAGGACTGGCTCTGTCCTAGGCCCCAGGGACTCCACAGGGGGAAAACAGTAGCCCCTGTTCTCCTGGTGCTTCTATTTGAGGGAATGTAGAAAGCCCATAAACAAAACCATGTTGGAACAGATGAACAACAGAATGTCGATAGTAAGAAGCACCAGGGAGACAGGAAAGCCAGGGGATATGATGGAGAAGGAAGGAGGGAAGAGATGGGCAGCTAGAGGTCACTCACTACAGTGATCTGGAAAAGCCACCTGCCCAAGAGGACTCTTGGCAATGTAAAGATGGGGAGGAGCCTCCAGGCAGGGGGACAGCAAATGCAAAAATCCACAGGAAAGCCACAGTTGGGGAATTTGAGGAACAGGAACAGAAAGAGCAGTTGGCTACAGCATGCCGAGTAAAGAACTGGGAAGGAGGTGGCTGGATCCTCAGGGCCATGGAGGTCATGGCCAAGGGTGTGGATTTTATTTTAACTACAGTCGAAGTCACTTGGCTTAATCTGTTCAAGGTGCTATAACTAAACACCATGAATCGAGTAACTTATAACAACAGAAATGAATTTCTCACAGTTCTGGAGGCTAAGAAACTAAACAAAGGTGCTGGCAGATTCCAGTGTCTGATGAGGGCCCACTTTCCTGTTCAGAGATGGCACTGCCTAGCTATGTCCTCAGGCCCCTAGAACCTCTTCTATAGGGACACTTATCCTACTCGTGAGGGAGGGCTCACCTGATACCATCACACTGGTGATTAGATTTCAACCTAGGAACTTGGGAGGACACGTTTAGACCATAGCACCATTGGAAGACTGTGTTGTGATACAACTTAAATGTTCACAAGATCACTCTGAATGCTCAGGTGGATGCAGTACAAGAAGAAGAGCAGGGTGTCCCAGGCTGAGGTGCATAGCCCATAAGAGAGGACAATGGCAGTTTGGACTAGGTGGTGGCTGGGGAGATGGAGAGCGTGGACAAATTGAGGCTGTTTTAGGAGCAGAGTGGACAGGACCTGCTGATGGGTAAGATGCATATGTTTGGGGAGAGGAGGGAGGAGCAGTCTTGAGAGTCTGGGGAAGAGAATAATCAAAGGTAGTCCTACTCTTTGACCTGAGCACCTGGGTGGAGGATAAACATTGACTAGACAGAAAAATGAAACCGGGAGAATAACAGTTTGGGTAAAGAAGTTCAAAATTCCTGTTTTAGATGTTCAGGTTGATTTTGAGAGGCTCTTGACGACCACAGAAAAGCAGTTGGATAGACAAGTCTACAGATCAAGGGAGAAATCAGAGCTAAGATAGAAACTTGGGGGTTAGACCGGCAAGGTGGCACACACCTTCCAGCGACTCAGGAGACTAAGGCAGGAAGATCACAAGTTTGAGGCCAGACTGAGCAATTTAGCAAGATGTTGCCTCGAAGTGAAAAAGAAAAAGGGTTGGGGATGTAGCTCAGTGGGGATGAGGCTCGGTGATAGAGCACCCTGTAACCTAAAAAATAAATAAGTAAACTCAGGAATTAGAAAATTAGTAGTGAAAGTTATATGCTAGACAAGGTCCCTGGAGAGAAGGAATAAGTGGCAGAAGAGCAGAGTGCCCAACCCTTCCTCCAATACTGAGAGGTCAAGCAAGGAAGGAGATAGGGAGGTGCCTGGCATCAGTGGTGTCCCAGAGGCCAGGAGGAGTGTTCCAAGAGAGGGGACAATCCACTGTGCCAGCTGCAGCTGGCAGGTCAAATCAGATGACCATAGAGGAGCAGCCAGTAGATTTGGCAACACGCTGGTCAACAGAGACATTGGCCATGAAAACTGTTGCATTCAACAGCTTGTTCCAGGTGCCAAGGAAGGAGGTGGCTGCACAGGGGTCTTCTATCTTTTTGTCTTTTGGTTTTTGGTTTTGGTACTGGGGATTAAACCCAGGGGTCTTAACCACTGAGCCACATCCCCAGCCCCTTTTTGTATTTTATTTAGAGACAGGGTCTCACTGAGTTACTTAGGGCCTCGCTGAGTTGCTGAGGCTGGCTTTGAACTTGAGATCCTCCTGCCTCAGCCTCCTGAGCCACTGGGATTACAGGAACACACCACCATGCCTGGCTGCAGGTCTTCTGTTCTTGTTGGAACACCATGGCAGCTCCTCCTGTTTGCCAGTCTTTCCACAGGTGCTTTGCTAATCTCCTGCAGAGCCCCAGGAGACAGTTATCATTATATCCATTATGCAAATGAAGCTGGAGGCCCAGCCAAGTTATGGGCTCAGGGCACCCAGCAGGGAACCCCAGTCTAGGTCTGTCTGGTTCGAAGCCCTGATCCTCCACCAGTAGCCCTCTCCCCTGCAATCCCGCAGCCTGCATCTTCCCACCTCGCCATCCTCCTTGTCCTTTGATCATGCCTGTCAGCTCCCAACAGTCTTGGCCTCTGCCTCCCTCCTCTGGGAAAGCTGTGTTTTCTCTTTGATCCCTGCGCCTGTCTTTAGCTGGGCCCCACATCCTTCCCTCCCTGTTGCTGCAGGATGTTCCCGCACTCTCTGCCAAAGATGGGGGCTGCATGGGCTTCCAACAGCCTTGAGGGGACCTGGACCTGCAGGCCAGGAGTGTGATCCAGCCTCCCTGACTGCTCTCTGGAAAAGAGAGTCTAGCCAAGCTTCAGTCCAGCCCCAGCCCAGCACTGAGTGTCCAGGTATGACTCTGGAGGCAGCTAGGAGTGGGCAGCCAGAAGGGCCTTCTGTATTCATCCAAGTGGATCAAGGACCTCAAAGTCCTTCTCGAGAGAATGGTGGAGATGAAAAGTGGCAGGCAGGGGCGTTGTGATTGGCAAAACCAACCATCTGGCTTTCACCACACCACACAGCCTTCAGAGGAGAAGGGAGGGACGCAAGACCTCAGAGTTCCTGTTGGAGCCAAAGCGATCTCAGTGGGAAATCATGGTGACACCCACCCAGAGACAATGCGGGATCAAGAGAGAAAACCTGGTAGCAGCTAGGGGACCTGAGCTCTCTGCAGGCCTGATGCTGCCCTGTCCTGCCTGGGCACATCTATCTATCCGGCCTCATGTCCTGTCCTCTGAGATGAAGAATGTCACCCTGGATGCCAAGAGATGCCTCCAGCTGTTGGGGTTGTGAGACCCTGTCTGCCACCAGCTGCCCTGGCAGGGCCTGGTACCTGACTCCCAACTGGAAGAGACAAGCAGAAGGGACTCAGCACCCAGACACCATGGAGGCCCAGCTGCACCCCTGCAGTCCTGACAGGGGGGCTGCAGTAGTAATTAGCTCCTCAGCATCCCCAGGGTTATTTTTAAGCCTCATTCTTCCACGGTTTATTTTTAAAGTAACACTGGCACGTGGCTGGCCGGCTGCCCTTCCCAGGTGCCTGTGCCAATCAGGGCCAGGAATGGAGCAGGGCAAGATGGGCCCCTTCCCCCAGAGTCCCCTGCTGAGGTCCACAGTTAACCAGCCCCTCCCTGGATGGCTCAAAGACGTTTCCTGCTACACACACAGAAACCAGGGCTCCAGCCTGCCTGGGGCAGCAGGTGGGCCCGCAGCAGAAGGCCCGGGAAGTTCCCGTGTCAGGCATTACATGACCTTGACTGAATCACCTTCCCATAGGAGCTCAGCCTCCTCATTTCTCAGTGAGATGAGGAATAGTGACACTTGCCTCACTCTTTGTTCAAAACTCAAGAGTGAGCCACAAACGGAAACGGTGCACACGCATAGGGAACATGGAGATTAACTCCCATAGACCAGGCTGCCTCCCACTCTCGACTAGACCCCTTCCAGGCTCGTCTTTCTCCCTGAAGGAGTGACACCCAGTCTGTGAGAGCACTTCTGTCCCCCCTCACCTGCCCAGAAACCAGCTTTCATATTTCCCTACTGGCTGAACGCAGAGACAGTCGGGGACACCACAGGGGAGAGCCCAGCTCTGCCATGTGCTTGCTGTGTGACCTTGAGCAAGTACTTGACCTCTCTGTGGCTCAGTTCCTACATCTTTAAATGGGGATAATAATAGTCCATACTGAATAGGGTTGTTTGAGGATTAAACGAGGTACATATATCAGCTCGCTCAGAGCAGCGCCTGGCACGTAGTAAGCGCTGTGTAAATGTTAGCGAGTATTGTTTTGAATTGGGGAGGAGGACCGGTGACAGAGGCATTTAATCATTTGAATAAAGTCAAGTGCAGAGAAAGCCAGCCTGCCTGGATTCTACATTGCCAGTGGGGTTGGGAGGAGGAGGGGAGGCAGACAGTACTGTAAGCAGCGACGGGAGAGGGCTGGTCCCCGGGAGGCCGCCTGGGTCCCTGGAGAGGTTGCTGAGCTTGGAGCTCTTGGCACCATAAAAAGCAAGCTCAGGACACCAATGCATACATGGGCAGCCTCTATAGGCCATGGAGCCAGGAAGTCACTCTCCTATTTGACCCTGGCCAGGCTCACCTGTTGTCTGACTGACCTGTGAGCGGCAGTCTGGACGGAGTGCTGGGAAGGCAGGTAGCCTGGCAGAGGTCATCAGGAAGGGGAGGGTGCTCTGTATGAAGGGCAGCATCCCCAAGGATGCCAAAAAGGAATGGATGAAACCTTGGTCACTTCATTCTGCATAAAGAGCATTTCAACAGGGCCTGGGATTGAGGAAGTGTGGTTCCATGGACAGTGATGGAATTTTAACCTCTGAGAAGAGTCTGTGCCCCTTTGGGCTGGAGGAGACACTCAGAGGGCAGAGGAACCCAGAGCCTTCAGGATCTAGAACTTGCAGGCAGAGTGGGGATCCTGGGGCCAGGGTCTGTGAGGGGCTCCTCTCCCTCATTGCACTACATGCTTTTCTGCTTCCTGGGACTGTCTGCCCTGCAGCCCAGCTGGTTCTTGCATTCTGCCTTGGATGGTGGACTGAGCTCTGCCAAGAGTCCACAGTGGGAGCGGGCCGGGTGTTGGAGTGTGTGCGCATGTGTGTCTGTGTGTGTGTATGTGTGAGAGAGAAAACGTGTGCATGCCCATGTGTATGGGAGGTGGGACCCCATGTCTGCAGGCTGGCTCAGGGAAGAGAAGGTCCCAGCAGCTGCCTCCAGGCTGAAGTCCCTGTTGCCTGGAGTCCCTCTCCTCCTGGGCACCATGCCAACGTTCACCATCTGAGCTCCTGAGCCCTGGGGAGGGTGCTGAGCCTAAGAAAAGCCTCCCTTCACATCTCCTGGCATCTGCTCCCAAACTCCCTGCCAGGCCAGAGCTGTCTGGGCCACTAGCCATGACCAGGAAGGAGAGTGAGAAGCAGGTGATGGAGATGGGGCCACCATGCCTGAAGGCCTGCCCACCTCACCCGAGCCATCCATCAAGACCAGCTTCACACATCTGCAGGGTTTCCACTGTGGGTACAGGGCAAGGTGGGTCAGTGGGAGAGGGACCCACCTCCATGTTCAACTCTGTGCTGGGCAGAGTGACAAGCACAGAAGGTGCCCTTCTCCCAGCTAGGGGACAGGGAAAGATGTGTCAGACAAGGCCACTCTGTCCACAGAGGGCAGAGGAGAAGCAGGCGGGAACTCCTGGCAACAGCAACCCCACGAGCAAGTGCTCAGAGGCGAAGCTGGCACGGGGACAGGGAACTCTCAGAACAGTGTTGGGGGAGTCAGGAAGGAGCAGGCCAGGGAGGGCTGGGCTGGGTTGCAGATGGACAGCCCATGTGCTGGACCAGGTCCTGGGCAATGAGTGGCAGCTCAGAACTGTGCTGAGAAACTGTACAGATATATTAATAACAGCCCCCACTTCTCGAGCCCCTCCACATACCAAATCTTGTATTAAGCACATCACATGCTGCATTTCTTACCCCAAGGTCACCAGCTACCTAATAAAGTTGGAACCAGGGAGACAGTGTGGGGGGTAGGAGAAGCAGCAGGTCTGGTATCAAGAGACCCAGGCCCAGCTCTGCAGCTGCATCTGTGGGTGAGATATCAATCTTGCCAGGTTTCATGTCCCCAAGTGTTGAATGGATACCACCTCTGCCCAGTGGGCTGCAACAGGGTGTAGCAGGAATGCCCCGACCACTATAGAGTTCTGTGCCCATGTGGGTCTCCTAGAACCCAACCAGGGTCTTCTGCTACACAGCTCACCGTGTGGAGCCTGGTGGGATGCAGTTCATGGGGCTGGACCCCTCCATCTGGAGTGACTGGGACCTAGCCAGGGCACAGTGCCCCTTTGGACCAGAGTGAATAAGGGGACTTATAAAAGGAAACAGCACCCCTTAGCCAGTGTCAAAGGTCAGCAGCCTGAAGCGCAGGCCTCTCCTTCCCAGTCTCTCAGGCTGCACGACTCCTATCTCTGCTTTGCTCCATCATTCTCTGGCTCTTCTTTCCCTGTAACTCCGACTTGCATGTGACTGTGACTCAGAGTGAGAGAACCTGAGTGGCTCAGCCCAGCCGGCCACTTGGGTCCTCTTGGGTCAGGTGTTTCACACTAGTCCAATCCACTGTGACCTGGGCCAGGATGACAAGGTACGAGGATGCCTTGTCCACTGTGTCTGGTCCATTGTGGCTTGGACAAGAAGACAAGAGAACTTATGCTCACTCTTGTTGTATTGCTGTAAGAAGGAACATTCCAAGAGGTAGGAGGGGCCAGGCAGCCCACACATGTGGCCCGTAGACAGCCTCCTTGTGTCCCTGGCCCCTACTCTCCAAGCTTCCCTCTCTTCTCCTCCTGCTCTGTCTGCCTCAGGGTCATACTGAAGCCTCCTGCTGGTCTCCAAAGAGATGCTCCAGGGGATGCTCTCTGGACAGAAGGAACTGACCACCCAACCTCTGGGTCGATCAGCTGGCAGAATACAGGGACAAGGCTGTAGGTTCTTGGTCAGGATGGCATCCTCCACCCTTAAATGGAGGGTGCCAAGACTGTAAGACCAGGTCCTGCCCTGGTTTTATGGTAGTCTCAGGGGATGGTACTTCACACACTCTATTTCTTACCCCAAGGTCACCCAACTACCTAGTAAGAGATGGGACCAGAGAGGCAATAGAAGCAGCAGGTCTAGCATCAGGAGACTGATCCAGGTCTCCTACCCATGAGACATGCTATTCTTAATTATGGACAAGGAGGATAGTCCCAGGGACGCCTTAGGTGGTCAGAACTCTAAAAGCACCTGACTTTGAAGGCCAGAGACCTAGGATAATCCTAGATTCCTCTATTTTTACTTGATAACCTTGGGCCTGGAGTATTTCACTTCTCTGAACCCTAGTTTCCTCTTCAAAATGGAGCTAGTAATCCTACCTGGAGGGCCACGGTGAGAAGTAGAGATGATTAACATAGGGAGCCTGTCCTGCTTGACACTGGCCATTATTAGTAGACACACTAAGAGCAGAGGAGGCCCGTGCTCTGTTCCAGCGTGTGGATGTGCTCTCTTGATCTTCCCTTCCTTGTTACACCCATCATCTGAATTCCCACCAGCAGCCCCAGAATCAGCTGGCACCAGGGGGCCAGAGCGGGAACCCCCGGCCTTGCTAGGGGCCAGCTGGCCCCTCACACTGCACGTGCAGATTGGACTGAAAGGAGTATTGCTCATGGAGACTTTGCTGTGCATGATATGCTGGCCAGTGTCTCCAAGAGCAGCCAAGTGTGTGGCAGAGATGGATGCTGCGTGGGCAGCTGGCAGAAGGGGATACTCAGGGGCCCAGAGTAGGAGGAAGGCTTCCTAAGGGAAGGCAATGGCGGAGGGAGGCACTCACAGCAGCCAGCGCAGGAGAGCTGCTGAGGGTTCCAATGTGGAAGGGAGGTCTTGGCAATAATTCTATAAATCTAAAACAGTTCCAAAATTAAGTGTATTTTGTAAAAACAGTAAATGGCAAAACAAACCCAACCAAACAAGGAAGGAAGGGGGAAAGAGAGTATGGCCGAAGACATTGACCTTGATCCAATTTGTAGTTACATCCAGGGCCAAGTGGCTCTGACACACCAACCAGGTGTTCACACTGACCCTGAATGATGTCCAGGGCTATCTCCAGAGGCTGCTGGGAGCAGGGTGTGCTCACAAAGGCTGGCAAGTTTTTGTACCTGTTTTTGCTGTGCTGGTTTCCAGTCCCGTCTTCACCCATTGCCACCCACCTCCAGCTCCCACGTAGACGCAGTGCATCCTGGGACAAAACTCCACTTTGGGGCTTCCCCCACCTGCCTGCTGGCTGGTCTCTGTTCTTAAAAGGCAAGACCCAGCTATCCAGTCTCTGCATCCTCTCTCAACCCTTAGCCTAGTGCCTGGCACAAAGTGGTAGGTGCTTAAGAAATGTTGGCTTGGTTTATTAATTAAGACAGACTAAGAGGGAACGAAGCCATGTTTGTCTCACTGACTTTCCAGCGGGTACACTTGAGGCCAGCCATGTGTTACAGCCTCCTGGGGTCCCTGCTCTTCGCTCAGCCTCCCTGGGCACCACAGCCCTCTCGGCCAGTGGCAGCCTCAGCCTGCCACCTCCTGCCATCTGGCCCAGTGAAGGGGTCCCATTGCACTCTCAGGCCCAGCCACTGGTAGGGAGGGGCTGGAGGGGAAGTGGAAAGCAGCCGCCTCCCACCATTCCCCTACCCCGGGTCTCCACTTTCCCAGAACAGCCTTAAGAGTAGCGATTCCTGAAGGTCCTACTCAGATGAGACGTGGGATCCCAATCCCTGACCTCCGTCCAGAGGCCCAGCAGGCCACTGAGATGAGAGAGAACTTGGCCTAGGAAGGCCTGGCTCTGCCATGTACCTGTGAGACCTTGTCTGAGTTATTCAGCCCCTCAGCTTAATCCCCTTCACTGGAAACCAGGACACCTGCCTTCCAGAATTCACCATCTCTCCTGCTGACATTGGTGGGGCTGTCCATGATGGCAGGCCTGAACAAGGACCCTGACTCAGCCTTTCACCCATTGTGTGGCGTTGAGCGAGTTATGAAAGCTAACTGTGCCTCAGTTTTCTCATCTGTAAAGTGGAGATAATGCCTATGTCATGAAATTTCCATGAAGATGAAATCATATGTGTAAAGCACTTAGTACAGTGCCTGACAAATGCTGAGGCACTGACATTTGTTGACAAATGCTTGATAAACATGAGCTTTACTACTATTATTACCATTCCTACCTCCTCCACCACTGCTGCTGTGTGCCAGGTATTGAACAACTGAAACGTAGAAGCCAGCCCCACCCTCGGAAGTTCGGAGGCCAGAGAGACCAGCATGAGACCAAACTCAGAAGCATCAGCCACTAAAGAAGCAAAAGGAAGCAGAAACTCAGTCCCCAGGAAGCGGGGTCCAGGACCAGGAGGGGCCCAGCAGACAATAAGGAAAACCCGAGCACAGACAGGATTGCCCAAATGCCCTGGCCGACCTCGGCCCTGGGAGCCTGAGGCAGTGTGGGGAGGAGATTGGTTTTGGTTTTTGAGATGGGGCAGGGGATTGGTTTTGGATCTTAAACTCCACCTGCTCTTCTGCTTCAGCTGGGGAAAGGTTACCACTCAGAACTGTGTTGATCAAACCAGCCCAAGGTCCTCACTGACTCCATGGCATCTCATCGATGCCAACCAGAACTGTGGTCTAATGTGCCCTCAAAGGCCCAGGGCATTGCTTGAGCATCCGACAGTCCCAGGGGCCCTTGCCTGACTCCTCCCACTGACTCTACTTCTCTCTCGACTGTTGGTAGGAGACAGATTGCAGCACCTGTGAAGGCCCAGAATCCTTGTACACTGATGGGCCCCAAGGACATCTCCAAACTCTCAAGACCAGGAGAGGGGCAGGGTCTTGCCTGTGATCACACAATGGCACAGCTGGAACCCGACCCCAGGTCCTCTGACTTCCCTCCCAGTGCTAAGAGTCCTAGAGCAGCCAAGGACAGTGGAAAGAGGACTGTCTTTGGATTTAAGTTAACTTCCAGTATTTATGGCCTGAGATAAAACATTGTCTCTCTGAGACTCAATTTTCCACGTCCATAAAACAGGATAACAATAATACCTCCTCTTGGGACTTCTGTGCAAACTTCAACAGTGGCAGGTATAGAAATTGCTTTGTAAGTGATGGAGCCCGGCATAAAGGAAATACAAGGAACGATTCCTACTCTAGAACTTAGAGCACAGTACATACAAAGGACTCAGAAATGTCTGTGAGATGAATGGATGAATGTTTGAAGGATGATAAACAATGAACAAAGGACCCTAGGAGCACTGACTTATTTAGGAGGGTCAGGGAAGGCTTCACAGAGGGGGTGACTTTTGAGATGGGCTTCGATGGAGGAGTAGGAGTGCTTCAGGCAGAAAAAAGAACATAAGTATTGAAGAATGTGGAAATGGGTCCTCCCCAGAGCTATGGGTACCAATCTCACAGACAGGGTTGGACTCTTGACCCTCCTCAAAACTCACTCCTCTTCTAGGTCTGTGCATAGGACATGGGGCAGGAGGAGCTAGCAATTTATTAAATACTAAATGTAACTTTCCAGAGAGAACTTAGGGAACTTCTAATCTAATATCCCATCTATAGATAAGAGAACTTGACCAACTAGGACCCAGAGGCTGAATCTGGCCCACTGCCTATTTTTTGTTAAAAAAGTTTTATTGGAACAAGGCCACGTCCATTTGTTTATATAGCATCTACGGCAGCTTCTTTGATTGAGTGGCAGAGGTGAGCAGTTGTGACAGATTATCATATGGCCTGGGAAACCTAAACATTTGCTGTCAGGCCCTTTATTGAAAAGGTTGCCAGCAAGACAGTGGCAGACTAAGATGGGCTCCAGGCATCCTGACTCCTAGTTGGGGTCTTCAACTCCTGTGCACCTGCACCTGTCTGTGTCTCACCCCTCCCCCATAGCACTGCCAAGAGTGAGATTTCAGGCATCTGAGCTCTGGGTCCATACCTGGGCTGTCCACTGTGACTCCCAAGACCCTACCAGGCTTCCAGGTGGAAGAAGTTCATTCCCTGTGGGAGGCTGATGAAGGCATGCCAACATGACAGCATAAATGTGTGACGTGGGCCAGCCAGATGCTGGAGTTACATGCAGACTTCAAAGAAGTGGGGGTGGGGGAGGACTGGCACAGCCTACCATCTGCAGAAAGGGCCAAGTCCACTTTATATTAGGCTGTAGAATTCTTTCTCAATGCCAGGCTGTCCCTGGCAGATTCATTTAATTAAAACTGCACTATATCCAATCTGTTGGATGTTCTGAACTCAAAGATACCCTGTCCAAGTGGTCATAAGGACTCACAGGACACAAGTCTGGGCCATGACACCTTGTACCGTGGAGGCTCTAGGACAGATCCCACAGGCCCCAGGTCAGTGTCCTTCCCAGGACCCCCCACACCACCCTGCAGTGTGTTGCTGCCCACTGCCCCCAGGGCCTCACGTTCCATTCATCCTCCCTGTCTCCATCCCATTCAAACCTCAGGAACATCTTGGATGCCCACCTCTCCCTAATTCAATAAATCAGCAGAGATTGATTAAGTGCTTCAAGCCAAGAACTCTTCAATGTGCTTGGGGGACTTAGTAGTAAACAAAAGAGACAAAAAACTCTGCCCACATAGAGTTGGGAGTTTCACCCACAAGTGCAAGGACATCCCACACACTGTGTTTCTTGGTGGGGGAGTAGATTGATTTTTTTTGTGTGGGTTGGCGTTTTGTTTTGTTTTGTTTTGTTGATATTGGGGATCGAACCCAGGCACCATTTACTACTGAGCTACATTCCCAGTCCTTTTTATTTTTATTTCAAAACAGGGTTTCACTAATTTCCTGAGGCTGGCCTTGGACTTGTGATCCTCCCGCCTCAGCCTCCCAAGTCATGGGGATGACAGGCCTGTGCCCCTGTGCTCAGCAGGTGTCCCACACACTGTGTGTCTGCTCTCTCCCCTATCTTCCCTTCCTTTTTTCTCTCCCCACCTTTCCCTACTGCCCCCCTCACTCTCTCCTCCTAAATCCTTGAATTCTCTGCTTCCGTCTAGCTCACGCCTGAGCCCTTGACAATTGGCCCATGCCAAGGCCCGCTAAGGAATCCTCTGCCCTCATTTCCCACTGTCACCCCTGCCTGCCCCCCAGGGGTACCAGGTAATTCATCTCAGTACCTCTTTGAGCACATACTTCTACTCCCCGGGAGCTGTCAATGGCTCCCCACTGCCTTCCAGGTAAGATTTCTATCCAGAACCCACCCTTCAAAGCTCCTCAGTTTTAGCCCTTGGTCCACCTCAATGACCTTCAGTTTTCAACTGAACTTCCTGCTCCAAGAACAGCAGGAAGATTTTTGTTGTCATTATGCTTATAATTTTCTATTTATAAAAGTAATAAAATTTTTGCAAAATGTAGAATGTATAAAAAGAAAATTAAAATTAATCATGAGTCCATTATTCAGAATAAACTCCATGAGCTCTCAGGGTTTTTCCTCCCATCTCCTTCTGCTGCAGGTTTGCATGGGTACATACATTTTTAATATTCATACAGTTAGTGTGGGATCCCGCCATACAGAAAGTGCTGGGCCTACCATTTTTAACGTGATATGTGATTTTCTGTGTAATTAAGAGACTCCTCAGGAGCAGAACTTTAATGGCTGCACAATATTCTGCCCCATAAATACACCTTAATATGTTTAACCAAACCCTATTGGTGAACATTTGGACTGTTTACAATTTTTCACAATGAAAATGCTGCTATAAACATCCTTGTTCATAAATCTTTGTTCCGATCTCTGGTTATTTTCCTAGCAGAGATTCCTAGAAGTGGCACCACAGGGTCCCCTGGTAGAGGCATTCTTAGGGCTCTCACTGCACATCAGGAAGCTGCCCTTCGGAGAGCCCGCCAGTCCCCACCACCCCGAGCTGTGAAAGTCCCCCCTCTGTGTTCTCTGCCCAACACACCATGCTTCCTCTTCGCAGCAGCTTCCCTGTCAGTCCTGCATCTCCCATCAGCCCCTCAGAGCTCAGGGGAAATGCCCCCTCCTCCGTGAAACCCTCCTAACACCTCAGCTGAAATTCTTCGCCTCCAGCCGTCCTTCTGTCCATTCAAGTCCCTCCTAAGAAACTAGCCAGCTTTGCCAAGCATTTGAATAATACAGGCAGTACTAAGCTCCCCTTTGGATGGGACTTTGAAGTCTTCTAAGTGCTTCCACTCAAAGGGTTCGTGTGATTTACTCCCAGATGGGAAGTGTTTTGAGGTCACCTTGGTTTGATCATCTGGTCTACTTCTCCTGGCCACATCACTGACCTTGAATCTAGCCCAACCTCAAGCTAGCCTTGAGTTAATGGACACTTTTAATCCAGCCTTCACTATTCCTTGGCCTAGCAGAATAGACTGTAGGAGGCTCCCCTCTGTCAAGGAAGACAGAGGCCCTGAAATCCAATCCTTGCTCGGTCACCAACTTGCTGTGACCTAGGGCCGGTCCCTGTTCTTCTCTGAGCCTTGGTTTCCTCATCTATAAAATGGGCAAGTTGAACTGCATGGTCTCCATACCCCAGCACTGATCACTCCCGAGGCCCCTGCCACAGGCACCCAGAGCAGCTCTGAGGTGCCTCCAAGGTCCCTGCACAAAGCCGGCCTCTGGGACAGGCCCAAGGGAGCTGGCCCAGGAGGCAGGCCTGGCTCCAGGCCAGTCTGTGTCTGCAAACACTGACCTTGGCTGCCGCAGGGATTTTCCATGACACCAGCACCCTCCCTCTCAGCTTCCCCCACTTCACGTGGGCCCTGGGAGGGTGGGGACTGGGGGCCTTGGGACTGTCCTACACCAGAGGCCCCCCAGTCAGTAAGGGGGCACCCGGCGGTGGGAGATAGCTAAGGAGAGAGAGAGAAACAAGTCACGGAGGAAGGAAAGGGCAGGGACAGGCCAGCTGGTTCCGAGTTGGGGGAAGAGCCAAGAGAGGAGATGGGAAGACAGGCCTTGGGAAGGGGCAGGGCGGAGCCAGGGACTGGGTGCTGGGCTTCAGAGTTGTCCTTCCTGGGAGCTCTGGCCTGGAGGGCAACAAACTCCAGACCCAGATCTGCATGCTGGTCCCCACCCCCAACCCAGCCCACGAGGCCCTGGTGGTTTCCCAGGCCTAGCTCCGGGCTTGGCCAGGCCAGGGGACGTGGGAGTTCCTTCTGGGGCATAAAGCTGAAGGTGACAGGGTACCACAGCAAGAGCAGGAGATATGAGTCACTAAAGGACCTCCTGCTGATGGTCACCTCCCCTCCCCCTCTGGGTGTCTGCAGGAGGTTTCACTCTTTGCCATTCCAGATTGCAAAGTCTTCCAAAGCCTTGGCCCCTGGGGTTGAACAGCATTTTTGGAGCAACTGTCCACTACAGGCCCTGTGTGGGACACTGAAGGGACTTGCCCACCCTCCAGAGAATCCTGCAGGAACCCTTTGTAGAGGGGCATGAGAGAGGCCGAGAAGGGGCCCCTCCAGCACTGGGAGGAAGGTTCCAGCAGGTTCCTGAGCCAGAGTTTCCAGGAGGGAAGACCCAGTCCACCAGACCAGCAGCCCCTCCCTCTGCCTCAGAGGAGGCCTGAGCACCTCACTCCCTTTCACACGCCAATCAGGCTACCTAGGAGCCCCCATCCCACCCCCAGGCTCTAACTGATGCCAACTCCTGACTAAAGGCAGCCCTGCTCAGTGCGTCTGTCCCTGAGGAGGCAGAGTCCTCAAAGGCCCTTCCTAGGTGGCACAGATCAGGCCTGAATGCCCTCTGCCACACAGCTCAAGAGCCTGACCCTCTCCAGGGCACCTCGTTCTGCAGCCAGTCACATGGCTGCCTCTCCCTGGAGCCCAGGGCCTCACTGGCTGCCCCTCAGGGCCCAGCACCCTAAGGCCAGGCCCTTCCCCCACTTCTAGCATTGGTCCAGAATTCGAAGACTTTGGGTGTCTCAGGCCACAGGTCACCTCATCCATCTTCCCTCAGGACAAACATTAGCCCCGCCAGGGCAGTATTTACATTAGATAACTAGGTCTGCAGGGAGACAGGATATGGCCGGGCACTGCCAAGTGCTGTGTTTCTAATCCACCCAGAGACAGAGATCAGAGAATCTCAGAGAATCTCAAAGTCAGAAACTGGGAAAAAGGACCCTATAGACTCTCAATGTGAAGGAAGAGTGTTTCCCAAACTGTGCTCCAAAGAATGCTTGTTCAGCAATATGCACTGTGAGAAAAATTCTCCATGATCAAATAAGTAGGAAGCATAGCTGGTTCCCCAGCTTTGACTGGCCTCGCACATTAACACAGGGCTGGCGCTGACAAAGCCTGCTCTTAAATCAAATGACAACAAATCCTCTTTAATCCAGCATTTCCCCAATTTAATTTAGCCAAGCAACCCTTTTCTCAACCAACAGTTATTAATATCCCATGGAACTGATATTCCAGGGAATTATCGTTGGGAAAGACTGATCACAGGCTGTTGGCACTGAATGGAACTTTGAAGACCATTTAAAGATTGTTACTAATAATTAGTGTTTATTGATCCCTATGCCCTAAGCAGTTTAAGTCTGGTAACTCATCAAATCCCCCCAAGCAACTCTGTGAGGTACATTTATCATTATGGTCATTTTACAGATGGGGACACTGAGGCATAGAGAAGTAAGCAATTTGGCCAAGGTTAGAAGCTATTTGGCTCCAAAGCTATTTGGCTCCTTATTTGCTCCACCAAACTATGGAGATTCCCTACCTGTTTTCAGTATTTCAAACACATAACAATTAGTTAAATCAGAGAATCATTACCATTATCAGATGTTCTAATAAACAGATGTGTTCTTAATTAATTTTGATGGAGAAATAAATTAAGTATGGCTTTAATAATCACGTTCTCAGTGCCTGCTCTACCTAGTATCAACACCGTACTAATCAACACATCGTATTTCATAAATGAAATTTTTCAAAATTTTGGCTCTGCAAATGGGTAGGGGAACAGGCAAAATAATACAAGGCATTGCTAGCAGTGAGAGAAGGTGGGAACCTCCTCTTCTGCCATCTGCCCATGACACTAAGATGGGGGAACTGAGGCCCAGAGAGGGGAAGGCACTGGCCAAGACACAAGGCTGGTCAGGAGCGGAGACCCACAGTCCTGCCTCCAAGCCCCATGTGCTTTCCTCCACCCAAGGCTGTGGGCAGCCACCTGGGCTTGTGACCAGCTAGGCCAGAGGCAGGAGGTCAGGCGGGCAGGCTAGCAGGCATCTGAGGCCAGTGGGGAGCAGGCAGCTGAGCCCAGGCCAGCCAAGGCCATTGCCAAGGGCTCAAAGTGGCTGATTGTGCTCTGACTAGGAAACAGTCCATGGAGCGAGAAAGGCCAGCAAGAGGGGGGCACGAGGCACCCCTTCAGGCCCAGCACGACCCCAGAAGATAGTGACACCAATGTCTGAGCTCCTTGGTGATATCAGGAGGAAAAGAAAAGAGTAGAAGCCTGGAGTTCCTGTCCTATCTCTTAGTTTCTTGCTACCCTCAAATATTTATACTAATAATGAATACTTATACCCAGACATATAATTAACTTTTATGTTCGGCCACCTGGCTTCCTCAGGCGATTTCCATTTCTCCAGCCAGGTTCCAGAGCCACCTCTTAGCTAAGTTGCTCCCAAGTCAGAGTTGCTGTCCCTGGTTGACTTTGGTTACCCATGAGCCAGAGATCAAGGAACAAAACATTCGTTTTGGAATCAAGTATCCTGGGATGTAGTCCTGGCTACACCATGTACCAGCTGTGTGAGCTTGGGCAAGTAGCTCTCCCTATCTGGTCCTCCATTTCTTCATCTGGATAATAAAGGACTGAACCAAATTCTCACTCAGAGCCTGTCTGGCTCTGAGAACCTTTAAATCTGTGGTGGGTTCAGGGAAGGGAGGCAGAGTGGAGGAAGGGGGGAAAGCCCTGGTGAGGGGACTCGGAGAGGCAGCAGCGAGTGTCTCACAGTCAATCCTGACTGCCCAGCCCAGCAGGTACTGCCCCCGAGAGACAGCAGAGCCCCTCAGCCAGGGATGGGCGAGGAGGAGATGGGCAACACCTTTGCCCTCTCCCTTGCGAGGCCAAGCCTGACGTGGCCAGAGAGCAGGCCGGCGGCCGGCCTACTGGCAACGGACGGGGTTGCCAAACTCCCAGTTACTTCCCAGAAGTCCAGGGCCCCCTGGGAGCGGCTCCACCCTGGCTGGCAGTCCTCCAAGCTGGGCACCCACGTCAGCAGGTCCTCCCAACTCCCTGCCCTTTCCCCCAGTGACAGGCGAAGGGGCAGGGCATGCTCACCCTGGACCCCAGATTGGAGAGGCCTGTCTCCCTGGCCATCAAGCTCCCCTTCCCACTCTGTCAAGTCAGCACCCGAGACCGAGGCTCCAAGGGCGATGCTCCTCAGTCCCCCTTCCAGGTCACCCTTGCTGCAGTAGCACACTGACTTCAGGGCCCAGGAATGAATGCCGAGTCGGGGCTTGGCCAGCTCACGAGGCCTCTCCAGGCTTCCTGACCCCCACTGCAAAGTGGAGCCGGTCGTGATGGAGGCCTCGCAGGACGTTCTTGAGGACTACGTTAAAATGTACCTGAAGACTAACAGCTTCTGGTTATAAGCCCTAGCCTATAGTGGGAAGTGATACCCTGGGGACAGGGGACCCAAGGGTCAGGGCCACCCTGGACACGCAGTGTCTGTGGTGGGCCAGAAGCTCTGCCCTGGTAAGAGCCTTGGTCAGGCCTGAATGAGTCACTTGCTTTGAGAGTTACTAAATTCAACAGGAGGAGGGCAGGGGAGGGGATTGTCCCAGCTAAAGGGACCCGTGGCTCCCTGAGTTAGCTCTCAGGCACTTTCCCACACGGTCCCATCCCACTGGTCCTATTGCACGCTCTACAATTCCAAAGCACTTTCACACCCAGTTCCAAAGAACTTTCATGCCTAGTCTCTTTACTCCCAAGTACAGCTCTGGCAGGCAGCCAGGACAGGGATTAATAGCTTCAGTCAACCCCTGCCTAGTATAGACACAGCAAATAAGCCCAGAGAGGGAAAGGGATTTGTTCAAGGTCACACAGCTAGGGCCAGATCCACACTCCCCACTCCCTGTGGAGGCTTGTCACCAGTGCTACACCCTCCCCCTACCCTTTGCGATGCTGGCCTTGGGGACAGGGAAGGACAGGATAAGAAGCAGCTCTGGCTCAGAACCTGCACAGCTGTCTAGGTGAGTTGTGGTCTGGCTGCTGCAGCCAAGCTGGCGGGCACAATCTGTTCTCACCCTTCTGGGGCAGGGATGAGCCAGGCACTGTGGCTCAACAGCTCAGTTGTCCAGGCCTCTGACAAAGGGGACACAGCCACTGGCTCCATGCCACAGTGGGGGTAGGGGAGTCCATTCTAAGGGCAGCCCCACAGCTTCACACACCCTGAGCAGCTGTTCCCAGACCTCACTGAGCTTTAAGATTCAAATGGCCCTAGACTGGCAGAGATGCCAGCTTAACTGGAACTCAGCTGCCCCGGACCTGGTGCTGTCTTGGAAATATGACAGTAATCTGGCACTTCATTCATTATTAATCAGTGAGTCATTATTGAGCACTTGATATGTACCAGGCCCTAGGCTAAGTGCATTTCATATTTCATACATTAGTTCACTTATTCCTCCCAAAAGCAGGTGGCTTGTTAGCCCCATTTTACAGATATGGAAACTAAGTCTCAGAGAGGTTTCTCTCTCTCTCACACGCACGCACACACACACACACACACCACAGTCATGACAGATCAGATACCAAAGTGCACAGTACCCTGCCCTGCGATTTAGTCATCAAGTGTATTTTGGGTCCCCACAGGGTGATGTGACTGACAATGTGGAAGTGGAAATTAGAGGGGAACATGGCGAAGTTCACCAGCAACCCCCCTCCCAAGCTAATGTTTAGATGTCTATCATCTGGGGCCCTAGAGTTCAAAGCTGAACATTATCCATGCCAGTCAAAGGAAGCAGAGATCACTTTCAGTGGTGAGGGATCCAGGAGGACTGCATGGAAGAAAAGACACTTGGTTAAAAATTCTTAAGGCTTAGAAAAGAAGGCAAGATTGGAAAGTCTGCCGGCATATTTTATTAGCAGAATTCTATTAATAAAAGAAAGAAATACGTCCACAACCTGGTGAAAGAAAGAGGTTCAGACCAGTGGACCTCATTTTACAAATAAAGAAACATGATCAGAAAGGGAGAGTAATTTGCCAAGGCTTATGGCCACTAGTGACAGGGCCTGAACTTGTGCCCAGGGCTTCTGAGTTCCCATCCAGGGTCATTTTACCTCTAGGTAACCAGGCAGAATACTTGACTTAAGGCCATTTGATGGTTGGCTCAGAGGGAGGCTTTGCCTCTGCCTGACTCCTGACTCAGTGATAGTAACACACCTGGAAAGACACGCAGGGCTCCTGCTTGGCCAAAGGTAATGTCACATCCCCATGAGGACATACCCTACTTTGGGGCCAAGCCCAGGGAAGACTCCAGAGTCCCAATCCCAGACTGGGGGCTGATGAAGACCCTGGAACATTCACTTATCTGTCTGGGAGGACAGTTGGTCTCCTTTCTCTTTCTCTGCCACTGCTGAGCCAGCAGCCCCAGTGGCCTACACCCCCAGAGCTTTGGCTGGCAGCAGGGAAATCATCAAGGACCAGTCCCTGCCTCAGTTTCCCTCCCTCCCTCCCTCCACGGTGAACCGTAGGTTTCAGAACCCTTTCAGTTCAAACACCTCCCCTCATCGTCAACGAGTCAGGGAGCATGTCCAGGGCCACACACTAAACTAGAACCCAGTTCTCAACCGACTGTGCTCTCCACGCTCCCCTGGTTGCTTCTGGACAGTTTCCAGCAGCACCAGGAGCCGCTCCTTCTCTAGCTATATAAAACAACCTGCGTTTTGAAGCCAAGCAGATTCGAGTTCAGACCCAGGTTGCTCTGCTTCCAAACAGTGATCTTGGAAAAATCACTGAGCCCTTCCAGCTTCTTCCTTCTTACCTGCCTTCTGAAATTGTCACAAGAGTACACGCAAAGGCACAAACAAGGGACTAGCGACACAGAATCGCCCACGTGGGGTGAAAGGCTGCAGGGCGGGGAGGGAAGGCGAGGAGGAGGGTCTCTGGGAAGGCGCCTCACAGCCTGTGCTTTCTCTCCTCTTGCCCCGCTCTCCCCAGGCTACGGCCACGCCGCGCCCAGCACGGATGGCGGCAAGGTGTTCTGCATGTTCTACGCGCTGCTGGGCATCCCGCTCACACTGGTCATGTTCCAGAGCCTGGGCGAGCGCATCAACACCTTCGTGAGGTACCTGCTGCACCGGGCCAAGAAGGGGCTGGGCATGCGGCGCGCCGATGTGTCCTTGGCCAACATGGTGCTCATCGGCTTCTTCTCGTGCATCAGCACGCTGTGCATCGGCGCTGCCGCCTTCTCCTACTATGAGCACTGGACCTTCTTCCAGGCCTACTACTACTGCTTCATCACGCTCACCACCATCGGCTTCGGCGACTACGTGGCTCTGCAGAAGGACCAGGCGCTGCAGACGCAGCCGCAGTACGTGGCCTTCAGCTTCGTCTACATCCTCACCGGCCTCACGGTCATCGGCGCCTTCCTCAACCTGGTGGTGCTGCGCTTCATGACCATGAACGCCGAGGACGAGAAGCGCGACGCCGAGCACCGCGCGCTGCTCACGCACAATGGGCAGACGGGCGGCGGCCTGGGCGGCCTCAGCTGTCTGGGCGGCGGCCCCGGCGACAGCGCGCACACCACGGACACCGCCTCGTCCACGGCGGCCGCCGGCGGCAGCGGCTTCCGCAACGTCTACGCCGAGGTGCTGCACTTCCAGTCCATGTGCTCGTGCCTCTGGTACAAGAGCCGCGAGAAGCTGCAGTACTCCATCCCCATGATCATCCCGCGGGACCTCTCCACGTCCGACACGTGCGTGGAGCAGAGCCACTCGTCGCCCGGAGGGGGCGGCCGCTACAGCGACACCCCCTCGCACCGCTGCCTCTGCAGCGGGACGCAGCGCTCTGCCATCAGCTCGGTGTCCACGGGCCTTCACAGCCTGTCCACCTTCCGCGGCCTCATGAAGCGCAGGAGCTCCGTGTGAACCCCGCAGGGCCTGGACCACCTGCGAGCGGGGCGGGGGCTCCTGACCCGAGGGGCCGCCTTCGGTCCTTGGGACGCCCCAGTCCCCCGCCACCACTGTCCCCCACCTCCCCATCTCCGACTGTGCCTGCTCGCACCAGCCGGCAGGAGACCGGGCTCAGAGGACTCCTGGAGCCCCCATTCGAGTCCTGCAAATTCCAAGAAATGTGAAACTTGGGGGGTCGTAGAGGGAAAGCAGAAGCTGGGAGGGAGCCTCCCATCCCTTTGGAAATCTAAGAAGCTCCCCAGTCCTCAGAGGCCCTGCTGGTACCCAGACCCCCACCTCCCCAGGGGACTTAGAGTTCCAAGTTGGTTTGCATCTCTCTATTTATACCTCTGTCCTGCCAGGTCTCCCACCTTCCCTTGGCTCCAAAAGCCAGGGTGTCTTTGTCCAGGTCACCCCCACTCAGTCCCACCCCTCACCCCCTCATCCCCAGCTGTGTCTCCCCACCTCCCACTACCTCTGTGTTGTTTTGCATGGCTTCACTGTTATGGAGAAAGTGGAAACCTCAGCAGTCCCTAAAGCTAGTCCCCAGAGGGCAGGACAGAAAGAAAGGTCAGGCAATTGGCAGGAGGGAGAATGAGCAGGGGAGGAACAGGCTCTAGGGCTTTGGGCTGCAGGGCAGTGGCACTGGTAGGTGAGACCTCAGGGCCTCTAGTGTATTCTCTGGGGGAAGAGGAGGACTCCAGCCTTCCATACACTGCCCTTGAAATCTAGAAGAGAACACCGACTTCCCACCCCTGGCTGCTACTGCTACTCGGTACCAACTCTTAAATTTGTGGAGTGGGTTTTTAGCTTCCCTAAACCCTGTCTTGTCAATTCATTTGTTTGAGTCAAATGACACTCCAAATAGTTCACCAGGGCCAAAGTTATTATCCCTATTTCATAGATGGGGACACAGGTGAACTGTCTTGCCCAAGGTGACATGGAAAGCAAAAGGCAAAGGGAAACAAGAACCCTCCCCCTGTTCCTAGCCTGAGTGCTACTCCTTCCAGCTTAGAAGCAAGGCTTCTGCCTCACACATGCAGCATCTGTGAGTGGCCGAGGCGTAAACTGAACCACAAGCCTGGGTCAGGGCCCCTGCTGACACGAAGCTTCTGCTACTCCTGACCTAAGACAGGGTCTCCAAAGAGGCCCTTGTCTCTGGGCCACCTGCTTACAAGCAGGGAAATCCCTAGGACCAAGGTAAGCAGTACTAGGTCAGGAACTGTGTCTCTAGGTGTTTGGAAATTGGGCAGAATGGCAAAGACAGCCCGAAGGGACATGGTCCCTGCTCCACAGCAGCCATTGTCAGTATCTGTGTTCCCCGTAGCTACAGATAAGTTAGGATCACGGTCATGAAAGCCCCTTTAGCAGGAGGCTTGGACCTCTGTGCCCTCTCCCTGCCCCACCTGCAACTCAGGCTCAGGTGGAATGCAGCAGGTGGGGCATACCTCTGCTCTCCCCACAGCTAGAGATAGTAGAGTGACTGGAACAGCATCAAGGTGGAGATGAGGCACCTCTCCTCCTTCCCGTGCTGTTCCAGGGTCAGCTCCTCCACTCTGCTGAGCAAGGTCAGCCCTGCCATTCAGCAAAGCTGGAGCGAGGGGCCCGAAGGATGGCCAGCGTCAGGCTCCACCTCAGTGAAGTCCTCTAGGCCCTGGGAACCCCAATAGGGGAGAAGTCCAGCCTGTCTGTGAGTCCCTTTTCAGTGCAGAAGACCTGGCCCTGGTGCCATAGGAGGTGGGGCCCAGGGCCTAGAAGGGTGCCCTCTGTTTTTATGTTAGGGGTGGGGGACAGTGCTAGCTGCCTCTGTCCTGTGTGTGACCCTGCCCTCGAGGGGTCGAGTCCCGTCAGATCCGAGGGAACCATAACCAAAGTTGCAGAGAGATGGTGGCAAAAAGAGGCAGAAGGCCCTGGGACAGAGCACAGCAGGCTGCTAATCTCCAGCTGGGTCTTTCCTAGGGAACTGGAAGGCCAACATCACTTCCCCATCTCACCCCACACACCCTGCAGGCAGCCTTTCTGCTTCCCCAATGCCTTATGCCTGGGCACACTGCCACAGAATATGCAATATGTGTGGGTGACAATCCCCACACCCACACCCCACCCGGGCAGCCCCTGAACTCCCCAGGCTGTGGCTGCCAGGCCTCCCCTCGCCTCCCCTGCCTATCTGTCTTCACACTGAGAATGGCGCCTAATAAATGCTGTCCATGGAGACCAGGCTCAGACTCCAGCTCCTCTGTTATCACAAACCCTTACTACAGCCCAAGGGTGGTCACCCCTGCTCCCCACATCCAGGTCTACAAACACACCTAACTGATTGCCTCAGGCTAACCAAACTGATCTGGGGGCCTTGGGGAGAGGCCTGGGTGGCAGCACTCCCTTCCATTTTGGGATTTCTCAGAAGACCCAGATTTTCTTAATATCATCCTGGAAGAGACTATGATAGCAAAATCTTAGACATGTCCCAGTCCTTGTACATAAGTAAACTGAGGCTCATAGAAGGGTAGGTCATTTATCCTAAGCCACAACCATGAGTGGCAACCTAGGACAACTGGGATCCCTAGTCACACAACGTCCCCCTCCTCACACAGCCTTCAGAGTCTGGCTGGACACACCCCAGCTATGCTGTCAGCTAGGAATGACATGCCATTCTCTTTCAATGACAACCTCTGCCTCAATGACCTGATTGACACAAAATGTCTCTTTCAAGGAGGGCACATCACTAACACCTTTCTTCAGGGTACATCTTTTCTCTGAATCTAAAGATTACACCTCAGACTTAGGTCTGGGCCTCAGAGCCCAGGACGGACCCACGGAGCAGACCCACCAGACCTGGCCAGTTGGTGCCAACACCCAGAGTCAGCTAACTAGTGGGTTCCAAACTTCAAGGAGCACAATCCACAGTAACATCTAACACCGCAGTCTATGTACCTATCCAGCCCACTATGTAGCTTTCTTGAAACAATACTTAACCCTGATACATCCAGTGTACTCTGATACATCCTGTTCTCTTTTGTGTTATAAAATGCTGGTCATCATCCACTAAAGTGACTTTTCTACCTGCTAATGGTTTGCTGCATGCAGACTGAAATATACTAGAGAAATAAGGGGGTGGGGTAGGGACACTTTCTCCAAATCCTCCCTCACACATGTAGGTCAATGGAAAGATACAGAGAGGGACCTATTTATGGGGGTTCAGGATTCAAAAAGAAAGAGGTGGCACCTGCACCCCTCTGCAGAGGCAGGACACCAGGAGCCTCCCTGTGATGGTGCTTCTGCCTGCTCCCTGCTGCTGTAGGCAGCTTTCTGGGACATGCTCCTTGGTGACCTATGGCCTTTGGGGTGGCCACAGCAGAACCGGGGTTTAATTCCCCATTGGCTCATCCACTTCCAAGGCCTTGGGTGCAACAACCTGTGGTACAAACAGCCTCTGCCTTTCCTAGAACAGTTAAAGGCATTGAGAAGAGAAACTGGTTTATTTTGGAGGTCAGCAGTGACCAGCACAAGGTCACTTTTACTTTCTTAAACAGAGCTTGCTGGACATAAACATGCTGACCCTTGCCCTCCTTTCTTCATTGCCTGGGACAAAATCATCATAAACAGACCTTGTGGGGATCCCCAAGGGAAACTGCACTCCAGCTCCTGCCCATGGCCATTGAGAGCTCAGCATCACCCACGGTTCTGGAGTGGGCTCTTTATCCATGGATGACATTGGTCTCACCCTTCTCACTTCCACATGGCATCTGAGGCCTCCCACACTAAAAGATAGACACACGGCAAAATAAGAATAGGAAATCAGCACAGCAGAGAGAAGGTGGTGTAGAAACACACCAAGTCTTGCCACCAATTTGGTCATTGGGGTGACCTCAATGGAAATAGATGCTTCCTGGGAGCCAGGAGAGAAGGGATGAAGTGGCATCTCTTCCCAAAAGATGTCCTATGTATGCCTTCTGGGAAAGGGGTTTCCCCAAATCGGTTTGGGGAAACAGTGCACTCGTTACCCTCTCATGGAGTTTCACGAGACTTCTTAGCTTAATAAAGGCTACAAAAATCCCACAGCAAAATGCGGCTGGACCTTGCTTCACCCAACATTGCCCAAACTCATTCCAAGCACCAGAGCCTCTGGGTGCAGGACATCTCTCCGCGTCCTGTATTTCCCAAGCGTGTTTTGGGAAATGCTCATCTCATTGATGTAAAGACAGATCTAATCCTTCCCTCTTACCTCACGCCAGGTCCTAGAAGGAGTTGAACTTGTCAGTCCATCTGTGGCAACACAAAATACATATGTGATACTCAGTTATGTGTCAGATCAAACCAAGGTGCAGAGAAGTCCACTGGCCCAAGATCGGGCCGTGAGCTGGTGGCAAAGCTGGCATCTGAACCCAGGCCCAGTGGCTGCATCGACCAAGCAGTGTTCTCACCCTCCTCACTGGGTACTGTTTCACGATGGTCCATGTCTTAAGCAGAGGTTTGGTGGAAGTTATAGAGCTCTATATGTGGTGGTCGCTTCTTATTCACAGCCATGGTGAGAGGAGAAGCTATGATCTACACACGCCATCCTTCGAAGATAACAGAATCTAACAGAGCTAAGAAATCCTGTTGCCCCTCAGGCCTTCCCACTCCAACTTTAGGGTCCTTTAGTTCTTTCTAAAGGCTCCGCACATCTCCCCAAATCCAACAGCCTCTTCACAACTAATCTCAGGAAGCCAAGGATGGGGTGCAGGGAGCTCCCCAGGGCCAGGGAAGGATGCATTCAGAATGGACATATGGCCAGAGAAAAGAGCAACTGCCCAC
The DNA here is from genome assembly GCA_020662805.1 of Glaucomys volans. Lineage (NCBI taxonomy): Eukaryota > Metazoa > Chordata > Mammalia > Rodentia > Sciuridae > Glaucomys > Glaucomys volans. Next base: position 82,568 of record JAJEJO010003010.1, read on the forward strand.
AAATGACCTTGCCCAGCTCTGGCCTCACATCACCATTGAATAGCTTAAGTAAGACTGATGCTCCCTCTCCATCCCAAAGCTGGGTTCTGATTAGGAAGCTGAGAGACCCTGTTTCCCAAGTAGGCCCTGAAAAGCCCATTCTAGGGTGGACTCAGTGCCCTCCTCCTGCCCAGCCAGATGGAGCCTTGACACTGGGATGACATCCCTCCAGATACCATCACCTTTGGCAAAAATTGCAAAGAAACACACACACACACACACACCCTTTAGATCATTGGTCCAGTTCCACTTTATAAGGGGAAGGGATTCTGGTTCACGGAGGAGGAGTTATGAAGCAAGATAATGGTGCAGCCAGGATTAGAATCCACATATCCTGACTTTCGCACACACACACACACACACACACACACACACACACACAAGGGCCCAGGCTTCTCTGACTGATAGCAAATGAAAGCTGCTAATCTCTGGTTGAGTCACTCTGATGCTGGAAATTTACCACATCCACATCTGGCAAACACTGGGAGGCTCACGCTCCCCACCCCCAGTCTCCCAGCTGCAGAGAGGGCCCTATGGGTGGTGCCATCCTCAGGGCAGAGGCTGTGATAGAACTGGCCTCCATGGCCCTCTCTGGTCAGTGACTGCCACCCCACCCCCAAGAATCTACACTAATGCCATGTTGCATGTACAGAGCACTCTCATGCCATGTCCTAATTTAACCATCAGGACAGCACTGTGATTTAGGTGAGGATTAATGTCCTCATTGCACAAATGACAAAACTACAGCCAGGAAGACCACGGTCCTGCTAGAACACACTCTGTATGTGAGGCACTGGGCAGAGTCCCAGGTGTTTCCTTGGGGACTGGTGATAAGGCAGGACTGAAGCCAGGTCTCAGGCACTCCAGGACAACAAGTGTCCCGCTGTTTACAGCCTCCCAGTTCTCTGGTCAGGCTTCCTGGTTTGGGAGGGGTTCAGGTGGACCTGGTTCCCAGAACCTGTGAGCAAAAGGAGACTCCCCCCCTCATGCCCCAGAGTCCTGGACTTGAGATCAAGAGCAGCAGAATGTCCAGCCAACAACCCCTGCCGTTCAACTGAGGGGACAAAGGTTCCTGGGGAAAGGTCGTGCCTTTGACTTGAGTCAACTGCCCACATCTACCTCTGCCATAGTTCTTGCTCCCTGGAGGAAGGCACATGTGACCAGGTCTTCCCTGATTTAAATCCTCTGGTCTGACTGCCAGACCAGAGTGGCAGGAAGAAGACCCACGGCTTGCTCTGGACCCAGAATCAGGGTTCAAGGGACACTGTCCAACCAGGTTGGCAGGTCCAGCCTGGGGGCCTAGAGGCCCAGCAGGGTGGGGAGCTTGGCAAGCCAGTTGCGCTCTGGCCTCTCTTTGGTCCTCTCCCCTTCTTTGTAGTATGAGCTCTCATTCTGACTTAATCACAGGTCCAACAAAACCCCAAGGACACTTTTGGCTTCAGTGGGTACTGTGCATCTGGGTCCTTGCCCACTTGTCTCTAGAGGAGAGGCCAGAGGTCAAGGGTGTGCTCCTTAGGTCCCTCCGACTGAGGCTCAATCCTTGCACTATGCCTTGGGCCTGGAATGCAGTCCAGCCACCCAAGCAGGGGCCCTCAGCTGCTCCTCTTACAGGGCGGTCACTGTCCTCTCATAGTGCACCCACTGAGCAGCCCCAGTAGCAGCTCTAAAGGCACAATGGCTTTCCTTCTCCTGAGACAAGAACTGCTTCTAGTGTGGCTGTCACCGGAGGGCAGATGGCATCAATCATTCCAAACAATTCAAGACACCCCCCCCCACTGCCGCATGGACAGGTGCCTCCAAGCCTTCTCGGGTTCAATGCCCCAGCTCTTCAGCCACACCTCCTGTGACAACACTTGTAAACCCCTTCACCAGCCTGGTGCCCCTATCAGGAAGAGCTTCAGGGTCCTCTGCTCCTGTGGCTTGAAACACCATGTGTGATCCAGCCAGTAAAGAGGTGGTGGCACCCCCTTCCTCTGCTGGATGCTGTTTTCCTATGAATGCAGCCCAAACACACATACGACTTCCAGGCAGCCACTCAGCCGAGTTGCAGCCCTCAGAATTTGTCACGTAGACTACTGTAGCAGGCGTTGTTGGTCACCCAATCAAGAGCCCTGCCTGTGCTCTTCTGCCTGATGACAGAAGACTGACATTTTTCCAGTGTTTGCCCTTCTCTAGACCCAGTCCCAGGGACTCTGCCAATCACAGTGGCCTCAAACGCCTGTCCAAAGACTGGGTTATGTTTCATTCTGGTTTGGGGCTCTTCAGGGATGTCTTGTGGGGGACTTACTGGGAAAGGCTTTCCTCCTCCTAAAACATATCATGGGGAGTGACACAGCCCTCTGCTTTGGACCTCATCAGGTCTGTGACACTTGGAAACCATGGCATTATCTTTCGACCATGAGGGAAAATGTCATGGGCACAATAGAATGGCAAAGGGAGGAGATGGAAAGGTTAACCACGTCTCTGAACAAACCCAGGAAGCCCTCCCCTCCACACCTCTTGTCACGGTGAAGAGAGGTGGCAGACCCAGATGGGCTTTTCGTTACTGGCAGCTGAAGGCCCCACAGCCCAGGCCTCCTGTGACACAAATTATTGTGCAGCCTGAACCTGGGGAGCCCCAAGAAAAAATGTTTTCCCCTTCCTTTGGGGCCTTTAGTAACCCTAAGTTGAATCTCCCATTCGTGTGTCTTAAATGACAATGAGGGCCAGACTCAAAGATTTGTGGTCACTCTTGGATGTAAAGAAATCCAGTCCAGTTCAGTCTCAAATCCACCAAATGCTAACAGTCTCCCTGTTCCTGGGATAGACCATGCCACACAGTCCAAGCAAGGAGAGGGACAAAAACGACAATAAAGCCCTCAGTGTGGCCAAGGTGCAGTTACTGACACCAGCTGGGATCCAGAGCCCATGCTGGAGTCTCTCCCAGCCCTGCTCCAAAGAGGAGCTATCCAGGGCCCCCCTCAGCTCTGCTCCTGTGGTCCCCACACCAACCCTTTGCCACTTCCCAGTGTCCACTTGGCACACAGGACTTGCACACATGCTGACTGCATCAGACAGTGGGAATGCAGAGAGCCCCCAAGGAGCCCGCCACCTCTGCCCACTGCTCTGTACCCTTGATCCCAGGTGGAGGGTGAAGAGCAAGCTCACATCAGCCTAGACATCCACCCAGGAGAGAAGCCGTGCCACTCCTCTCAGGGTCTGTTCATGGTTCCTGGGCACCTCTGCCCTAATCTGTCTAGGAGTCTTCCCCCACACCAGAGTCACCCTTCCTCCTCCCTCTCAGTGATCTGGGGACACTTCTTTGTCCTTGGTTGTGTGCTCCGATGGCCAGTTCTAGGGTAAGAGAGAAGCTCAGTGCCCATTGACACCCCTTTGGAGCCAGGCCTCTCCTGTGCTGGAGCTCAGCGTGGCTCCTTCCCGTGTCGGTGCAACGCAGCACACTCGCTTACACCGCTGCTGGTGTGCCAGGCTTTTAGTGATGTCCCAGTGTTGAAGACTGGCTCCACAGTAATCGATTTCTCCCCTCTCCCAGCCCCACATCATCCACTGATTTGATTATCCAGCCTTCTGTGTCATTACTCAAGCCTTTGATGAAAGTATCAAAGAGGACAGGACCAGATAGAAGGCCCTTAATTCAGGGTGACATTTATTCTGGCATGCTCTTGGTGAACTGTTGCTGGCTCCAGCTACTCACCACTTCCTTTTATCTATGCTCTAAAATTGTCTGTTTAATCAAAGTTGGCAGGTGACTGGGCTCCAGTCACGTTAGCAGAGCTCCCTCGTCCCTGGGGTGTCAGTGACCAGGACTGGGGATTTGAACTTGCTGAAAATAGCAGGTGCTTCCTTGCCTGGCTCTGCCTTCCGCACCTCCCCACCAACCGCCACTGCCTTATCTGGGCTGCTACATTTCCCTAAGCTCTTCCAGTCCAACAGGCCATCCCAGCTCCTGGGCTGGGCTCTGCACTTGCCATTCCCTCTCCAGCTCAGACTTGTCTGACCTTGAAGGAGGTGTGCAAAGGCCCTCCAGGGAGCACTCAGGGTTGAGATCCGCCTCAGGAAGCTTGATGACCAGGGCCCTTAGGCCAGTTGGGGGTTGGGTGAGTGGAGTGAAGAATATTCAGGAATCACATGCCAGGGACTTGGCTAGGAGTGTCACCAAATCATCCAAATTCCCGGGCAGACAGAGACACAGTTCTCTGCATCCAGCAGGGATGAAATGGGGGCTCAGGGAAATCACCTCATGAGCCCAAGTGTCAGAACCAGGTTTTGAAACCAAGTCTATGGTGGCTCTACTTTCCACATGGCCCACTATGTCCTCTGGCTCTAGGTGCCACCTGTCTTCTTACCTTTCCACTCCTGGCTATTAGGGACCCCGGACACTGCTCAGAAGCCTCTGAAAGAAAGGGTAAGCATAAGCCCTTCCTGACCCCCCAGGACAGAGCAGCAGGTTGGTGGAATGATATCAGGTCATGAGGAAACCACCCCAGTATTCCTGAAACCTGAGTGATTTGGGATTAATCTTCCAGATCTGGCACCAGAGATGTAATGGGAAGCTGCTGCCACCCCACCCCCTCAATCCCCATTATGGTGAACAGATGGGCCCACCCTCTCTGGGGTCTAAGTAGGGCATGCTGCTAAGCAGGAAGGGAGACCAGCCAGCCACAAGATGAGTGTCAGTGGGAGAGAGTGGGGGTGGGCACACCCAGCTCCACCCCACCCTCCAGGACCTCTGCTTGAGGGTGCAGGGTCAGCTCTCCGCTGCCAATGGTGGGTAGGGCTGCTGTAGCAGGCAAAGACACATCTCTGGGGGTGGTCAAAGAGGATTCATGCACATGCACAATATTTACGGTACTTTCTAATTCCAGACTCCTTACCCTAAGCCTGCCAGCGCTGATAAGCTACAGAGACTTACCCGCTCGGGCTCCAGAGTGAGCCTTGGACTGTGTGATGCTCAGAGCACCCAGGTCCAGATTAGGCCAGCCTTTGGCATCAGCCCCACTGTCATAGGAGTCCCTCAGGCTGAGGTGGGCATGAGACATGGTAACAACAGAGAAACCCCAGGGTAGCCAACTAGCAAAGCCAGAAGAACCCTGAGGAACTTGAGTTGAATACTTCAGGGTTCAAAAGGGAATAGGAGGCTCAGAGAGGGGAGGGGACTGGCATGTAGCAAAAGTGACAGAGCCAGCACCTCTGAGCTCCCTGGCTGGTGCTGGACAGCTTTATCTGGAATAGGTCACACTGGAAACGACACCCAGGTCCCTCGACAGGTAAAGGGATAAGCAAATGGGGTGTACATGTTCAGGATGCTCATTCTTTGTAGGAGGATAAGCTATGAACATAGGCAACATCATCCTGTGTGAAAGAGTTCAGATACAAAAGAGCACAGGAGCTGGGGACAGTTCAGTGGTAGAGCATGTGTTTAGCATGTGTCCCTGGGTTCAATCTCCAGCACCAAATGATGATAGCAATAATAATGTTAGTAATAATAATTTTTAAAAAGCATACACTGTAGGATTCTGTTTTTCAAAGCTCAAGAAAACAAAACCAATCTAGAGGGACGGATGGCTATTCTGGGGTGGAGGGCACAGGAGGGAAGGGCTCAAAAGAGGAATAGCACAGGTTTGGGGTGACAGATACATTCACTCTCTGGATTGTGGTGATGGTTTCCCAGGAATATATAGCTGTCAAAACTTATCAGATTCTACCTTTTAGGACTGGGGACATAGTTCATTGGTAGAGCATCTGTTTGCCACGCATGAGGCCCTAGGTTTGATTTCCAGCACCATAAAAAATAATTTACATTCTGAATATGTGCAAGTTATTATATGTCCATTTTGTCTCAAAGAAACATTCACTAAAAGAATAAGCTGTGGCGATGGCCCACCAGGTGAGCAAAGCAACCCCATCCACACCCATTTGTCCTGATGGCCAGGGTGGGAGGCATACCTCTTTGTCAGAGGGCCACCAGTGTGTCTGACCAACTTCTGCCCCCTCGATCCACACTGCTATCACGTGGCACCACTCAAAGCTGAATGGCATCCAGGTTGGTGGATGTAGCAGTTCCCCACGAGGCCCCCACAGGGTATGGCTGGCCCAAGCCAGACACCAAGCAAAGGTTCCTTGAGTGGCAGGTAGCATGAAACTTTGTGCCCTTGCCTACTGGGCAGAGTAGATGGGAAGTCCCCAGAATACATGAAACAGCATTTCTTTGATTGTTTCTTCTCCTTTTAAAATCATTCTTCCAGATCTTTCCAGGAGACCCAAAGGGTCTCGCACCATCTAAACCACTATGGAGCAGGCACCATTTCCTCCTCGGCTCCAGGGCTGGAAAGAGAGGAGCAAGCAAGGCTCCATGAGGCCCAGGCATCCTGTCACCTGCTGTTTGGGGCTAGAGCTGCTCAGGGTGAAGGGTGAAGGGTGGGGTGACTCATCCTGTCCCACAATCATCAGGACAGGTGGGTCTCCCATGCTGCTGCTCAGACTACAGGTCTGTCCTGATGAGGACAGTCCCCACAGCCCAGCCATCCAGAGCCACACTCCCTTCTGCAACTTGAGAGTACTCTGCCTGATGCTCCAGTTGTCTCCCAGTGGGTTTAGTGAAACATCCTTCCAGGTTTTCAGTCACAGCCCTCCTGTGGCTTGGCCCCCTCTCTTAGAGGCATGAGAACTGGGTTGAGTGGCAGGGTCTAAAAAACCTCAGTGCCTTGCTCCCCAGGTATTCCCCTTGCAGGCTGGCTGCTTCCCTCTAGATGAGGCTGCCAAGAAGCCCCTCAGATCCTGAGGTGAATGACTCCCTCCCCCTACAGCCTTCCATCCAATCAGGCAGGCCCACACTCCTGAACGAGTCCAACATTGGCCCCGTGGGGGCCCCCACATTGTCATCCATGCTAGTGGACCCCAGGGGGAGACTTGAACAGGCAACCCAGACCTGATGCTGCACACCAGGACTGTGGCCATAGGGCTGACTGCTTTGCAGGGAGGGATAAAGGTCAGGGTGAAGGTGTGCAGGCCAAGTACCGAATGAGACAAGAGAGGGCCCCAAGGCTGGGGAGGAAGTAGCATGGGGGTGTGCTGGCCGGGTTCTGAGTCTTGAAGAAATGGTGGAGTCAAACAACTGAGGATGGAGTTTAAAGACAGGAACTTAAGCAAAGGCCAGATAGGAGAATGTTCTCAGAGGTCTTCAGAACAATGAGGAGAGCTCAGGATCTCCTTAGGAAGGAGACAGGGTGAGCCACATGAGTCTGGGCTGTGTCCATCTCCTTGTGGTTGTATTTCTGGAGTGTCACACTATACCTACATTTAACAAGCATCAATAAATGGTTAGGACAGCATGGGGAAGAGAGGACAGAGGGAGAGAGTGGTAGAATGGAAGTGAGACCTTGGAGGCATCCACCAAGGTAGGAGATTTAGCTGTTATCCCACAGGAAACAGGGAAGCAGGGAATATTTCAGATCAGAGGAACAATGCATGTAATTTAGAGTTTCTTGAAAATTCATCTGCATCATTCACTCCTCAGGGATGCTTCTGGGCCAAACATCTGCTCTCTGGAAGAGGCACTCTCTCTCCACCCCAGGCTAGGCAGGGGAGTAGCAGGGAAAGGGGTACAGGTGCAGACCCTTCTCTGCAGTCTGGGAGAGCTTGAGATGCTCTAACTGATGCTTCCAGAGCTTGGGCCAAGCTACTCACCTGCCTGGCAGCCAGGAAGAAGAAGACCATCAAAACCCTGGGCTGGAATCTCTCTGGCTCTCCTCAGCCTCACGTTTGCACAGCAGCTTACAATGCACTAATCAGATTTCCTGGCAGCCACCCTAGTGACCACAGTGGCTCCAGCAGCCCTGCCTCCAAGGCCAGGAGGAACAGACACCTACAGCAGTGTGCTAAGGCTGAGGAGGGATAGGCACCTGTCCACCTGGCTCCCACTCCACTGACAGAAGGCACAAGTCCCTCCCCAAGGACACCACCTCCCAGGTGGTCAGCCCCTGGCTGCGAGTGGTGGTGGACATTCAAAGGGGCCCTCAGGATGCTGGGGCTGGACTCCTGCCCTGGTCAGCTGCTATCTGACACTCGGACATCAAAAATGAGCAGCAGCTGCCTCCTCTCCCACTCCATCCTGCTCTGGAGTGTTAGGATAACCTTGATTTTTGGGTTGGTTGGTTGGTTGGTTGGTCAGATGATTTTAGCTTTAATGGTCTCCGGGGTGTGCAACCAAACAGCAGCACAATCTAATGGGCGTAGGACACACCTAGATCAGCACTTTCTAGTTGACCCTTTCATCCACACCCTGAGCCTGCGAAGTGAGCAGGGCAGTCAAAATCATGACCCCTCAGGAATAAGGCTCCACACAGAGATGGGGGAGTTATCTAAAGTCCCACAACTAAAATGCTTAGGAAGGGTTGCTTCGGCTTCCTGGCCATCTCAAGGGGAGCCCAAAAAGCGTGAGGAATGGATCTTCAGAGGAAATTTACAGAGGGTTCGTAGAAGGATGGAGTTACCCCTGCCTCAGTGGGTCTGCCATTACTGAAGACAGTTAGGGGCAATCTCATCTACCCCTTCATTAGGAATGAGTGCCCCCAGTAGAGAAAGCTGAAACAGTGTGTCCAGAGTCCTACAAAAAACCTGAGCCAGATAACTTCTCTGATTTATTTATTTTTATTCTTATTTATTTATTTATTTATTTATTATACCAAGGATTGAACCCAGGGGCACTTAACCCCTGAGCCACATCCCCAGCCCTTTTTATTTTTTTATTTTGAGACAAGGCCTTGCTAAGTTGCTTAGGGCTAAGTTGCTGAGGCTGTTTGAACTTGGGATGCTCCTACCTGAGCCTCTGAGCTGTAGGATGATTTTAACAGCTATGGAAAGGACCCCTCTCCTTCTTGCCTGTTGGTTCATGGTCAAAATTTTGATTGTTCCATCTAAACAAAGCCCCATATTAGTGAAGATGCCCTGAGAACTGTCAGGAAGTCACCACAGGCCTCAGAAGACTTTCTTTGCAAGGCCATGAAGGATGGGGTGCCCCCCACCTGTCCCTGCGTCTATCTGCAGAGGCAGAACTAATCACTGTACAAGATCTGGCCAGAGTTAGAAGGAACCCCTGAGACAGGCTGCATGCTAGTAATCCCAGTGGCTCAAGAGGCTGAGGCAGGAAGGTCACAAGTTCAAGGCCAGCCTCAGCAATTTGGTAGTTAAGCACCCCTGAGTTCAATCCCAAATTCATCTCAACCTGCATCATTTCCTCCATCAGGAATGGAGGCCTGATAAGGACCAAGGAGGCAGTGTGAGTCTATTTTCAGCTCTTTTGATCCAAGAGACTAGGAGTCAGGAAAGGCCTAGACAGGTAGGCCAAGCAGGTCCCTGTGAGGAGAAGGGATATGTATGGGCACATCAGGGGGGCCCAGGCTTAGTCTGCCCCACTCCCTGTTCTCACAGCACCAGAGACTCTGAATCCTGTGCCCCAAGGGCCTAAGTGCTAATGGTCTAACCAGGGAAGAGAACAGCTACCATTGCAGATTAACTGTCAGATGCACTATGCAAGGCAAGAATCACTGTCCCCATTGTCCCCATTGTACAGGTTAGGACTAGGAGAAGTTGAGTGACTTGCCTAAGGTCACCAAATGGTACAGAGCAGAACATGGACTGAAACTCAGTGTTCCTCCACTCCACCTGCCTCCCTCCAAACTAGGCTCTGCTGCTGGCAAGGATTATCCCACCTCATCTGTTCAGCCACACCACGGAGATCGGGTCCCCGTGGGCCCTCAGCTGGCTCCAACCTGTGCTCTAGGATCCCTCAGTGCTGTTCCCCCAGCCCCTGCCCAGGCCCCTTAGGCAAGGATGACCCTCATCAGACAGTGCTGAGGCTGCCAGAACTGCTGTCCCCAGCCCCTGCCTGCCAGGACCGGTTTGTCAGATCCACCCATGGAAAACCCCCAGTAATGGGTACTGGGAAGCTGCATTTTAACAAGAACGTTTTGGAAGCACTGTTTTGGAAAAATGAAGACTGGGATCTACCACTCTCAAGAAAAGCCTTGAGTGTATTTTTGAGAAAGGATCACCAATTTCCCCCCTACCCTATCAGGTCCCTGGCCCCTTGTGAAACTGAGAGGGAGCCGCTTCTAAGACAAACAGTCTCAGTAGTGAGTAAACAGCATGTGTGGGGAAGGGGGTGTCCCTTCTCCCGGCACACATCCTTGAAGGTCTGCTCAGCTAGAAAGGAAGACAGAAGGTCAGGAAGGACCCAGTGGCTTCCGGCTGTCATCCCTCCCACAGGGTCACTCCTTACTCAGGCAAAAGCGTCCTTCTGTTGCGTTAAAGCCCATCTCTGCTATGTCCCAGAGTCACTGAACATTACATATTAACAGCCCTAGTGGTTTCCAACAGCTTGAAATGCTGGCTTTGGCCAAAAACTTCTTTAAAAGGCCATCCTCCTTCTTATTCCATAGCGTTTACATTTTACAACGTTTAAACAGAACCACTTTTAAGTGAAGATATGCAGCTCTTTCCTCACATGTCCCCATAAAAAGGAAAATCTGGGGAACATCTACACTAGCCGCGAGGGCATTTCTCTGGGGCCCAGCAATGAGCAGGAGTGAGGGAAGCCACTGCCTCAGCCCCCAACTCCTTCCTCCCAAAGGCCCTTGCACCTCCCAGCTGGGCCATGAGTATTAATCCCCAGGAGAGGGTGTCCTGTGCAGAGGTAGTGTCCCCAGTATTTATAAGTGCAACAACTCCATTTTCTGAGCTCTAAAATATGTGAAAGACAAGGGGTCTTGAAAGAACCACAGCCAACATCAGATGAACCCTGTAAATCAGCTATGACGGTTACACACACCTTACAGCTGGAAAATGGGCTCAGGGAGGCCGACAGACCTGCCCAGCCCTGCTTCCCCAGCCCACGCCCTTCACAGCTCTCTGCCTGAGCAAGGAAGACATCCCAAGCTGACATGGAGTCTGAAACCGCCCAGCAGGCCTGGGGTCCTGTCAACCTCTTGATCTGAGCACCCCTGCATCCTGGCTGAAGAACTTACCTGTGCCCAGCCCTCTAACCCCTGGATAAATTGAACCCTACAACTTTCTGTTATTCTGCATCTCCATGAACCACTCACTCTCCAATGCCCAAGATATCACCACTCCTAGGGTGGTGTTCATATTCCCTTGGGTGCTCTTTGATGCTCATATTCCCTTGGGTGACCCCCATTTTTTAATTTAAATGGGCCCCCCAGCAACTCTGTCTTTTAGCAGCAGGATCAGCTCGCCATCTAGTGGTTTTCTGGTGAAACTCCTAATGGCCAGATGAGCAGAGCTTGGGATCTGCGAAGCCCTTAGAAGTCAGGTGGTCCTGCTGAGGTTCAGAGAGGGAAAGTGACCAGCCTAAAGGAACACAGCAAATTAGAATCCAGTCTCCAGACCATAACCCACCCCTTGGTCTGGTCAGAAAGACCTTGCTTGCCTAATTTCCTTGGTTCTGAGGAAGCTGGGTATCTGGTAGTTGTGTCCCATTCAGAGTGACCCATCCTCCTGATCCTGTGTCTTTTATTTAATTTTGAATAGGTAAATTTATACATGGGATATAATACAAAAGTCACAAAAAGGTATGCAGCAGAAAAAAATTCTCATGCCAGCCCTCCACCACCCAATTACCAATCAGAGATTTTCTATGTATTTATAAGTATATTCACATATTTTAATTTTTTACACATATGGTAGCATATCCTACACAGGATTCTTAGTGCCACATCAATGACATCATTGTACATCAGCTCATGAGGAGCACGCTGGATCGCTGTAAAGCAACACACACCCACCCCACCCCCCAGGTGCAGTATATGGAGGTGCCATAATTTATTTAACCACTCTCCTTTGGATGGTGGTTCCCAGTGCTTTTGATGGACACTAGGTGGTCCTCAACATCCACAGCTTTACAAACATGTGGGGAAACATGGTATAATAAATTCCTGGAAGTGGGCTTGCTGAGATTTCCAGTTGGGATTCATCGTGATCTCATATTCTAGAAAACCCAACATAAAGAAACTTTAAATACATATGGCCTCATTATCTCATGTAACACAAGTGTAGAGGCAGATGGTCCAGAGGCACACAGCAGCTCCCTGCCGGGGCACCACCTGTGAGTGATTCTCATAGACACCACGATTGCCCTCTTTGGAGTCAGCACTGTCCTGTTCCCACCATCAGCATGCAGCTTCTGCAGCCTGGCCAAATCACACTATCATGCTTTGCTGAAAATTTCCCAATTAAACAGGTGGAAGTGGTATTCATTGTACTTTTAAATTTGAATTTTTCCAATTATGAGCAATGTTGAACATCTCCTCATGGGCTTAAGATGTGCTTCCTTTTCTCTGAATTGTCTGGATTATTCATAACCATTTTCCTTTTGTGCTTATGGCCTCATTTATATTGAATTTTTGTAGGCTTTATTAAGATACACACCATAAAATGTGCCCACATAAAATGTACAATTCAATGGTTTTAGTGTGTTCTCAGGTTGTGCAATCATTACCATGATTTAATAATTTATTTTGTGTGTGTGTGTGTGGTATTAATACTATTAATACTAATAGGGGATTGAACCCAGGGTGCTCTACCACTGAGCTACATCCCCAGCCCTTTTCGTTTTTATTTTGAGACAGAGTCTCACTAAGTTACTGAGGCGAGCCTTGAACTTATGATCGCCCTGCCTCATTCTCCTCAGTCACTGGGATTACAGGCCTAGGCCACCATGCCTAGCTCAACACTCTAGTTTTAGATCATTTCATGGCCTCAGAGAAACCCAGTACCTATTAGCAGTCACTCCCCACATTCACCCACCTCCACCCCTCCTCAGTCTCCCAGGGCTAAGAAACCACAAATCTGCTTTCAGTCTCCATAGTTTTGCTCATCTGGATACTTCACCTAAATGGAATCATACAATGTGGTCCTTTATGTCGGGCTTCTTTCACTTAGAATAATGGTTTCAAGGTTTATCTATGTCATAGCATGCGTGAGAACTTAGTTTATTTTTATTGTTAAATGATATTCCATTGAATGAATATACTATGTATTGTTTATTCATCAGTTGATGGACATGTGAGTTGCCTCCATGTTTTGACTATTATGAATAAAGCTACAAATATTCATGTACAAGTTTTTGAGTGGATGCAAGTTTCCATTTGTCTTGGTGGAATAACTTTCTCTTATAGTAGCTCTAGGTTCACCCTTTTGAAGAATTGTCAAACTTTTCTAAAGCAGCTGCACCTTTTTACATTCCAACCAGAAGTATACAAGGGTTCCAATTTCTCTGCATCTTCTTCAACACTTATTTTTCTTTTTTAAAAATTATAGCCATCCTAATTGAATGTGTAGGGCATATTATTGTGATTTGATTTACAATTCCCTAATAGTTAGTGTGGCTGAGTTTTCACGTGCACACAGTTTATTGATGTTTAGGATTTTTTTTATATGTTAAGGAAATCAGGTCTTTACGATGTGAGTTGCAAATATTTCCCATCAATAGTCATAGTTTTTTGTTGTTGTTGTTTTTGTTGCTTCTCCTGCTGCATTTTAGAGACAGGGTCTCACTAAGTTGATCAAGCTGACTTTGAACTTGTAATCCTCCTTCTTCAACCTCCTGAGTCACTGGTATTACAGGCATGGCATGCACCACCATGCCCAGCCATTTATCTTTGATTTTATTTGTGTTTCTTTTCCCCATGCAAGGTTATACTTGGGAAGGTCTTCCCTATTCCAACACTATTAAATCTTTTTTGAAATGGCTCTTCCATGTTTTCTTTTAGTAGTTTTATGATCTATTTTTTTTCTTCCAGTCAAATCTTTTATCCAACTGTAATATATTGTGCTGTAAGGGGAGAGGTAGGAATCTAAATTTATTTTTACGCATATCTACCCAGTTGTCTAAATATTATTTAAATAATCATCACTATTTCAAAATGCCTTATTTGTAATTATGAAATTTCTATTCATATTTGGTTCTATTTCTGGATTTCTAATTTTTGTTTCAACATACTTATCTATCCATGTACTAGCACCATAAAGATTGCATGTTTAACTTTTTATTTTGGAAAATTTCAAATATGTAAACAAATTAGAGAAAACAGTACAATGAGTGTACCCATAACTCAGCCTCAACAATCATCAACTTTCTTCTATTCTTGTATATTTTTTCTAGGATGTTTTTGTTTAGTTGTTTTGGTGCTAGAGACTGAGTCCAGGGCCTCTCACATGCTAAACACATGCTCCAGCCCTGAGCTACACCCCACCCTGGCCCTACAGTATTTTAAAGTAAATCATTTTACCTATAATTACTTCACTGTCTAACAGCTAAGGACCTTTTTAAAAAAAAAAAATGTAATCATGATGCCTCTATCATAACTCTGGTAGAAAGAATTTTGGCCTCTCAAAGATGTCCCCAAAACCTGTGAATTGGTTACCTAAATATAATAATAGAGACTTTGCACATCTGCAAAGATCTTGAGATGGGGAGAGTATCCTGGGCTATCCAGGTAGGACCAATGCAATGCCAAGTTCTGTAGCGCCAAGGGATTGAGAGCTAGAGAAGGATATGTGACTATAGAAGCAAAGGTCAGCGTGAAGTGAGGCCAGGAACCAAGGAAGGCAGATAGCCTCCAGAAGCTGGAAAAGGTGCCCGATACAGTGGTGTACACTTACAATCCTCAACACTTGGGAGGCTGAGGCAGGAGGATTGCAAGTTCCAGGTCAGTCTTGACAATTTAGCAAGACCAAAATCAAAAACATTTTATCTCAAAATAAAAAATTTTAAGGGCTGGAGTGTAGTTCAGTGTAAAGTGCCCCTGGATTCAATCCCTGGAACTGCAAAGAGAAAAAGAGAAAGCAACTTGAAAAGACAAGGAAACAGATTCTCCCTGGAGTCTCTCAAAGGAGCACAGTTCTGCCTAGACCTTGACTCTAGGCCAGTGGCTGTGTTTCAGATTTCTGTGCTCCAGAGATGTATGGGAATAAATGTGTGCTGTTTTAAGTCATTACATTGTGGTAATTTGTTATGAAAATAATAGGAAACTAAATAGATTAATAAAATAAGCAATAACTTACTATGCAGATCATGTGCAGCTTCTTCCAAATATTTCAAAACCATCTTTCGTAACTGAGACATAGCATTTATGCACCTTTATGGGGTGTGCTATGGTGATTCAATACGCATATGCAATTCAATGTACATAACCCAGCACGGTGCCAGACTGAGAAATGAAATACAGGGAGCCCAGTGAAATGTGAATTTCAGATCAATACTGAATCATGTTTTACTGTAAGCAAGCTCCAAGCAATATTAGAGACATAGTTATACAGGCAGATGCCATAAAATGACCATTCGGTGTCTCATAAGATCATGTCACCCAGTGACATGGCAGCCAACTTAGTTTGTGTAATCAGTCTATGATGTTAGCACCAGGACCGGATGGCCAGCTTTCAGAATGTGTCCCTGTCATTAAGCAACAGGTGACTGCTATAAAATGATGCATTGCTTATCTGGAATCAAATTAACTGGGAGACAGTGTTTTGTCTGGATCTTCCTTGATCCTGCTGCAGCTGAACACCAGCTTCCAGAATCCACTGATCTGCCCCAAAGCTAGTGATCAGAGGTGATTGGGGAAAGAGGGGGCATAGGAACAAAGATGATAAGAAAGAAGAGAGGAGGTTTAAGAATGATCTTATGAGGGCCTGAAGCTAGAAGGAGCTGATGACTTCTAATCTAATAGTATCCAGTTACCATAGAAACCAGCTGGAAAGTCAGCCAGAAGGAGCTGGTGAGCCCTTATCCACCGCCCCCCTGCCTCTCTGCCGGTACACATGGTCCACATATTCTACCTTTGTCAGGCCTGCTTTTGAATCTCAGTTTCTCTCCCAGGACCTAACCCAGCTCTCTTCCTCCTATGCCCCTTGCTGCCCTTTCCAGCCACATCCTCAGAGAGCCAGCCTTCCAATGCCAGCATTTGGGGAGAGAGGAGAGGACTAGGGGACACACAGGCCCTGCCTAGGAGAGGATCACATTGTAGCCAGGGCACAGGCTACACCAGAGGAAAAGGCCCAAGAATATACACCAAAAACATGTTTAAAACAAAATGAAATCATGTCTCACCTGGGCTGACAGCACAAGTCTCTCTCTCCTTCCCAGGGTAAATTCTCTCCTAATATGATTAAATTGATTGAGGAAATGTTCAATCTTTCAGACAAGCCATGAGCTGGCAGGAAGTAAGCTTTGAATACAAAAGCAGGGCTTGCAGTGAGCATTTTATTTGATTCTGGAAATTACAGGCTCTTTGAAGGTGGCATGCAAATTTGTTCAAAATATCCCCAATTTGGGAGGAAAGGCCAAAAGACTGGATTAAGCTGCTACGCAAAGCATGGGAAGCACTTTTTAGGTCAGGAGGCCAAAACCTCCACCCTCAGATCATGTTAATGCCACCATTTTCTGAACATGTGTCCCATGAAGAGCCATAAAGTTTAATTAAGTATGTGAGGATCATTGATGAGCCCACCTCCAATCACTTTTCCCCATGCCTCAGATGACCCTGCCACTTCTCCCCCAAAGTACTCCAAACCCTAGCCTCAGGGAGGCAGATTTGATACTTGGGTCTTCTACCTTCAGTTTGGCTGCCTTGTGAATAAACTCTTTCTCTCTGGCAAAACTCACTTTCCGTTATTGGCAAAACAAGTGTGGTTTGGTAACAACTGCCACAAAAACTGAAGCCAGAGGTCAAGGTCTTGGCACAGGGCTGACACAGACTAGGAAACACCTGATACAAGACAGTTCTGATTGCCACTGTTACCTCCCACCCTGTTCCCTGCCCCCTTAAGAAATCCAGCCCTCCCCCAACTCCTTGTCTCACACTTTCTCACATGGCTATATGGTTAATGGAAGCTTAACCCCTCCTCAGCTAAATCCCAAATTCCCTGAGGTCAGTAACCTTGCCTGACTACTCTTCAGGGCCCCATACCTGGCTCTGGGCTTAACACTTAGTGGGCACCATGTATATTTACCAATAAATCCTCCTATGTCCCAGTCTCCAGAGACAGCTCTTTGATGGATCATTAAAGACACTGTGATGAGTTAAAATTCATTTTATGATGTGGCTATAGAGACAGAGATTGCTTCATGTCAGGCTGGTGACACCAATATCATTAGATATTGTTTACTCCATAATAATGCCCTTGATCTGGACACATGTGGGGGAAATGATTCACAGCCCCACTGAGTGAGTCACTGTGCTCTATAGGAACTGCCTCCCATGGGGAGGGAACTGTCAGCTGATGTGGGGCTGCCCCAGCCTGTCCCTTGGGGCAGAAGCTATTTTTCATGCATCCTACCATCCCAGTGTCTTGGCCAATTTTTTGGATAAACAAATGAATGCCTTTGAAATCACACAAAACTAGAGGTACTGTTGGGGACAAGAAGCTCAGAAGAAACCTCCTCCAGGTCTCCTATCTTCCTGAGAGCAGGCTCAGTGAAGAAAAGTTCTAGAATTATCTGCAGATCCCAGACACACTCGGAAGTCACTCATGCCTTTGAGCCATCAAATGCACCATGCCTTCCTGCTGGAAAACGCTTCCATTGTCTACCTGGTGATCTCCTGCATTTTGTCCAAAACCCCACTTATAACACCCTCTCCATCAGAACTTCCTGCCATAGGGGTCTGGTGCAGACCCTCGAGAGTTTTTGAGTCTGCACTGACCAGGCACAATTTCAAAGAAGTCTTAAGGTAAGAAGAAAGAGGCCCTACCTCTGTGAGTAGTAACAAGGCTTGCAGAAATGGGGATAATGAATGTGCTGGGTCAAAGCAGTCCTCCAAAGGGTTTTGCCTCCAGTGTATCAGGCAGGGGATGTAGACTAGAGCATTGAGGAAGAGGAAAGTGGGCAGCAGGTGGCTGAAGACAGGAATCGAATTTTATTTTACTTTTATTTTTTGTAGACTCTTTAGCTTAATGTGTTCTTTTTAAATTTATTTTTTATTTTAGTTCATTGTACACAAATGGAGTACAACCATCATTTTTCTGGTTGTACACAAAGTAGAATCACACAATTTGCATATTCATACATATACATAGGGTAAAGATGTTTGTCTCATTCTATTATCTTTCCTTCCCCACCCCTCCCCACCCTTCATTTTCCTCTATATGATCCGTCCTTTCTCCATTCTTTCCGTAACCCCCCACCCCCACTATGTGTCATCAAAGACTTATAAGAGAAACCATTTGACCTTTGGTTTTTCGGGATTGGCTTATATCACTTAACATGATCTCCAATTCCATCCATTTACCTGCAAATGTCATAATTTTATTATTCTTTATGCCTGAACAATATTCCATTGTGTATATATACCACAGTTTCTTGATCCATTCATCAATTGAAGGGCATCTAGGTTGGTTCCACAATCTAGCTACAGTGAATTGGGCTGCTATAAACATTGATGTGGCTGCATCACTGTAGTATGCTGATTTTAAGTCCTTTGGGTATAGGCCAAGGAGTGGGATAGCTGGGTCAAATGGTTGTTCCATTCTGAGCTTTCGAAGGAATCTCCATATTGCTTTCCAGAGTGGCTGCACCAATTTGCAACCCAACCAGCACTGTATGAGTGTACCTTTTTCCCCACATCCTCGCCAACACCTATTGTTGCTTGTATTCTTGATAATGGACATTCTAATTGGGGTGAGATGATATCTTATGGTAGTTTTGATTTACATTTCTCATTACTAGAGATGTTGAACATTTTTTTCATATTTTAAAGGCCAGAAATGCTCCGCAAACAAACCTGGGAAGGTCTTTCTACCTAGATGTCTCTGAGCAGCATCTAGACTGTAGTGAAAGAGCAGGGGCCCAGGCTTGGTGCAGGGATTGTACAGAAGGCACGGATTTTGCGAGACTGAAGAATCTTGAGTCCAATGCCCCACCTACCTACACACACACACACACACAGCACCACCAAGAACCATCTTAAGCAATTCACTCGGATTCTCTCAATTTAGTTTTCCCTGTAAAATGGTCTCCCTGGCAGCTGGAACTAGATTCCGACGCCGCCGCCGCGTTGCTGGAAGATGTGCGCAGACTGAGATCCCCAGAGACACCTCGAGGCCTCCCGGGAGTTCCCAGGGTATCCTGCAGAGAGGAGATTCCCACGGTGGACGTCTCCACCTCGCGACTAGTCTCTGACATCCTTCAGCTCAACCTCTCCAAACGGTTTACAGACATTCTAACACCCACAATAATGCATCCTCCCGCCGGGCGCGGTGGTACGTAGCTCACGCTTGCCTAGCAGGCGCGAGGCTGTGAGATCCCCGACAAAGAAAAAGAGGGGCTGGGGGAGCCTGGGTGCGGGCTTGCAGGAGTCATCGGCAGGGACCCGCAGGTCGGCGGCCTACCCGGCGGAGCGCCTGGGCTCCGCGCGCTCCTGGGGGCGGGTAAAGCCGGAGCGGGGCGGGGCCTGCGCCGATCACGTGACGCCCGGCCCGGAAGCGCTCGAACCCGAGACCCCCGGGTGACCCGGCGGGAGCTGCTCACCCTGGCGGGTTCTGGAGTCTGCTACCATGGCCTGGACCAAGTACCAGCTGTTCCTGGCCGGGCTCATGCTCGTCACCGGCTCCATCAACACGCTGTCGGCAAAGTGAGTCTGGGCCCGGCCCGGAGGGGGCCCTGCTGGGCCTCGGGCGCTGGCGATCCCGCGCGCCTCCCCGCCCGCCCGTCCCTCCGCGGCTCTGCCTTCTGGCCTCACCCGCCCTCCCAGTTGCTGCTGTGGGTTCGCCCTGTTTCTGGACAACCCAAGGGTGCGAGGCTGGGGGTCACGTCTTCTCGCCGCGCCTCAGTTTCTCATCTTTAAAACCGGAGTTTGGACCTCGCTACCTCCCAGTGCTGGTCTGACCTGAGCCCGAGCCTTGCCTCCAGGAGCCGGGGGCCCGTGGGGGAGGCTCCAGGACTTGGGCACGCGAGTTATTGTCGTGGCGGTGCAGGCCGAGTGACCAATGAGTGTGAAGGGTGAGGCAGCAGAGGAGAGGGTGTCCACGGGCCGCTCGTGGAAGAGGGGTTGGAGCTGCGCCTTGATGCCTAGGTGGGGTTCTGTATGTGGCGGAGGCTTGGAGGCGGGGAACCGAAAGTCCGGATGGAAGAGACACCAGGAACCAGCTCCAAATGCCTCGGCTGGGTTTTTACCCCATAATCAGAGATGGATTGTTGAGTTAAGGAAAGACATGTTGAAAGTGATACGATAGAAAAAAGACGCCATATGATTAACTTGGCGGTCAACTTGAAAATTGGGGCAAGGAAAATCATTATATGGCTGCTGCTATGAAACAAGGAGATGATGTGAGGCAGGAAAGGAAGGGGCAGGTGGGAGAGACCAGTGCAGAAAGAAGCCACAGGATCAGGGTTTCTGCCTGGAAGAAGATAAGTGTTCTTTACCCAGATGGGGGGCAGGTGGGCAGTTCAGCTCTGGTACATGGGGATGAGACAGAATAGCCCTCAGGAGTTAGGGGACTGAGGACCCAGGGTAGTCATGAAGCTGAGGGGTCAGGCATAGCTCCTCTCTGTCATGGGCAGAAAAGCCATTCCTTCTCCTGGAAGCCACTTTTTCTTCCCCCACTGCAGGACAGGGCCTTGCTTCCCCTTCTGTTCACCGTCTGAAAGCCCTGACACATGGGGCCCAGCCTTTGCTTGATTTCAGTTCAGTTTATCTGTTCCTGACCAGGCTCATGCACTGTACATGAAGAACAGTGGACAGTGGTCCCCTCCTAGTCAGGCCTCATTTCCACCATGGTCCTCCCAGGCTCTAGAGCCAGGAGAGTCAGTGAAAGCTTTCCTGCCCTCTGAGATGTGCTCCAAGTCCCCTGGGTTTTCTGTTGGGCTCCGCACTTTAAGAAATTGGCTGTGGGCCTTCTGAGGACATGGCTGTTTCTTACTAATTGCTGAGGCATTTGTGTCTCATGTACTCCATCAGTGATGCAAGGTGTTTCAGAAGAGAACCTGGGAGAGCAGTATTCACTTTGTCAGATGAGTATAAGTTACCTACAGTGTAGGAGGGAAAGAGGCCAATAAATGTCCCTGCCTTTGAAATGCTCACAATCTGAGATGAAGGAGACACATGGCAGTCACAGTATACCCTCTTACCCCGAAGGAGGGCACAGCCTGGGCACTGCAGCCTCCTGGAGGTTACTCCTGTGAGGTATAAGGGCCCTTCGGACACACTGTCAATAATTGAACACAACAAGTCTACCAGCCAAAGCCTCACTCAAGTTTTCAGAAAGCTGCTCTGAGTCTTTCAAGGCTGCCGTCCCCAAGGAGAGTCTAAATGACCATTGTGTTGACTCAGCTTCTTCCTTAAAAGCTCCAAACTGGTCAGGTAGGGACCCAGGAGATCCTCAGTCTCTGGTGGCATCATCCTTGGAGGCGACCTGAGAGTCAGGAAGGAGGCTCCAAATCTGTTACAGAACCCAGCCTTTGGTCTTGCCCCTGCCCTATAAGGTGATGTGAGGCCTCTCAGGAGTCTCCATCCTGAAACTGGCCTGAGTGGGACATTAAATTACATTCTAAGGCCAGATTGTGAGAAGACTACTCTTAGAAAGAATGAGGAAGAGCAGCATGTACTCCCTGATGTGAATTATTAATACATAACCACAATCTGACCTGCAGTTCCCATCAGGTGCAGATCACAGCATAGCCACCCAGTACACAGAGTGCACCCAGCCCTGCCAAATGCCAGGCCCTGCTCTGATAACCTTTCCTTTGAACTCAGTGAATTCTTGTAACCACCCAATGGGGTAGATAAACTCATTATCCCCAATTAAGTAAACCGAGTTGCAGAAAGATTAAATTACTTGCTAAGTTAAATTCACCTACCAGGTGTCAGGGTTTATGTTTGAGTCAAAGTGGTGCGGCTCTAGATTCATTCTTTTAATGAATGAATTCATTCATTAAAGTGAGGCTCTAGATTCATTCTTTTAATGGGTAGAGGGAGTGTGGAGACTGGGGATTTCTCCATCATTTTGAAGGAGTGGGTGTTTAGAATATTAGAAATCATCTGATTTGATCACCACAATTTACAGGGGATACCCCAAGAGAAGTTTCAGACACATGGTTTGGTTTCAAAGATCAGCAGAAGGTGCTGATGAGTCAGAATGGTTGGTGTCAGAATGGGGACCGTCACCCAGGTCTCAGAACCTTAGTCCTGTCCTGTTTGTTAGAACCAAAATGACCCAAAGTCCCACCTTTTTGCCTTTCCTTCCTCATCTCCCTAGACAGGGACAGATGAGCCTGTATCCAGAGAAGGTATAATCCTGCAAGTGGCATCTCCCCTCCCAGCCCTCAGAGTGCCCTCCCCCTGGGACTGGGCAGCAAGTCTGCCATCGTCCTGCTTGCCTTGCTCCTGGTGCCAGGGACCACTCAAAGTTCAGATAAAAAGCCTCCGGCAGCCCTTGCAGTGCCTCAGCCTGGAAAAGGAGCTTGTGTGCTTCCCTCCCTGGGTGAGCACTTGCCACCTACTGTGCCAGGACCACAGGGCAATTCTCCTCTGCCCACTCAGCAGGTTTTGGAAGGCTGCAGAGAGATGTCACATGCCCTGGGAGGAAAAGTCACCAGTCAGACAGGCCCTTTGGCCCCTCCCTGGGTCTTAGCAAAGGGCCCCCTCTCTGGGAAGTGGCTGCTTCTCCTTCTGTGGCTCTTTTCTCATCAGCACATTCTGCTGATCATCTCCTTGAGACAAAACCCTTTCTGTCTATGTGAGCTCATACCATGTAGAGCCCTGTTCTGTCTGTCTGAGCCCACACCCATCTCAGAGCCTTGTTCTCTTGAATCTGGCTTAGGATCCACATCTGAAGAGCCACAGGCAAGCAAACACTAAGTGAGGTGCAGCTCCCACCTATGCTTCTGCAGACTCTGGGCCCACCCAGCTAGGGAGGGCATGTGGGTCTGAGACTCCTCTATCCCTGGGCCAGGGATCCTGCCAGGTACCTCCAAGCCTCTATTAGAGAGCAGCTTCATTATCCTTTCTGTGCCAGCTCCAACTTTGCTCTTGGTATCTGCCTCCACCCTTGGGTTTCATGAACTGGCTCAGAAGAATTGCTGCAGGGGGTTGCAGGGCGAGTTTGAGGAGGCCTTAAGTCGGGAGGGCAGGGTATGGAGTGCAAGGAGCATGAGGCTTGGAAGCTGTAGGAGAAGATAAGTCATTCAGCCTGAGGCCTTTCTGTCCCTTCATCTGTAAAAGGACATGAAAATTCCTGACCTCCCTCCTTCCCAGACACGAGGATCTACTGAGGAAAGTTTTTCTTGCAAGAAATGAGAGGGTTCATTGTCATTTATTCTCTCCTAAGCCAGGGCCTAGAATTCCCTATAGAATGGAGAAGCCCTGATTCTTCTGTAGATCTCTCTTCAGTAGATCCCTTGGCAAGAGGAAGAAGCTGACTCACTGGGCTTGACAAGCTGAGGATGCGGGAGGAAAAGGCAGAGATTCTGCAGGAATGGACACAGTCTGTTAGCCTAGGCCGACCACATCAGCCACTTCCTCAGTCTCTACCTGCCACCCTGGCTCAGAGCAATGAGCTATGAGTGTGGGCAGGGCCCACCAGGGATTGAGTCACCACCCAGCAAGTTGCCCACTCCCTAGCCTTCCCAAAATACTCAGGAACCCTCTAAAGGGAGCCAGCCTCTGCCAGCAAGGGGTGCTTCCTCATGGGGCCTCAGCCTGTCCCCCAGAAAACAGCATCTACAGAGAATGGAGACCTATCTGCAGGGCTGACCCTCTCCTACCCCGGCAGGGGAGCAGAGAGTCTAAAGTAAGGTCGTGAGAGAACGTCAAAGCTTAAGGATGGGGCATAGAACTGGGTGTCACCATTCCTGGGTATTAGCCCTGACTCAGCACATAATGAGCCCTGTGGGCCTCAGTTCCTCATCTGCCACAGTTTCTTTCTGCTGCCATATTTTGTAGCTCTGTGGAGCTGCAGGGGCAGTAGCCTGAGGCCGTTCCAGCTGTCACTGCCTCAGCCAGAAGGGCAGGTTTCAGAGCATGGACTCTTAGAGAAGCTTTCAGCGGAGCAAAGCTGCGTCCACACTTACCCAGCACAAGGAGAGGGGTCTCCTGCTTAGTGAAGGAAGGAGGGAGAAGAAACAGAAATTGGTTTGTACTGAATACCTGCCCAGTCCAGGTCTTACAGAACTTACACTGTTCAGTGCCTTGCCAGTTCATCAGTGTTTCCTGATTGTCCCTGTAACCTGTCCAGCCTGTTCAAGTCAAGACAGCTTTCAATGTAAGCTGCTGCCTCTCCTGAGTGTGAGTTCAAACAGTTTGACCTCAGCTCTGCAGGCTGCAAACTGTAGGAGCCTGAACTGTTCTCTGCACTCTGAGTCCTGGAGTCCCCGTCTAAAATGAGGATCCTTGTGAGGCTTAACCAGAACAGCCTACATGAGGTGCTTGGCCCAGGCCTGGCACAAAATCAGTTCTCAGTGCGCAGCCCATCAAACAAAACGTCTGTGAAACATCGACAAACAGCAAAGTGCTCTCCCACTTTGGAGTCACAGCTGTCATCCCCAGACACACTGAGGCTGAACTTTGGCTCTCATCTGTGAGACTTGGGGTCCTCCTAAGCCTGCACAATGAGCCAAAGCCTGACTCCTACCCTAAAGTGCCTATGGGCCTGAATGTCCCTTTCCTGTCCTTAAGAGACAGACAGGCAGGGCAGCCTGTGCTGCTGACACCCAATCCCTTGGGCTGCTGGGCTCTTAGATACAAAGTGATTCCATTTCCCCACTGGGAACCCTGCCAGGCCAGCCTGTTCAGACAGACCTACCTTTCAGAGGAAGCCTAGGCAACCCCTGGGGACAAGGGAGCTTAGCCCAGCACACAGCCAGCATTCCATGAAGCACCCCACCCCTGATGAAGGACAGGACCCAGAAGAGGTTTCTACCTCGGACCCAGCCTGTTCCACTCAACTCTGATGGGAAGTGGGACTCATGGAGACATGGCCTCTGGGCTGCAGTGCTTGGCCTCTTTGCCGGGGGAGCCTGGAAATCTCATTCATTGAACCAGAGCTGTTGAACTTCTGCATAATAGTGTGCTAGGAGCAGGGATTTTAGAGGTGTGGAAGAACTGGATACTGAGCTCACCCCCGGCCAACAGTGTAGAATCAGAGTGTTCTATGGATGTGAGTTGTCATTACTGTAAACTGCAAAGGCAGTATCCCAGGCTAGTTCTAAGTGGTGGCACCATTGCTATTCTGGGGGAACTTCTTTGGGTAGCACCAGGAAGAGAAAGTGGCTTCCATACCTGCCATACCCCCTCCCCCCAAATTTCTTGCCTAGGCTTCTGGTTGGCCTTGATGGACTTGGTGGCACCTATCTTGTCCCTCCTGGAAGACCCCTGGCTCCAGCCCCACCATTTCCCCTCTCTGACTTGTTCCCTTGCTCAGGGCAGTCTGTTCTGCACACTTGGTAAAGCTTAACCTGGGCATGCTTCCTCTTTTCTCCTCTCTTTCACTCAGTTGCCTCCCCTAGGCCTTTCCAGAGGGCTCTTTCTGCCAAAGCAGGCCTGGGTTCAAAGCAGGCCTACCTGGGTGAGCCATGTAGTTCATCTTTGGCCCCCACCCACATGCCATGTCCTGTCCTGCTTGGGGACCCAAGAGCCAGAACCAGTAGCAGATCAGGCAGAAGTGAAATCCCAGAGAAAAGGGGCTTCTGTTCTGTAGTAGGGTCTTTCTTTGCCCCACTGGGACTGGTTACAGCTGGACCCCTGGCATGTGCAGGGCTCCAGGCTTCTCTCTGCTTTCTAACCAGTGATGTCAGAATTTCCCCCACTCCCCTCAGCTCTCCAACCACCGCCCCAACCCTGTTCCCAAGAATCATAAACCTTTCTATCTGCCCCACGTTGTCTGCATCTTCAGGAGCAGGTGAGTCTCTTGCTGGGCAAGGTTCACTACTATCCTGTTTCCTTCCCTCGTCCTGAAGTGTGTTCAGATCTCTGAGTAGATTGTGGCAATTTCCTCAGAGGTCTGTACTTACCCCACAGTTCCCCTGTGTTCCCTAACCAGGAGGCACCACCGCTGCCCAGCTGGCCTCCCCATTGCCAGGGTCCAGGCATCATGCCCCAGAGACAGAGAAACCAGGGCTGCTGGGCAGGATCTTTGCCAAACTCAGGCCCTATGGCACTTCAGGGGGAAGCACAGGAAATAAAAGTCTGCCTCTCCCTTCAGGAGCTCAGACTTGTTACAGGTAAGCCAAGAGTGGGGTGTGCTGCTTTGGAAAGATATTTCAGGGAATAACTTTTTAACAGAAAGAAGTTCCTAAAGTTAGGAGCATAGTTCAGTGGTAGAGCACTTGCCTAGCATGAGTGAGGTCCTGGGTTACATCACCAACACCGTGGGAGGGAGGGAGGGAGGTCCCTAGTCTTGCATCTTAGAGGTATCTGCATGTGGGGTGCTCTGGTGAGAGCAGGTCATGGCCCACAGGAAACAGCTCCAGGTCTGCGTTGACTGGAATCAGCAGGCGATCTGCCTGGTGTGGTCCAAGCTATGCCAGTGGACCAAGGATGTGCAACACAAGGGAGGATTTGCAGTCTTGCCAGTCTCTGACTGGGCCAAAGCACATGCTTGGCTCTGGGCCCGGGCTACCAATACACTTCCAGAAGTTAGCAGCTAGCACAGCAAAAGGTTAGGAAGGGTTGGGGCTGTTTAGCCATGAGATTCAGGTTGGAAACGCTCCAGATATCTGAAGGACTTTCTAATGAAAGATTAGACTAGACTGCAGACATAGCCCAGCAAAAATGAAATTCAGGGGAGAGAGCTTTCTTGCAAAGATGGCAATTCAGAATGGCCATGCTTGCCACCCAAAGCCTGTGCTATGAAGAATTCTGGGTTGGGGGAGGGGGTGCTATAATCAGTACCTCCTGTCCACCACAGTGCTCTCTGGGACATCACTCGTGACTGCAATGCCTCTACCCCCTATTTTAGAGTCAGCTTTAGAAGGACGTTCCAGGCCATTCAGGCTCTGTGAAGATGATCTGGTGGTCATCTCCCAAGGCCGGAGTACCCCTCTAGACCAGAGGCTCTTGATATTTTGTGTCCCATGAGTCCCTTTGACAGCCTGGCATAGCCCATAGACCTCTTAGTAATATTTTAAAATGTGCAAATAAGAGATGAAGGATTACAAAAGAATCCAATTAAGTGTGCACGCCTATAATCCCAGCAGCTTGGGAGGCTGAGGCAGGAGGATTGCAAGTTCAGAGCCAGCCTCAGCAAAAGTGAGGCACTAAACAACTCAGTGAGATACTGTCTCTAAAAATACGAAATAGTGCTGGGGATGTGGCTCAGAGGTTGAGTGCCCCTGAGTTCAATCCTGGTACCCAAAAATAAAAATAAATTGACAAAGGTTTCAAACATTAAAAAGCAAATTCACAGCATAGCAGTACATGTTTCTTAACACATTAAATTTCAAGAAATGGGTCTAATTTATTTTGATGAGTAATGAATGTAAATTGTATTTTCACCATATATGCAAGCAGTACTAATGTGGTATTATCTGATTTCTAGGAGTTACAAAGGTATAGGTATTGCAATCCCCCATTTCTAAGTTGAGAAATACTGCCAGGGTCTGACCTTTCCTTCTCTTTGCTGCAGGTGGGCAGACAACTTCATAAGCAAGGGCTGCGGAGGGAGCCCAGAGCACAGCTTCCAGCACCCCTTCCTCCAGGTACTAGCTCTGGCCATACCACCCATCTCCCAGGCAGACTCACACCCTTGAGGCTAGGCTGTTTCCTGGTTTAGGGCTGGGCTCCCCTATCCTCCCCTAGAAAAGGGCCAGGATCTGAGGGCACCCCTGGAAGCAAGCGGAGGACACAGTACTGTAGGAGGCCTACAGGAGTCTTCACCATGTCCAGTCAGGACACATGGAAGGTGGCAGCAGTGGTAAAAGCCTATTTTCTATCCTCCAGGAGCCCAGAATCCCACTGGGTCAGGGTGGACCCCATCAATGAAAGATACCCCAAATTGGACTGGGGATTGGGAAACTCAGAGTTTAGCCCCAGTTTGGTAGCAATTTGTTGGTGGCCTTCCATGAGTCTTTGATCCTCTCTGGGCCTGTTTCTTCATCTGGAACTTCATGAGGGGTTAGCCTGGATGGATGGTCTTCACACAGGGTCACACAGTCTTAGGGCTTCTGCCAAGTTATTTTGAGGACTTTGGCAGACCTGGGAGGCTGTCTGGCCCCCGCAGCAGCTGTTTTTATTGGTTTGACAGGTTTGGGTTCTAGGTAAGATCTTATTTGAAGAAAGATTGCTTAAAAAACAATACTGCGAAAGGTGGTCCCTAGTTCCCTTCAGTGCTAAGTCTGTGGGTTCTTGTCCCTGCAGGCAGTGGGCATGTTCTTGGGAGAGTTCTCCTGCCTGGCTGCCTTCTACCTGCTCCAGTGCAGAGCCACAGGGCAGTCAGTCTCCAGCATGGACCCCCAGCAGCCTTTCAACCCCCTTCTTTTCCTGCCTCCAGCCCTCTGTGACATGACAGGAACCAGCCTCATGTATGTGGGTGAGTAGCCAAGCCAAGACTCAGTGAAGACCATGGTCTGAAGGAGCCACTGGTCAAACAGCCACCCCACCCCACCTGCCTTTCTGCCACAGACCATATGCACGTGTGTGTGCGCACACACACACACACATGCACAACAAGATTTATTGAGCACTATGTACTCAGCTTGTCTCAACCCTGAGAACCCCTCGGTGGCCAGCCTTGGCCCTCAGGAGCTAACAGTCTTGTCTGTCCTTGTCTAGCCCTGAACATGACCAGCGCCTCCAGCTTTCAGATGCTGCGGGGTGCAGTGATCATATTCACAGGCCTGTTTTCAGTGGCCTTTTTGGGCCGAAGGCTGGTGCCGAGCCAGTGGCTAGGCATCCTGGCCACCATCGCTGGACTGGTGGTAGTGGGCCTGGCTGACCTCCTGAGCAAACAAGACAATCAGCACAAGCTCAGTGAAGTGATCACAGGTATGGCCTTGGGGGTAACAGGTTGTCTGTCCTATCCTACCTTCCCCAGGGAGCCCAATATGGTTGTCCCACAGACTTACACAAGCTCTGCCATATGCAGGTTCTGGACAAGGCCTCACATCTGCTCTCAAGGGGTCAGACAGTGCAGAGGAGACCGGAGAGGGGTATAGTTCACTAAGGAATAGTGGCAAGCAGCATGTGAGGAGCAAGGGACCCAAGGAGGGGGCTGTCTTGTCCTGTGATGCATAAACACAAACTGCTAGACGGGGGCAGAAACAGAAGGACCTCTCACTGAGCACTTACACATGCCCAGCATGACACTGAGCTCTGTGCCATCCCCAACATAGTAGCCCTGCCACATCCCCAGAGAGAGCCATCGCAGCCCATTTTATAGTGAGGTGTCTGCTCTGGGTCACTCAGAGACAGGATTAAACCAGAAACAGCTGTCTCAAACCTGTTGCTCCTTAAGAGAACTGCTTACCTGGGATGCAGCTCTCAGGCCCAGGTAGGTCTCTGGAACTTCTGGAGCCTCAGCCCTGCCCACTGGCCTGTCCCACTCCTCAGTGGCCAGGGAATCAGGCACAAGCAATTATGACTGTGCCTTATGAACTGTATAGGGTCCTGCAAAGTCAGGAGCCAGCATATTGTGTCCCTGTCACCACCTCACCCAGCCCCAGTGCAGCCCTGGTTTCACCTGACCTCCTTTCAACAGGGGACCTACTAATCATCATGGCCCAGGTCATCGTTGCCATCCAGATGGTGCTAGAGGAGAAGTTTGTCTACAAACACAACGTGCACCCACTCCGGGCAGTGGGCACTGAGGGTACGTGTGGGCAGAGGCCAGGGAGGAGTGGCTGGAAGGGAGGACACAGTGGGGGACAGCATGGGACTGCACAAGTGGATCACAGGACAGGTGCCAGTGACCACTGATGGGGTGAGCCTCCTGCCCCCACATCTTCCTCCCTCACCAGATGTGAGTTGATATATTCTTGGACACCTGCTCTGTCAGGCAAGGGGAGGCCAAGGATGAAGATGAGTAGGACAAAGATGAGTAAGACGCAGGTTCTCCCTAGAGAAGCCGACCAGCAGGAAAAAGGGCCAGCAGTGTGTCTGAGCTTGGCCCACTATGCTTCAGTGATGTCTCAATCTCTGAGCAAGTCTGAGCCTCTCCAGGCAGAGAAGGTGGCATTTGAGCCACAGATTCCAACAGGTAGGAGCTGAGAACTCCAGACAGGGCAGAGGGCTGGGGAGTTGGATGTGACTTTGGAAACCAATTTGGAATAATTCGAGTGCAATATAGGTTTGATGTTGGGGAAATAATCTGTAATTAAGTAAATCAGGGTCATGTCATGGAGAACCTTGACAGCAAGCAATGAATTTAGACTAAATGACAGGCAGGAGGAACCACCAAAGGTTTTTGAGCTGGGAAGCAACTCCCAAAATTATGCTGTAAAAATACCAAATTAGCAAGTTGGATTAGAGCTGTGCTATCAGAGTGACCCATGGACAGTACCTGTCAGGTTATTTGTGTCTGACCCAGTGAGAGCCAGAGGAGCTAATGGCAGGATGTAGATCAGCCACATCACAAAGCATACTGTTTGTTTCCAGTCATTTTTATTTTCTAGCAAGATTTTATGAATGAAACAGTGCACTGACTTACATTCTGACACAAGCTCCTTACCACAGACTAATCACATGCTAAAGTAGAGAGTGCTGTATTTTCAAATTTGTGAAAACAATGTAGTGAGTTGGAGTCAGCAGCTCTTTCTTAAATGAATAGAATACAATTTAAATATCAGCAGGCATCGGACATAGCAAAGCTGTTGTTTGGGGAGTGCATGTATTCAGTGTTTTTTTTGTTTTGTTTTGTTTTTGGTTTTTGGTGCTCGGGATTGAACCCAGGGCCTTGTGCATTCGAGGCAAGCACTCTACCAACTGAGCTATATCCCCAGCCCTGTATTTCACTCTTGATCCAGTGAGATGCCAGTTTACTGAGGTGGAGAAGGGGCAGCCAGAGCCCACTGCATAGGCCCAAATCCCTGAAGAGAGGTGAAGGGACAGAGCCCGGAAATGGACCACAGGAGTCAAAAGGCAGTGCTGGTGGGCTATTCTGGAAGGCTGAGGGCAAGGTGGAGTCTGTGACGTGATTCCTCACCCCTCCAGGCCTCTTCGGTTTTGTGATCCTCTCCCTGCTCCTGGTGCCCATGTACTACATCCCTGCTGGCTCCTTCAGTGGAAATCCTCATGGGACATTAGAGGATGCCCTGGATGCCTTCTGCCAGATGGGCCAACAACCATTAATCGCCGTGGCACTACTGGGCAACATCAGCAGCATCGCCTTCTTCAACTTCGCAGGCATAAGTGTCACTAAGGAATTGAGCGCCACCACCCGCATGGTTCTGGACAGCTTGCGCACCGTGGTTATCTGGGCCTTGAGCCTGGCTCTGGGATGGGAGACCTTCCACCCACTGCAGATCCTTGGCTTCCTCATCCTCCTGACAGGCACTGCCCTCTACAATGGGCTGCACCGCCCACTGCTGGCCTGCCTGTCCAGGGGCTGGCACCCTGCCCAGGAGGGTGAGCATGAGAGACTGCTGGGAGGCAGCCGGACTCCCATCAATGAAACCAGCTGAGCCTCCCACGGGGCCTCTGCTGCCACCCAATGCTCCCTCCTCACCATCTTCGCCCTGATGTGGCTGAGGCCACATGGGCTGGTGGGCCTTGAAAACCCTCTCCCTAAGGCCTTACCCTACCCTCTCCCTGCTGACCCTCTAGGGCAGCTGCTGCCATAGAAGGAGACAGGACGCCCAGCTCCTTTTCTGCCCACTGCCTGCACGATGGTGTGACTCAGCCCCCAAAGGCCTGAGTGTAGCCATGGACTCCAGCCCTCCCAGCAGCACTAGAGCTAAATCATGAATTCGAATGGCAGGAATTCACAACCCTAGTATTTCTGAATCATAAACTAGATTCTCATGATAGATTATCTAGCTTATGAAGAGAAGTCATACCACAACTAAGCACTATATTTTCTAAAACTTCTAAGATATTCCTAAACCTGTCAGGAGACCTGGGTTTTAGCCCAAACTCTGC
The DNA here is from genome assembly GCA_020662805.1 of Glaucomys volans. Taxonomy (NCBI): domain Eukaryota; kingdom Metazoa; phylum Chordata; class Mammalia; order Rodentia; family Sciuridae; genus Glaucomys; species Glaucomys volans. The sequence continues at coordinate 114,688 of JAJEJO010003010.1, forward strand.
TGCAAACTCAGTGTGTGCTCCCTGGCCTGTTAGCTCTGGAAAGTTGGTGTCCATGCTGTGGCCTTTGGTGCCTTCTGGCACCAGCATTTTGTGGGCCTCTGATTTTGACCAACCCAAGGAGAGAGGAACAGCCCCTTCACACCTCTCCTCCCTGTGCCTGTTTTGTTCTCATTCATACTCCCCAGGCCTCACTGCCTGGGAAGAACTACAAAGGAATTCCAGGCAGCCCTTGATCATTGTTTTATGAACTTGCATTTTAAAGATGAGGAAACTGGAGCCCAGAGTTTTAAGTTTGGCAAGGAGACTCTCCTGCCATCAGCTCTGACCAAGGATGTGGGGGACAGGTCATGCAACTGGACACATCTGGATCTCAACCCCACCCTAGCTGCCTGGCTGAAAAGAGAACCCCCACCCCAGGGTTATGCATTTACCAGGATTCTCCAGTTTGAGTAATAACAGTACCCTGGGCATTGTACAAAGTGATTAACTTGCTGTCGAAAAAGCCTGCAGAGATGGGCACAGTGGAGAAAGAAATCTGGCCCAGAGAATGCTAAGTGGCTCCCCCATGGAGCCAGTATTCTAGCCTACCTAGGTCTGATTCCTGACCTGAGGCCTCACCTACCATAAGGGTCCCTGTGGAGTCACTGGGGTAGAATTCTATGGCTGTTTCCTTCCAGGTACTCCCACCCTGCCGAAAGGGATGGTATCAGGACCCCAGAGAGCAGGCAGTATTGCTCATTGGAATAGTTGAGTGGTGCCTCAAACCATTTTCCTGGGTGACTCTGTCATAAAACACTGAATGCCTGCCTGAAGCTAGATGTGAGGAAGAGAGTCTTTGATTAGCGAATTCCTCAGGTTGTTTCTGATTTGAACCAGTTATCACAGTTTGTCAGAGGCCTCTGGGTTCCACTAGTTCTAAGTCCTGGTGACCTCAGATTCTCTTCAGCCAATGTGTCACAGGAAGAAGGAAATGAACAGAGGGTGATGGAGACTATAGTTGCCTCATCTAAAGAGCTGGCGCCTTTCAACATTGTTTTGGATTTTATTTTTAAAAAAGGGAAATGGGCAGTAATAAACTTTCTGGATTTCTTTCAGGAAAGGGAAGGGGCACAACAGGGTCCCCAGGGTAGCATCTAGAATGTTGGAGTAGAAAACTCTAATGTACCCAAAGCATAGGAATCACCTAATCCCCTCCTCATTTTCCAGATGGAGATACCAAAGCCCAGGGAGTAAAAGGAACTTCCCAAGTCACGCAACCAGTTACAGGCAAAGCCAGATCTTCTGGTTCCCCATCCTTAACCGTCCCCTTCTGCCACAGCCCAGGTTCCCCAGAGCTAACACGTACAGTCTGGGACTACTTGCCTGCCATGGGCTGCCCCACCAGTGTGCTAAACTGCAAACTGCTTAAGAGGGTGTTGGGGAAGCACTTGGCCTTCATTTCAGTGCTGCCCAAAGGGACTGTTGATTTTCACATTTGAACGGGTGGAGGGATTATAGTGGGAGTTTGTAGTGAGGAGTGGCAGAACATGAGAAGGGAGCTGCTCCCCCAGCCTTGGCTCCCCAATCCCCTGCCAACTCAGGCACATCACTTTCCCTCTGAGAGCCTGTGGTCTTCCTTCTAGTGTAGGAAGCCAGCCTCCATCTCAGGAAAGGCAGGAGCATTACCTAAGAGAGTGGGCTTGAAGGTGCTTAGCTCTGCCATGGCATGTGGAGTAAGGCTGTGCTGTCATGGGCTGCCGCATCAGTGGCTCAGAAGAACCAGCTTCATGCAGAGGGACAGAAACACTGTGTTACAGCACACAGTTGTGAAGTGTCAAGTGCACATCGATTATAGGTTAAAACAGGAAACCTGGAGAAAGGTTTATGCTGAAGGTAGGTGCCTCCCAGACCTCTAAAGACAGCCTACCATTCTGAGTATATAAGGGAGTCCCACATAACAGAAGTCGGGGTGCAGGCCTTAGGCCTGAAATTAGTATCAACTGCTGACAGACTGTGAAGTCTGTGGTTTACAAGCTGACAGCACTGGGAGAGCAGGGCACTCATCTTCTCAGCTCTGCTGCTCGACTAGTGACCTTGAAGACATGTTAACCTCTAAGGCACTGGCTGCCTCTGAACGGGTAGGTTCTTTGTATCCCTGAGTGTGTGCACCTCCCCGGCACACTTGTAGGTTGGTACTCTTGGTTTTGCCCTAAGTGCCCCTCTGGCCTTTTATTGATTACATCCTTTCAGCACCCTAAGTTAGCAGGAGGTTTTGTTTATAGTCGTTAAAGTTTTTAAACCACCCTTCTTCATTAAGAACACTTGTCAAAATCTTTTTTTTTTTTTAGACATGGGGAAATTGAGTCTCACTCTAGGGCAGCGAATCTCAATCTTTCCCCCTGAAGTAAGCCTAACCCTAGATGAGAACAAATGGGAGCTGGGTTTGAAAGTCTGGAAAGGCAATATAACCTGTAATTATTTTTTAATACTGCCTTATTTTTAAAAAGTGAATGTGAAATTTGTATTGTGTTGTATATTTGTGTTTCATTTAGTATACACACAATTTTAAATTAGTTGCCATGAGATAAAGCTGATGACCCAGGAAGTCAGGACTTGTGCCTTCTGTGGTTTTGTGTTCCACTTGTTCCCGTAGGATTTGAGAAGGGCTGTCCCAGGGTTCCACCTCCCTGAACCTGGAATGACTCCAGAGGTTCATGGACTTCTTGAGCTCATCCGGAAGCTCCAGTACTGCTCTTAGTCTTTGCACAAGAACCGTGAGGAGTTGGGCACAGGCCTCAATGTAACAGTCCCTCCTTCTCAGTGCATTTTCCTTTCATGTTGCCCACAGAAGTTCTTTTTATAATTGTCCCTTCAGTACTCCCCCTGAAATTCAGAACAAATGTGTCTCCTTCAACCTACAATCAGTAAGAGGAGACACCGTAACAGTCAAGCTCAAGGGGGGTTTCCCCCAAAGATAGCAGAAGAGGAAGAAGCACTCATTGATGAGCACTCATAATAGATGCGCATTGTACCTTTAATGGATCAAACATGCAGGTTTTCATAGGTTTCCCCTTAAATTAGCCTATAGTGTGCTTCCCTCCATTAAATATGAGTTTTGGTTTTGCTGTAGGCACAAAAGATCAAATTGCAGGGTGGGACATACAGCTTAGGAGTAGACCTAGTAAACACAAACCTTGGTTCAGTCTCCAGCACCACACACACACACAAAGTTCAGACAAGAAGAAAGGAAGCAGACATAGAGGGCATACAGTAGTGTAAACATTTCAGGTTAATAGATCCAACGCTGATGCAGGAACAGATGAGGGTTAGTACCAAGCAACACACTTTCCCGGACTGCACACCCTGACTAGGATCCCCAGGGCTGTCCCAGGGATCCCCAAGGCCCTGCCTTGCTGTCCCCTGCTCTGCCAGGTGTATTCTCATCTCATCCACATGTTGGACGTGGGAGTTGCTGTGGTTGGAATTCTCCCCATTTTCCTTCTTCACTGTCCACCTTCCAAGTAGGAAGGTGTCATGCCCAGAGCACAAGCTCTGTCTTGTAACCACAAGCTGTGCCATGTGCATGACCTCACTGAGAGACTGCTGGTGGCTCACCAACATCCCCCCAACACATGTTGTGGGTCCCTTCCCTATACACACATATGCACACACCAGCCTCTCTGTCTACTATGGGGACATCACTTCCATCCTCCATTGATCCAGACAGGATCTGTCATAGGAGAGTAAGGAAGCCCAAACTACCAAGACCCACCAATGCTGGCTCCAAAACAGGTCAAAGTAGCCTCACACATTTCCTGACAACCAGGGGTCTCAGAGGACATCTGGTTTTCCTTCTTATGTGTTTGGAGAAGAGAAAAATGACAAGCTGCAGGCAAAAAGAGACAGGAACTAGAGAGTTTAAAAGAAAGGTCAGGGTTGCAGATAGGGACATTTCCAAGAGCATAACAGAGAGGGAAGACTCAAGAGTCTTAGAGGACCACTTTAATCTTCGGAGAAAAAATAGATTGAGCCATGAGGGGCTGGAGAGAAGAGCGTCATAAGAACTGAGATGGGTCGTTGATTGAAGGAGTAATGTGTAAGTGGGATCAGAGAGGATGACAAGTAGGAGAGGAGAGAGCTACTGGCTTTGGCTTGGAGGGTAGGTATTGGCTATTGTGAATCAGGCTGCTGTGAACATGACTGCACAAATACCTGTTGAAGTACCTGCCTTCCATTCTTTTGGACATGTAAGTAGAAATGGAATTGCAGGATCATATACTGATTCTGTCACTAAACTGAAAGCTGTCATTAAATTGAAAGACTTTTTCTTACTCCCACTGGGCCTCCATCCTGAATGCTGACACCTGTTAGTACCATCCTCATCTTCTAGACTTACTTAGGTATTGACCCTGGTCATGTGCACATCTAGAGACCACAAGCACAGTGCCAGTGATAACTCCTGGAGGAGAAGCCAAGAACCAATCAGAGCCATCTACTTCCATGCCAACTGCTCATGAAGAGACACACTAGTAACCCCACTCGCTTCTTCATTTTATAGATTGCAGGGAGCTGAAGTCACCACAAATCTCCTAAGCCCCAGAATCAAGGGTCAAGTAAGTTTCCTGGAGCTCTGGTTTGTCTCCAGAACCAGAAACCAGTGGAAGTAATTGTCTTGGCCATTTTCATTTCTCGTTCCTCTGAACTCTTCATTTGCTGACCAGAAGCAGAAGCACTAGGAAAGTTATTAACAGTTGTACAGAAGCTGACAGGGGAACCAGGAGAAACTGGGATCCACAGGAAGCCATCTAAACTACTCTTTGCCAAGAAGGACTATTGCACTCCTAACTGAGGTGGGAACACCTAGCCACCAAAAAAGTTGGCTGCTGGATAATCTGGGAAATCATCTACTTCCACTTCATGAGTTTCAATTTCTCTTCTGATTTTCATTTCCAAATGTGTGGGCAGGCCTTGACCATTAGGTATTCTGAGGAATATTATAAGGATCCAGAATGCTGAAATTCTTGGTCTTGAGCCCAAAAGGAAAGCCAGGAATGTTCCTTCTAGAATCTAAACTTATTCCTCAGGAAGATTTAAGAGAGTAGATTCATAAGAGCTTTGGCCAAGGGAGTCCCTGATATGATGGCACAACCAACTAACTTGTTTCCTCTTGTCTTTCCCTTCCATGCTAGTTTATCCATTGCCAAGACAGTTAGTTGGTGGGAAGTATTAGAGGTTCCTAGGATCTAGGATCTATAAGTTGCTACTCTGTTCCATTCAACTCCACTGGACTTCAGGATAGTCTAGTATTCTTGACTTCCTGAACCCATTTTATTTATTAGTTTTATTTAACTTTATTATTAAAATAGATTAGTGGGCTGGGGTTGTAGCTCAGTGGTAGAGTGTTTGCCTACTGTGTGACGCACTAGGTTTGATACTTAGCACCACATATAAATAAAATAAAGGTCCATTGACAACTAAAATTTTTTCAAAACTAGATTAGCAATTCAACTGGTTCAAAATTCAAAACAATATATAAAAATATACACATTTAGAAACACACTCACTCTTCTGTCTCCACTCACCCACCACTACTTTATAGGTAACTGATTACATTAGTTTCTTATGAATTTTACTTTGTTTTCTATTTAATTTTCTACTTTTTTTTTTTTTTTTTTTTTTTTGGTACGAGGGATTGAATTCAGGCTGCTTAACCACTGAACCACATCCCCAGACCTTTTTTATATTTTAGAGACAGGGTTTCACTAAGTTGCTTTAGGGTCTCGCTAAATTGCCAATCCTCCTGCCTCAGCCTCAAAAGTCGCTGGGATTACAGGTATATGCCACCATGCCTAGCAATTATCTACTTTAACTGAACAAAGAAAGGGCTGAAATTAAAACAGAATTAATATGTGAAGATTTGCCTTGTCTAATTAGTGGCTGTTGAGGACTGGTATATCTGGATTTCTTCCCTCCGTGTTGACCTGGATTATTGAAAAACTATTATCTTTCTGTGATTATGACTATGCCTCAATGGATTTAGTAAAAACTTACATTTTTTAAAAAATTATAGTAAAATGGACATAAAATTGACAATCTCAACCATTTTCAAGTGCGCAATTCAGAGCATTAACTACATCTATATAGTGGTACAACCATCCCCACCATGCATCACTAGAACTTCTCATTTACTCAAACTAAATTTTTATTTTTATTTTTTGCAGGGCTGGGGATTGAACCCAGGGCCTTGTGTTTGCAAGGCACTCAATCTACCAACTAAGCTACATTCCCAACTCCTCAAAATAAAATTCTGTCCCCATTAAATAACCCTCTGTTATCTCCTCCTCCCAGCCCCTGGCAACTACCATTCCATTTTCTGTCTCTAAGAATTTGACCACTCCAGTACTTCACGTAGGTGGACTCCTACAGTATTTGTCCTTTTGTAACAGGTATATTTCAGTCAGCATAATGTCTTTGAAAGTTCATCCATGTTCATATCATATGTCAGAATTTCCTTTTTTAAAAAAGCTGAATAATATTCCATTGTATATACCACATTTCATGTATCCATGCTTCCATCGAGGGACAATCAGGCGGTTTCCACCTTTTGGCTATGGTAAATAAAGCTTCTATGAACATGACTGTACAAATACCCATTTAATTATCTGCCTCCAGTTCTTTGGGGATATATAAGCAGAAGTGCAATTGCTGGTTCATATAGTAATTCTATGTTTGATTTCTTGAGGAACCACCATATTATTTTTCACAGCAGCTGCACCACTTTACATTCTCCCCAGCAATGCACAAAAGTTCCACGAAATCACTGATTTTAGAACTAACGATTTTCCTGATTACAGTACGTGTTCACAATAGAACATTTAGAAAATTCACAAAAGCAAAAAGAGGGAATTAAAATTCCCTTTATTCTAAGTATGGCGACCTGACCTGAATTCATTATTCCCAACAGAAAGGGAAAAGATCCTTTGTTTCCCTAGTATAAGCACCCTATCACGGTGCTTGACAGCACGATCCAAGAAGAGTGCTGACCATTGCCCTGCCTGGACCTCATCCTCAGAGCCCACCATTCTGGCTGTCCAAGACCCTAATCATCTGAAAGTTCATGCAGTTAAACTAGCTTCCTAGCACATTTGCGGGCGTCCCCAGGAAGGGTGTCACACTCTCTGTGGGTCTGTTTCCTCATCTTTAAAGCCACCTCAAGGTTGATAGAGCAACAAGAAATATTCGAAGACAGTGATTTGTCAAGAGAAACACGTTCTACAAACCCAGGATCCACGCCTTCAGAACCGAGCTTTCCCTTTTTTGCCAGAGTGCACCCAAGGACTTCTGTCTGTCACACAACAGCCAATCCGCCGCAAGCCAGACACCCTCACTTCTCCAAGTGCTCATTGGCTGACTCCACTGTGGATCCACCTTTTCCTGGCTCTCCTCCTATCACTGCGGCCGTCCGTCTCACTGCGGCCCGCGCTCTCATTGGTCCTTCCTGGTCGCTCTAGGCCGGGCATTACAGAGTTAGCCACTGGGAGTCTCTGAATTGGGGTTTTAAAAAACGCCAGCTCTGAAGTAGGCGGGGCGGGAGATTTGAAAGGAAGGCGACTCTAACTGCGGTGGAGCACCGGCTCCTCTGTGGCACGCCGCCGGGACGCTCTCGCGTCCTCTGTCTGTAGCCGGCCTTCAGCTCCTGAACCCGGAAGGCCGCTCAGGAGCCGTGGGGCCGCCGCGCGCCGGGACCCTTTGCGGCCCGCCATGGGCCCGCGCCGCCGGAGCCGCAAGCCCGAGGCCCCAACAAGACGCCCGGCGAGTTCGCACCCCGGTACCCCGCGGCGGGGAGCCTCCCTAGGTAATCACCGCGGCCCTTCCCTTGCAGCAAGCCCGGGAGCGAGGCGTGGAAACGGAGTTGCACTTAGCAGACGAGGAAAGGCTGACTCGCGGAGCCCGAACCTCCCGACTGTGGGTCCGGTGGCCTTCCGCTGCCAGTGACCGCGGCGGTCCTGCCGTCCAGCCTCTGCTCCAGGCACTGTCCAATGCGCAGCCTAGCTAAGGGCTGCAGAAGGGGCCAAGGACTGGCCAGACAGCCTGTTCCTAAGACCAGTCCTTCCTGTTGTTACTACCAACATTTATCAAGCGCGTACCATCATCTAGTCATTGGGTTAAACTCTTTTCATGCATTATGTCATCTTTGTATTGTGCCCATTTTACAGCTTGTGAGAGAACTGAGGCACAGACAGGCCAGGTAACTTGAACAGAGTCACACAACTGGTTCTGGTAGAAGATTTGTAAGCATTTGTGTTTGTGCTTTTTTTTTTTTAATGCAAATATTTTGGTTTCCTTTTTGGTGACAATTTCTAATCTCAGTCCTACTCTTAAAAGCTGTCTTTCCAGGTTTGTTTTCCTTCAGTGAGTGAGTGTTCGGCCTTCATCAAGACTCCTTGTGCTCACCCGGTTCCCTTCCCTGGGGAGAAGGAAGAGTTTGTGGTCCTCAGTTTCTTGATTTGGGGCTGGATGTGGCAAGGGCTGGGGTGCACATGACGGCAATAGCTGCTTTACTTGTCTTCTAATTCTTGCTGCATAGCTATAGCAAGGTGAAAAGGTGGCGCATGCCTGTAATCCCAGCGGCTCAGGGAGGCTGAGGCCGAGCATGGAGACTTCAGACTCAGACTTCAGACTTCAGACTCAGCAACTTAGCAAGGCCCTGTCTCTAAATAAAATATGAAAAAAGGACTGGGGATGTGACTCAGTGATTAAGCGCCCCTGGGTTCAATCCCTGGTACAAAAATAAATAAATAAATAAATAAATAAATAAATAAGTAAATAATATATAGATGATTTTTAGATATTACCGTTGTGAGTGGGGTTTTCTTTTCTTTTCTTTCTTTCTTTCCTAAAACAGGAATTTAGCCTTTGCAAACAGCCAACTTGCTAAATTCTTTCTTGGTGCTGGGAATTGAACCCAGGGCCTCATGAACTATAGGCTAGTCCTTTACCCCTGAACTGCATCCCCAGCCCCTCATTAATTCTAGTAGTCCTTTTATTGCTTCAATTGGATTTTTTTAAAGCAAGCTATTATATCATCTGCAAATAATGACTTTTGACTCTTTTGCATTTTTATGCATTTTACTTCTTATTGCATGGTATTAATGAGACTCTGAGACTAGTAAGAGTACTGTTCTGGCCATCTTTGTCTTGTTCTCAATGTTAATGGGAATATTAAGTATGATGTTTGCTGTTGCTTTCCAGTGTAGAAGCATTCTTCTACTATTACTGATTAGATGAAAAGTTTTGCCTCAAATGGGCACCCACGCTTCTTGGCAGTCCTATTGTCCATGTCTGGTATTGCTGCTTTTCCATTCCCCTCCCTGTGACAATTCCATACTTTCTTTTTCTTCTTCATTTTGACAAAGAATCTTGCTGAGATGCCCAGGCTGGCCTTGAAACTTTGATCCTTCTGCCTGAGACTCCTGAGTAGCTGGCATTATAGGTGTGTGCTGGCATTACAGGTGTGTGCCACCACAGCCACCACGGCCAGCTCCATACCTTTTCTCCCTCTTTATACAGCTTCAGTCTCTTCACTTACTCTTGGGGCAGGGGTGTTTTCTTGACACCACATTCCCAGCTCCCTATACTCCCCATTTCTCTCCCTTTTACAGCTACCCTTTTAAGTAGTGATGGTAATGGCCTTGCCTAGGGGTCTGCCCTATTATCAAAAGCTGCTCCAGCTTCTTCAAAGACCCAGCCATATCTTACAGCTGCAAAAGTACTTTTTGTTGTCCCCTCTACCTGCATCTAGAATTAAATTCAAACTCCTTATATTGGCATTGGCAAACGTGCTTCAGTATTTATGATCTTCAGAAAATGGGCAGGGGATTTGCTTGACCCTACATTCCCAACTCTCTGTTTTCCCTGTTTTTATTTCCCTTTACAGCTACCCTTTTAAGTAGCCAGACTCAAGTGTACACACACTGTGTCTCCTCACTCTCCGGTCGCCCTTCAGCCCATCCCAATCCTACTCTCTGCAGCCTCTACCCCTACTTGAACTACTCCCATCAGGGCCACCAGCAACTTTCATGTTGCCCAATCCAATGGGCAGGGCAGTGTCCTTTCCTACTCTGTCTCTCAGAAGCATGACACCAGTGGGCCACTTTCTCCTTGAAACATTCTGTTCCCTTGGCTTCCATGACACCAATGACTCTGACAGCCCCCTGCTTAGTGTTCTTGACTGCCAGTGTTACCTCTCCAACTCCTTGATGTGGGACTTGGCATCCTTTTCTCTTCTATCCCCTGCCTGCTGACCTCATCTATCCCTGTCTATATGATGACAACTCAAATCTAGATCTAGACCTAGATCTCTCCTCTGACCTGATACCTATATCCTGAACGCTCTTGGGTATGTCAATCCAACACATCGGAAACTGGATTTCTGATTACTCCCCTCCAACCTCTTCATCTCCAGGTTTCCCCATTTCGTAAATGGCATAAACAAGCGCCCATTTGTTCAAGCCAGAAACCTGGGAGACATTCTTTTCTCTTACCCCCAAATCCAACCCAATGCAAGTTCAAGCAGTTCTACCTTCCTCGCATACTGTCTTGCCGCTTTGGCCATCCCAGCAGCAGCTGCCTGATCTTTAACATGTGAATACATCACCTTTCCCTCCCACTTAAATCTCTTCCCTGGCTTCTAATTACTTTAGGATTAAATTCCAACTCCTTACGAGCATTTCAAGACCCAACTATAGCATTTTTAATCCTAGTTCTTTTCCATGATATCCCTGTCTGCTTATTTTTCATAACTGCTTGTTCTTGGGCCCTGAATTTCACATCTGTCTTACCCCTCTGAGGTTATCATCCATATTTCTTTCAAAGTTTCCATCTCTTCATGAACTCAGATTCTCTGGTCTAGGTTATTTTGATTCTTGAGTTTGGTTCCTTTCTTCATAGTGCTGTTCTTAGATTGTTTGGTGATCTTTAGTTGGGTTCATTTACATTTTCTGTGACTCTTATGTCTTTATTAAAGGCTGCCTCCAGAGATTGGATTGCTAGTTGATTGGTGAGGAGGGAGGCAGTTGTCAGTAGGTTGTCTTCTAGGTATGAGTTCCCCTCTTTCTCTTAAATATCATGAGTCCACTGGATATTGCCCTGTGTCTTTGACCTGTGTTCCCTAACGTAATCCAAGAAGAAGTACCCTCTACCAGCTCCTGGCACAAGCCATCTCTGATTGCCTCCCCTCCCCATCAGCTCTTGCAGCTCTTCTGACTACCTGGTGTAGATTCTCTTTCCTTGGCTGGACCTTGAATAACCCTTCTGAAACTAATTTTATTCTTCAGAATGGTATCTTTGTATGCGCTTTTTCTTTTTCTATTTTTTGTTCAACTTAGATTCGTTTACTTTTATTGATCCTGTTTATATTTATCAAGCAATTATACATTTTTCCCCCCTGGGAATTAAACCCAAGGGACATTCTTATCACTGAGCCCTATCCCCAGCCCTTTTATTTTATGAAAGAGGTCTTCTTTCTAAGTTCCTCAGACTGGCCTTGAACTTGGCAACCCCTTTGCCTCAGCCTCCGGAGTTGCTAGAATTACAATTGTGCACCACCACCTGGATGTACTATTTTTAATTTAACTTTCACTGATTTATTATCTTAAATATTTGTTTTGCTCCATGTTCTTTTCATTCATTTTAATAACTCTCTAACATCTGAGATGAACTTAGCTATTTTTTAATGTCAATGTTGGAACTAGAATTTGAGCCAAAGGTTGTGACTCTGTAACCTGCATTCCTGACACTGGCAGTGACTTATGCCACTTCTGAAGCCCCACTTGCCTCTAATGAACTGTGGTCAAATTGTCTTTCCTTCCCTAGGCCCCAGGATAATCAAGACAAGGGTATTGTAGGAAACAGTATCTGATTCCTTCCAGCAGTTAACAAAAAATCCTAAAACCGAAATAAATGAGTTTTCAATCTAGTGGGAAAGATACAAGAGAAACACCAAGTACTATGGCACCCAGAGGGGGGAGGCAACCCATCTGTTGGGAAGGATTTGGGATTTAGGAAAGGCTTCATGGAAATGCTAGCATTCAAATCTCAAAACAGCATCCATTTGTTCATTTAGCAAATATTTATTTAGCATCTATCTACTGTTTGCTAGTTGCTAAAAATAACAGCAGTGAGTAAAACAGAAATTCCTGCCCTTGTGGAGCACAGTTGCTCCCAATCACAGCCTAGTGACTTGGCAGTTGGTCTGTCTCAACCAAGCTGCAAGGCATCACCCATCTCCTACTACACCTTCTCTTCATGATCCAACTGTTTCGTTCAGGTTCTTCCTCACAGCGCAGGAGAAGTGTCTGGCTTAAGGAGATCAAAAAGCTGCAGAAGAGCACAGACCTGTTGATACGGAAGCAGCCCTTCAGCCGCCTGGTAAGCTCCAGGGAGCTTCCCACCACCACATGCCACCCTCCTTCCTTTAAATCTCCCGAGTATGGGGGACCCTACTATGTGTCCTAGATGACTGAGTTACATATTCTTTAACCTGGTAGGGCACTCCATCTTCTGGAAACATGAACCCTCCAAGGACCCTCCAACCTTGCAGTTCTCTCTGGAATTGATGTCCCCACCACCTCTATTTTGAAACTGTGTGCTTTGACTATAGAAATAGAACCCTCCTGTCCATCCACCATTTGATCCCTTTTCCTACACTGGAGATTGCCTCCTCATCTTCCTGCCACCAATAAGAGATATGTCATTTCCTAAGCTCCCAGGAGTCCATACCTGCTGCTGGTTGGGCCATAAGATTAAGGGCCAGGACAGGATGATGGAGATGATAATTCGTGGGAGTCACTTGGAGAGAGTCTGTCTTCCTTTAATCTCTCTTCTGTTATTCTCCTCCTCATCCCCATTCCTCCATAGGTAAGAGAAATAAGTGTGAAATTCACACGTGGTATGTACTTCAATTGGCAAGCCCAGGCCCTGTTGGCCCTTCAAGAGGTAAGAAGGGGCCCAGGTACCACTGGGTAGTGCTGAAAGGGGGAGGAAGAACATTCCAGAATTCCATGGAACTGCCTGTGAAATATCACAGGCTGGGTTGGCCTCCTGAGAAAGTGACATGTTGATGCCTGAGAGTTTGGAGGTGATTCCTTGTGGTGACGGCAGAGTTCAGTCCCGTTTGTGAGCAGTCATTCCTTCAATCCTTTCAGCCCTCAGAAGCGTAGCAGGTCTCCAAAGAGCAACCCGTGCCTTTTGTCTGTCTGTCTGTCATTTTGTCTTTGGCCCAGGCAGCAGAAGCATTTTTGGTTCACCTCTTTGAGGATGCCTACCTCCTCTCCTTACATGCTGGACGAGTCACTCTCTTCCCCAAGGATGTGCAGCTGGCTAGGAGGATCCGCGGCATTGAGGAAGGGCTTGGCTGAGCTCCAGCAGCAGTGTCTGTAAGTCGCACCAGAGAGCGAGTACACTAGGGGAAAACAGCCAACTGCTCAGCCTTGGGGCAAGAATTTCTCAGAAGGAATCTTCTTTCTCCATCCTTAGTCCCCTGCCCTCTCACCTTCCCCCTGTTCCCTAGCAACGCCTCAGCCTTTACTTGACTGCTTGGGAGTCTAAGGCTTATGCCCTTTAGAATAATGTTAAATGTATTTTCTCATCCCCCAAATCTCAGGCAGAATTTTACAAGGACAAGATCACCTCATTTTTATTTAAAGAAAAAGTTTTCTTGCTTTTGAAAATGCCTTGTTAGTAAATGTGATTCCTCAATTTCAGGGCTGTTACCTAGGACTCTCTGTGGTGTCTGAGGTGCTACCTGGATTTTGCTATCTCTGAGCAGTGTGTGCATGTTGCCCTTCAAATTTTCTTTATGAAGGTGAAGACCGCATGTTTCCTCTGTAGCAGAGGTATGATCGGAAACAATCAACACAGTTCCAAGGGCCTGAAAAGACTTAATTGGTGTGTTATTCTCATGACTCTTAAAGGATTTTGAAGACATCAGATCTGCCATGTTTTAGGAAAAGGATATCTACTTATTATTTTAGACCATTCTGTACTACATGCATTTTTTACCATGTGTATATTTGTACTTATATTGAAAATGTAAAGGAAAAATAAAAGAACACTTCCATCTTTTGCGTGAATGGGCCTCGCTCTCCTCATGTACAAATCTCTTCCTTCCAGAGTAATAGCATTAGTGCCTATCAACAAATGTGTTGGTTTTCAAAACTAAATTGGGAGTTGAAATAGAATTTTTGTTTTGTTTTGTTTTGTTTTGTTTTGGGGCTAGGGATCAAATCCAGAGCCTTGTGCATGCTAAGTATGCACTCTACCCCCAGCCTGAAGTTTTTCTGAATCCTTCTAGTAAATTCCTATCAAGATAATTCAAAAATTCTCTTATATAATTTAGCATTTTATTCTTAGTTGTAAATCATAGATGTATCTTATTCATCCAAGATTTTATTTTATTCTAATTTCTTTTTTAATTTTTGGTACTGGGGATCAAACCTAGGGGCACTTAACCAGTGAGTTACAGCCCCAGCCCTTTTTATTTTTTATTGTGAGACAGGGGCTCACTAAATTGCTGAGGTTGGCCTTGAACTTGTGATCCTCCCGCCTCAGCTTCCCAAGTCTCAGGAATTATAGGCATGTGCTGACAAGGCACCCATATCATTAATCCTGGATTTTAGGGTTTTTTCAATGTTTTTATGGGTGTTTTTATAGCTTCTTTGTGGAGAAATAATAAAAATAATTCTTTAATGAAAAAATTAAAATGAAGTTATTGTTATAGCACACAGATTATACCATATTTTTTGTATGTTAACATTAAGTTCCTCATTTGCACACCATTCACAACCACAACCACAATTAAGAGAATCAAGGATGTGGTTTTTCCTCTGGAGTAGAAATGAGCGGATAAAACCCTTGTCCTTCTGCTACTGAAAGCAATTTAAGAGCTTTCCAGAGAAATGAGAAATGCCACCCAAAGATCTGAGAAATGAGAGTGATGAAAATGAGCAGAGTGCCGACTACTAATAATGATGTGTTTGTTGGTCAACTAAATTCAGAGACAAATGAAAGGGAAGCATGGAGTTTTATTGTTTAATAAATTATAACTGTTTGGAAACACTTCTCCTCGTTTGACATCAAGTCATATTTATGCAGATATTTGAATAAAGCATATCTATCCATGAATATATTTGTGTTCTTGTCAGAGTGTCATTGATTAGAGGATTATAGACTTTTAGTTTTCTTTGACACTTCTTTGCTCTTGAAATTCTACTTATCGGTATTTCACTACAATACACATGCATCACACTCAAATCCCAGGCAGGACACATGCTTTCTGTATCACATAGTATTTGTATAATAACATGAGAATAAGTAATTTACATCATGATAATTAATGTTATATAATGTTACAATTTACTGTAAATTTTACTTCTGTTATTTGAGTTTTGTTTTTTGCACCTCTTTACTTTCTGGGTGATTTTATCAACATTCTTATCTTTCTGCTGAATTTCTTCTGTTTTTATATTTTTAATATCAATACTTTTTCTTATTTTAAAAAAATTTTTATAACATTTTAATCAATCAGTGATCCACTCAACAAAACAGAAACCACTTAAACTACTTCAAGCAAAGGGATTTGAGGAAAGGATTGGCTCTAATCACTTCAGGAGGGATGGAGGAGCAAAAGGAAAGAGGACAAAGATCAAGCAGCTGCCAGGGCCCAAAGCCATCCTCACTGTTACTCTGCAATGCAGGCCCCTGGCCACCACTACATTGAACCACATCTGTGCTACTGAGCAGGAAGTCAGAAGCCCCACTTTGCCTGATGCTGCTGCCACTGCCACCAAAGGCACTACCAAAACAGGAGAGAAAAAAATGTCTCCATGGGGTTGGGGGTGTGGCTCATTGGTAGAGCACTTGCCTGGCACATGTGAGGCCTTGGGTTCAATCCTCAGTACCACATATACAAAAAAAAATAAAGGTCCATTGACAACTAAAACAAATTAAAAAAAAAAAAAAATGTTCCCACGTCTCCTTTTTCCCCTCACCTGCCAGGACCCACCAGCATCTCCTATTGGCAGAACTTAAACAGAAGCAGCTGCAAGGGAGCATGGGAATGTAATTGGCTAGCTTCTAACCCTGCTGTGTTACAGAGAACTTAAAAAGGTGGGAATGGGGCTTGGAGCCAATGGATGGAATTTGCACACATCCCACTCTTGTTTCATGAATGCAATACCATTTTGAGGGCATTTATTTGCTGCATGGTTTCTTTTCTCTTAAGTTGCCTCACTCCTACATCCTGCATTTGTTCTGGTCTCTCTTTTACTTCTGATGTTTTCCTATGATGTCCAACAGTCCTTGTGAGTAAGATGGAGAGGAAAAAGTTAGTTGGGAGTTCTGAGCATGTGGATGGGACTTGTTGACTTTGAGCTTTGCTGTGGAATATCAGGTGAGCCTTTTGGTGGGGAATCTTAGGCTGGGCACATGCACAGAGGACAGTAACCAGCCTTCTTAGAAGGCCAAAGCCTAACTGCTTCTAGGAGCTGAGTAGAGAGGGAAAGTTGAGGATACCCATAGTCAAAGTTCACTATGCATAAGCCTATTTATTATCTCTGGCTTTGGCCTCCCCAGGTCCAGAGACCCTGTCGTGTCACATCCTCCCATATGCTCTAAATTATTGCTAGATTACTTATAGTACCTAACACAAAGGAAATGCTATGCAAATGGTTGTTATACTATCCTGTTGAGGAAATTACAGGGAAAATAATTTTGTATATATTCAGTACTGATGCAATTTTTTTTTCAAATAATTTTGATCTGAGGTTGGTTAAATCTGAGGGTGTACAATTCTTGGACATAGAGGGCTGACTGTATAGCAATGAAAATTAACACAACCACTTGAGAAAATGTGAATTTTGCAAACATTGATTGGAAGATGCAAGGAAATATATACTGTCTAATTCCATTTAATACAACAGTCAAAACTAATCTGATATTAAAAGTCAGGATTATTATTATCCTAGACAAGGTAAATATCAACTAGTCAAGTGCAATGCAGGCTTCTGGGATGCTCGGAATGTCTGATTCTTGAATACTGGTTACATTAGTGCTTCAGATTGTGAAAAGTGAGCTGTAAAATTGTGACTTGTGGTAGTCCGGAGTATGTATGCAATATTTAAAATTTAAAAATTAAAAATAGAATTTTCCAATTCTTGGAAATAACATTGAAATAAAGTCAAACTTGTATTAGCTTCCTATTGCTGCTATAACAAATTACCAAAAGTTTAGTATTTTAGATACTATGCAAATATATACTTACAGTTCTATAGAAGTCTGAACACAAGTTTCATGGGACTAAAAATAAGGTGTTAGCAGGCCTGCTCTTATTTCTGGAGGTTCCAGGGGAAAGTTCTTTTTACCTTCTAGAGGCTGCCTAGATTCCTTGGTGTAGTCCCCTTCTGCTACCTCAAAGCCAGCAATGTATCTCTGACCATTTCTCTATTGTCATGTGTGACTCTCTTGTCTCCCTCTTCTACTCCCCATCCCCTACCTGCTTTGGTACGGGGATTGAACCCAGGAGTGTTCAACCAATGAGCTACATCCCCAGCCCTTTTTATGTTTCATTTTGAGATAGTCTTGGTAAGTTGCCCAGCCTGGCTTAAACTTACAATCTTCCTGCCTCTGCCAGTGGCTGGTATTTTAGGCATATGCACCATGCCTGGCTCCCTCTTCGACTTTTAATGACCCTTTTAAGTACATTGGACCCAATGAATAATCCAGGATAATATCCCTATTTTAATGCCAGCTGACTAGCACTCTTAATTCCACCTGCAACCTCAATTCCTGTTTGCCATATAACAAAGTCACAGGATCCAAAGGCCTAATAGGACCACCAACTGAAGCAGCAATGCCAAAAGTGGAAAGAGACCATACTTGATGGCATTGTAGAGTCCTTAGATTTAGCTATGGCTAAGTCAGAAATACCTCTGGACTCTTAAGTCCCATGAACCTTCTCCCCTTAAGGCAGTTTGGGTTGGTTTCCCCAAACTTACAACTTGGTCTTGATATTACTGTGATAGCATGGTATGTTTGATATTGAACAAATTTAAATTGTTTTATTTTAATATTAATAAGCACACACTAAAGTAATGATGAATATAAGAAAATCAAGAAACACATCAAACCTCAACTTCCAGTAGTAGACTATCTAGATCATCAGGACCACTCTCCTAGTGAGGACAACTGAAAAAATAGGACAATATCTGTATCTATGTCTATAACTTAAGAGCATTACATTGCCAACAAGCTAGTGATTACTTATTAGAAATTATTAAGATTGGACAGAGAATAGAAATCTAAGATGGGTGAAGTAGCAGATTAGGTGCAACATTTTCTCTAGGGGGTGTTCTGCCAGCCCTGAAAAGGTAGCCCAGAAATGAGCTATGCTTTTGGCAGCCTTGCATAGCTAGGGAGATGACAGTTGACGTACAGACCCTCCAAAGTAAGCATGGGAGTATATGGGAGGATGTGTGCAGATTATATGCAACTACTACGCCTTTGTATACAAGGGATTTGAGTATCCATCCACAGAGGGTCTTGGAGCTAATCTCCTGCAGATAGCAAGAGACAGTTGTGTTCTATTGTGTAGGTATATTTCAATTTACATATGTCCATTTTTTTGGATATTTGGGTAGTTTTAAGTTTTTTTGAGAAGAAGTTAATTCTTTTTAAATTTTTATTTTATTTGTTCTAATTAGTTGTGCATGACAATAGAATGCATTTATACATTTTGATAGATCTTACATAAATGGAATATAGTCTCTTATTTTTCTGATTATACATATTGCAGGATCACATCGGTCATGTAGTCATATATGTACATGAGGTAATAATGTCTGTTTCACTCTACTACCTTTCCTTACCCTATACCCTTTCCCCCCTCTTCACTCCCCTCTACCTAATATAAAGTAACTATATTCTTCCTTATCCCTTCCACCTCGCCCCTATTGTGAATTAGCATCCACGTATCAGAGAAAACATTCGACCTTTGGTTTTTGGGGTTTGACTTATTTCACTTTTTTGAGTTTAAGACTGCTAGAAATAGTGACCATTCATAGTCATTCATAGTCATATATCCATTTGGGATATATACTTTGTCCTTTGTGAGTGAGACCACTTTCTACTTCTTGGTGGCCATGTCCTGAGCCACTTTCCTCCACCACACTCTTCTGCCATGACATTCTGCCATACCTCAGGCACAGAGCAATGGAGTTAGCTGTCTATGGACTGAGACCTCTGAAACTGTGAAATCCAAATAAACTTTTCCTCCTCTAAAATTGTTCTTGTCAGTTTTGTTGATCACAGAAGGAAAAAAAAAAGGACTAAAACATTGCTTTAAAAATTTTTGAGAATTGAAGATGCAATTCTTTGTAAAATTTTTGCAAATGTTCCAAATATGTGAAAGAACCAATTTATTTCTAATACATATGTATATATAAATCTTGTGTATTTCCATGAATATGCATTTATGCACTTTTCTGAAAAAGGCCATGACCTTCATGAGATTTTCAGGTCTACCACCCATGAACAATTATGAACCCCATTCTAGTATTACATGAGTATAAGTATATTGCACTATTTTCACATAGATTTTGTTTTTAATGTTCAAAACCCACTTGACATATATTTGTGGAAGTCTTCATCCCACATGACATCCCTCTACTGGGGGGAGAAGGATAATTTTTCAATGGAAACAGCTTTTCACTGATGATACTCTTTCAACATCTGGCTTAGAGCTCATACTGCAAGCAAATACATCATTTATGTAAGATGGATTTGGAGCTCTGAGATGTTGAATGGAATGAAAATCAACTTGGTCTTAAAGGAGCAGCCAAAGCGTTTTGATTAAGGATATCTCCTCTCCCCTCCCCATCACAGGACCAATATTGCTGTCCAATATGATTCTCACTGGGGAGGAGTAGATTTCTCATTGTTTCTAAGATCAGTTTAAGTTCCTCTCTTTTCTGCAATCTTCATTACTGCCAACTTTTAAGGCCATGTCCTCTGCAATCCGTTTAGAGAAGCAGTTTTAACTACTTAGCATCTACTACCATCCTGTTTCTTCTAATTGGCCTGACCCACTGCATCCAGTTGGCTTCAAACCACACTTGTTTCCCCAAGTACCCATCCTTACCCTAGTCCTAATCAGCACCCTTCAAACACCCCTGGGGCTTTAGCTACTGAAATTTTACTGATTTTTTAAAATTCTTTGCCCATACATCCCTAAGCACCATGGAATCCTCCACTGGGCTAAAGCCCCAGGTGTCTCCAGCCCTGGACTTTGGCACGGGCTGTGAGGAGGGCAGGCTTCAGTTATGACAATTGCTAGCACTCTCTAGGGCTGTGGTCTTGGGAGGCAATGTTTATTTTTCCCATTTTCAAGGTAGTTAAATTTCATGGGGAGGACACCCGAGTCTTGTCCACCTGTGAGCAGTGTGAGAGGGAATCACGTGGCAATAGGATAGACCAAGGTGCTTTCTAGGGTGGTACTAAATCAAGCAATAGGTCTAAAAGTGCTTTGGATCATTATTTTCAGCTGAAAGGACCTTTCAAGTGACTCCTCATCTGTTTTTGTTTCCTACACCTTATGTTTTGCTTGGATTTATCATAGAATTTTGGGGTCAAAGGATTCTTAAAAGTCATTAACCCAGCAAATGCCTGAATCTCTTCCGTAGCTCTCTGTAACACCAGCCCTTCTTTGAATACCTTCAGTAATGAAAACCACTACTCAAGGAATGAAGTTTCAGAAAGTTCTAATTGCTCATATTCAGTTCTTTGGTAATTTAAATGCATTTTACCTGTTATATATAAACATGATTTATCTAGTATTTTCATGGTAAAACGAGATGATCACAAGTGTGTGGCTATACTCATACATAAAAATAAAACTGAAATGTTACTGTTAAATGAAGAAGGGAAAAAAGGGTGAAACAGGAAGCTGTAAGGCTAAACTGACAGTCAATGTGAGCATGCTTTTTTTGTTTTTTGTTTTTTGGGTTTTTTGCCTGAGCCTGCTTTTTGATAAACTTGGAGTGGTGGAAGCAGCAAGAATTTTCTAAGAGATATTCCTTTCTACAGAGTTACCCAGATAGATCATACTGATTCAAAGTTGAGAAATCTCCTGACTCCTCCTAAGATCACAACCACCTCTGCTTCCCACTCTTCCAGGAGAAGAGTGCATAGGGATTGCTGAGCCAGACTCAGAATGGCCCTCTTCTTCTGTTTCCATGGCAATGAGGTCAGCCAGGAGAAGCAGCAGAAGATGCCAGGAGAGAAAAGAGAATACTCTGGGTCAAAGTCTTTGTCGAAGACTCAGCACATTTGGAGACCTTGTTTCCCTTCCCCCGCCTTTTCCCCTTTCCTGGCAGGACCCTCACAGGAAATGTCCCTGGGTCCCAGCTCCTCAGTGAACCAGATACTGTTGGGAAATCAGACCACTGCTTGGTCTTGGTTCTGAAGCTGATATTATTGAGAAACCTACCTCGCATTTCTGTTTTCAGGGTTAAACTCAAAAGGCAGGGCTTACTAAGAAGTACTGTTGTTCAGAGAGACCTGAGCTCTGTGATGACAAGAATCTTCCTCAGGAGGACATCCGTGGCTCCAGTCTGCATCTTTCTGCTATGGATCAGAAAGTATTCAGTAGATATTTCTGGAATGAATTGACAGATTCATAGGCCCTTGAATTTTCCCTTCTGAATAGAGTTTGCAGCCTGGCTCCTTACTTTGCTTCAGTTCAGTTCCTGAAGGCATTCTGGTCTTTTCAATCCTGCTGCACAGTGGAGATTCCCACCAACCCAGCATTCCACCACTCCCAGGGGGCATCAATAGAGCCATCTCCAGGGAAGGCCAGGAATCAGGATTGCAACATACGTCATAGACACAAAGTATGTGACTCTGTTCCCAGAAAGATGTGTGGTATCCGAGTTTCATCTGGCACAATGAATGCCTAGTAGGTGCCAGAGTCTGAGGATTTGAACATCTCGAGGCACCTGCTGTGCCCTCAAATAGCTCCCAGTCAGGGGGAGGGAGTCCAGCATGGAAAAGGATCACTTTGATCCAGTGGGACAAGCACTGTGATAGAGGAATGTCTCCATGCTCTGAGAAGCCAAATGGATTCCTCATCCTGAGGCCAAGTTAGTAGGAAATGGCTCCAGAGTCTGCAAGAAGTTACTGCCTCTGAGCTGTCAAAACCACCAGTGTGTTTGGTCTTGGTTTCTAGGACAGGCTGTGTGCTTCATGATCCTCCAAGATCAGGAGATGCAATGGAATTTCCATGTCCCTCCAAATCACCACCAGTGGCCACTGTGAATTGAGAGTCAACAGGTAGAAAGTACATGAAGGAACCTAGGCCCAGTAGAACACTAGGATCTGATGGATCTGAGGAGGGGAGTGAGGGAGGAAGTGCTGGGGAGGGATATTGACCAAATTATATTGTGTGCATCTACAGATACATCCCATCCCATCATTATGTACAACTACATAGATTATTAATCCCCAAAGGGAAATTAACTATGGGTTTTACTTTGCCTGCCACTTAAGAGTTATGCATGAGAAAAATCACCCACAAGTCAAACAGCTCCTACAGCAGATGTGAATCCTGAGCCTCCAGAAAAAAAGAGGATGTCATTCACTTCTGGGAGCCCAGGAAGGGAGCCTGGCTGGACATAAGCATCCCTTGCACTGACAGATGGGGTGTGGCTGTGGATTCACAGGGCAGACAGCAATTGTCAGTGGTCTGTAGCTATGGAGTTTTGGCTCAGGAACACCACCCTCCCAGCACACTACTCTATTCTCATGGTTCTAGATGCAGCCAGTCACAATCACGTGAAAAAGAGACCACATATGCCACTCTTCTCACAAAGGAGCTAGGTAACATCAGTACACTGGGAAGTCCAAATTCAGTAAAAATTTTAGAATCTTAATAGTTGTATCTTCAAGGTCATCCTTCACAGTCTCTTTATTAAAAGCAAAGAAGCTGAGCTCCAGAGACAGGAAACAGCTCCCCTGCTGCTAGAGAGCAGCCCCCACTGGACCCCAAGCTCCTAACCCAGAGCCCCTGCATGTTGTCTCTGCCTTCCCAGGTCCTATCCCAGATTCAGCTTGGAATAAATACCCACTGAATGAAGATATGAATGACTGAGTAAATAAATGAGTTGTAGCTGGAACACACATTTTGTTATTGACATAAGAGGTTTTGAGTTTCCATGTCTGGTCATCTTTTGGCCTCTGGAATCCCTTCTTAGTCTTGAAAGACTGAATTAGTCAGGCTTGTTTCAAAATCAGAGTATTTGAAAACCAAAGTATCCAAGATGGTACTAGAGAGATTGGAGTTGACAATTCTTACTTCTTGTCCCTGTGGTCAAAGCAAGTCATCCATTATTAAAAAAAAAAAAAATTAAATTAAAAAAATATATATGTATATAGACAGAGGATCCCAGACCATAGTATCATAGTATGGAAAAAAGAAATGCTGTTGAGTGTCACTAAAGAAAAATATCAACAGAGAAAGCAGATTGGGCATTGAAAGGGAGCCCATGGCTATTGTTTCTTCCCTGCCCAGCACTTCCCATTCCCTGCCTGCATGAAATTTCCTCCAACCCACCCATCTCCTACACCACTACACTACCTCCAAGATGCAATCCCTTGGAGTTTTACACTTCTGCCCATACCTGTGGATGTACTGATACTATTCTGTGAGTAGATCAGAGATGCCATCTATCTCCATTGGATTGGAAAGGGATCCTACCCCACTTCACTCATGACTTCCCTCCCAGAATCCATTTGACCACCATTGCTGTTTGTCTGGGTGATGAACCAGCTTATGGAGAATCCAAGGTAGACACTGGTGTGGCAGCTCTGACAATGGGACCTTGAGGCTTCCCAACTGGGCCCACAGGTAGGGATTATTCTATAGGGATTATTCTACTGAGCCCATTGAGTAAGATGAACTAATGCTAAGAATGGCACTTAGAAATAAAGAAATGGCATCCAATGCAATTCCATTCAGCAGAGAACCAAGAGAATTTCCTATCAGAGTATCTAATTGAACTTTAGAAAACTCCAAGAGGTTTTCACTGTGCTCTCACCAGCTTCTACACAGTCTCCCTACCCGACCTCTGCCAAAGGTGTCAGTAGGAACACCCTCTCTGCTCCACTTCCATGCAGAGAGGGATCAGAATAGAAGATGGAGGGCACTGTACTGCTGATGCCAGTATAGACTGTGGCCCACTCTCAGAGCTGCCACGCAGTGTCTACTGCCCCAACTCATGCAGGATTCTGACATTGGGGACACCTGTAAAATATCTCCTTGATCCTGGTTATAGGCTGGGGATGTAGCTCAGTGATAGAGCACTTGCCTAGCATGTGCAAGGCCCCAGGCTTAATCCACAAAATAAATAAAGTCATATGTTGAAGTCCTTAGCCCCAATGCCTCAGCATATGGCTGTATTTGGAGACAGGCTCTTTAAAGTAGTTAAGATAAAATGAGGTCACTAGGATGGGCTTTAATCCAAAAGAACTGGCGTCTTTATAAGGAGAGGAGATTAGGATACAGACACACACAGAGGGATGGCCAAAGGAAGTCACAGGGAGAAGACAGCCATCTGAAAGCCAAGGAGAGAGAAAGCCTTATAAGAAATCAACCCTGGCAGCAGCTAAATCTGGGACTTCAGCCTCCAGAACTACAGGACATATATTCTGTTGTTTAAGCTGCCTGGTCTGAGGTGCTTTGTTATGGCAGCCCCAGCAGACACCTTTCATCTGCCACCTGAATCTCACCATTTTACAGGCAACCCAGAACCTGGCCCATCTCAGACAACATGTATGGAGGAGGCAGAGCATTACTTCATACCTGGGGCAGCAACTGGGATCCACCCAAGTGGAGATGCCCAGTGTGAGTGACGGGTCCCTGAGCCCCTGTGAGTTTGGGAGAGGGTCCCAGGCTCTCACTGGGGGTGGCAGCTTTCTTGTGGAATTCTCAGAAGGGGATTCCTGAGTCCAGTAGAACTGGTGGCGGGAGGAGAGATTCAAAACCCCACTGCTCACCCCCAATTCCAGGGTGGCAAAGGCAGCCATGAGATAGAATAGGACCCAATTTCCATTTCTAATGAGAAGCAGGTTTTTGATAGCCCTATTTACACTACCTGCTTTCTTCAAAACTTGCAGAGGGACTCTCCCGCAGCCTCTGGTTGGGACCACTGCAGGAACACCTCCCTGAGCTTGGTGCTCAGGAGCAGACCACCAATGCTGTGCACTGGCCCAGCCCCAAGAGCAGAATATATGTGTGCGGAAGTCCTGAGTGGTGCTCCATAGTTGCCAGTATGCTTGTGCCAGCTACCTGTCATACCATGGAAGATTAACTTCCTCAGAGAGTGAGTGTGAGGACCTTACGGTGCACCATCTCATGCTCAAACATCATAAAGCCTCATCCAGATGGTATCACTTGCCTCTTCAAGATTTCTATCTCAAATGGAGCAAAAGGACCCAAGGCGAGGCTCATATCGTTAAGAGCTAGAAACAGCAACAGGGCATGGGCCCAGGAGGACAATAAACCCCATTAGACCTTCACCGGCAGAAGACACTTAAATTAGAAAAGAATCATAAGAATGAGAGATGGAACACGTTGTATGAGAATCTTCTGTGTTTTGAGGAATTTCAGGTGGCCCCATACCTCCTCCTCATGACAAGTCTGTGAGGGGGTATTAGGACCCCCATCTTCCATAAGAAGTGATAAAATATCTGAATGAAAGGATCTAGGCCTGGTGAGGGACAGCCAGTGAGAGCTCCACACTCTGGGACAGTGCTCTTCCTCTGGGCCTCAGCTACCTGGTGTAGAAATGTGGAGGAGAGACTCCCCCCTTCCCTGGAGCTGTGAGCCTTGGACTTAGTGAGGTTGAGAAAGTGCCTGGCACCCAATAAATGGCAGCCATAGTTATTATTACTGCTCTATATTAACGTCACACAGGAAGGTTGAGTCTCCAGGGGGCAGGGCCAGGATGTGACCACAGCAGCCAACCTAAGTCACAGCAATAACGATCCGAAACAGACACCCTGGTTCCAAGCGAAGAATGTGGCAACATAGGGTGTCAGCCCTCAGATGGCCTTCACAGGGAGCCTGGGCCCTATTTAAGGGGCACCTGTGAGGAGGCTCATCAGAAGGAGGAACAATAAGGGGCCACTCAGGGCCAGGACCCAGTGGGGCTCAGGGTAAGTCAGGCTGAGCAATCCCAAAAGGATGTCTCTAGCTATTGAATAAAATTGGTCACCCTCAATTCCAAAGCAGGAGGATTAATGTGCCATGACACCTTGAATTTATATGTTGTCTTTCTGCCAAGCAGATGAAAGCACTTCAAAATAATTTTCTCTAAACTTTTCTGAAAAGAAGCCAGGAGGAAAAACCCATTTCATTTATGATTTACCCTTGGTACCAGTCATAATTGCTGGAATTGTATGATTCTTTCTGTTTTCCAGAAGGCTCTAGTCTGTATCCCCAGACGCACCCTGGGAAGCCAGCAGGAGGGATGAACTCCATTTTACAGAGGGATAAAGGACAGCCCAGGGAGTTCAAGTGCCTTTCCCAAGTGGGGGCTTGCCCAGCCCAGCCCACCACTGCACACTGGCATCACCCTGGCCTGGTGCCAAACCATACGGATCCCAGGCAGGGTAGGTCCTAGAAGGCCAGGACAAGGCTGGCCTTTGAACCAACCAGCTCATTACAATGCCACAAATGCCCCATTCTCTGAATCTCAGGGTCCTAAATCCAATGGAAGCACCTCTCTGTGTGATGGCCTGTGTCTGTCCCAACCCTGGGGCTCAAACACACCAGCAAGCCTCAGACTGGGCGTATCCTCTGTGCAAGGCCTGATTTGTTATTCTTTCCTTCCTGAGGTGCCCATGTATTCCTCCTGGGTTCTCAATCCCTTCCCCTCGCCTCCCCCTCCCTGGGACATACCTTCTTCAATCCTACACCTCTACCTCCCCTCGACTCCTGCTTCTTGCAAGGACTTTTCTCCTTTGTTGAAAAGGGGCCCACCTGGGAAACTCTGCCCCCACCCCTCCTCTTAGCCACTGCCCCCTCCTCTCCCACAAGCTGCCCTGGACTTACCTATGGCCCGTCACCCTTTCCTACCCTTGCTCTCCAGCCACTGTTCCCATTCTCCTAAGTAATAACAACCGTGCGCTCAGGGTCTATCCACAGGTGTTAGCCCTTCCACTCGCCAACCACCTTGTGAGATGGGTGGTGGTAGCCCAGGTTACAGCCAAGGCAACTGTTAGCGCTGGGGACCAAACTCCCAGGGGTGCTTTTTCTGCTGGGCCACAACCCCTCCTGGTGCTGCAGTAGGCACCTGGCACTAGCTGGACTTCACCCCTCCCATTCCCCAGCAGCTGTATTTCTCCTGCCTGGCACCAGGCCATTCCCCAGCTTCTTCCTGTGTCCCTCAGCACCTCACATCACACTCTCCCCAGGCTTCACTGGGGTCTCTCAGCAAATGATCCCTAAATCCACCCCTCTGGCTCTAGTACCCTTCCAGATTTGGTTCTCTGTTTCCAGTTTGAGGTCACAGCCCCATGGCTGCTCAACTCCCTGGAGTATTCTGATGTAATATTTCTAAACTGAGACCCTTGTTTTCTCCTCAGACCAGTCTCCATCTTGCAGCTTGCCCTAGAAGTTTCTTCCTCCACTCTGCCCAGGATGCTGGACTCCTCAGTCATCCCAGGCTTTTTTTACAAGCCCTACCTGACCACATCCAGGCCACTCACCAAAGCATGATTCTTCCCATTTTTCTCCAAACCCTTGCTTCTTCCTTTCCTTGTCCCCTCACAGCTGATCTACTGTCATCTTCCCACTGGTCCTGCCTGTCCCTGGAAGATCCCCACCCCTGGGCCTCCAAGTCTCTTGCACACACCCTGGCATTGACTTTCCTTGAGAGAGGCCAAAGGACCCACTCCTCAGTCCTGGCCTCTCATGTGACCCTCCTCCCCAACCTGGATGACACAGTCAGCCAAATTCCACCAAAGCCCTCTACAGGTTACAAGAAAAACCATCTTCCGTGGGGGACTTCACTCTTCAGTCACTGAATTTGCTTCTCCTGAGACCAGTGGCCTCACCATGCATGGCTGGCCAGGACTTCTTAGTCCGCCAGCATCCAGTGGAAGGGAAGAGCTGAACTCACTGATTCACTGCTCCACAAGCATATTGGGCTCCTACAGCA
Source organism: Glaucomys volans (assembly GCA_020662805.1). Classification (NCBI taxonomy): domain Eukaryota; kingdom Metazoa; phylum Chordata; class Mammalia; order Rodentia; family Sciuridae; genus Glaucomys; species Glaucomys volans. The sequence continues at coordinate 142,938 of JAJEJO010003010.1, forward strand.
TAGCAGTGGGACAAAATCTACAAGAAGCTTACATGTGGGCTCCTTAGGAGCTGTAAGATGGGCATCTCAACCCACTTTAGGGGGTCACAAGGTCCAGATGGAACTCTGATGGAGGGTAGGAACTGAGCAGACAAAGCAGGAGGCAGCAGGCCTTCCAGGCAGCCAAGACTCAGAGATGAAGCAACTGAACTGAATAAAGAAATCGAGTGGAGAAGCTTTTTGCTGTAGTCTGTGTACGCATGTCAGAGGTGAATGCAGAGAATCAAACACATCCACAGAGAGATATGAATTAGTGGTCAGGAAGAAATGAAGAATCTAGTGAAGGAAACAGAGATGTTATAAATGAAAGCAAAATTGGGGTAGTGTCTCAGAAGCCCTAAGAGAAGAGAGCACCTATATTATTAAAGGAAGCAGGGACATGAATGAGCCTTTTCCTTTTGGTCTGGTTGATAACTTCTTAGCCTTTCCCTTGTTAAAATGTGTGAACTAAAAGAATTGGCTCAGTCATACTAAAGTGTAAATGATTTATTATGCCTTTTTAAATGCTATTTTGACCTAGCCCCACATACCCCCCATTCACATACCTATGGCCTTGGCCTTGACCTTGGCCACCCCTCTATTGCAGGAAGGACAGAGAAGCCTCCTCAGAGGTCATCTGCAAAGGAAAAGCATATGACATAGTGAAATGCCAAGGAAAAATGGAGAACTACTTGCTTGAGAGGCAACTTCTTCCCAGGTGCCAGCCAGGACCAGCAATTTCAGTCAGTCCTTCAACCTGGGTGCAGGCTGGGTGGCCTCTCCCTTTGGACACAGGCAGAGGACTGCCCATCCCATGATGCTTCAGTGGCTTAAGCTAGCCCAGGTTCCCATCCCTCCTCACCTTCTAGTTTTGCTTCAGGCCTGAGCTGCAGCCATAGGGCCTTACCCTCTTCTCACACCCAGCATGGCTCCCCAGGGCTCTGACTTAAGATCACTTTATGGAAATTATGCTTCACAAAGTTGTATTATTTTCTATGCTCTGGAAATTGAGGAAGTTATCATAAATAGGAATTGAAGGGGCTTTGAACTCATTAGGTATCGGTAACTGGGGTCAATCAATAAGACTCCCCCTGGACAAGAGGCTAGGACAGGACTTGCCCCTGGTCAGAGTCCTTCAGAGATTTTCTTCATGACTTGGTTTCTTTTGTCCACTTCTTGTTCCAGTTTAATTATGTTATTTTAGTGGATTTGTGAAGAGGATTGGCTCAAAACTGCATAATGAAAATCTTACTTCATTATCAGTTTCTGGCAGATCTGTGAGATCTGGGGGGAATGGCATGGGGGTGGCACCTAGTTCCAGATAGATGGCAGGAGGGGGAGGGTGGGTAGTGTTCCAGCTGATCTGGGTTCACGTGTACACACACACACACACACACATGCACATGTCCATGCATACAGAAATAAGCCAAGTAAAACTCATCCTGAGATAATATGCAGTCTATGGGGAGACAGGCATAATTATAAGATGCAGGTGGGAATGTTATTTAATATTTTCTATACCAAAACCCTTAAAAATATGAGTACTTAACAATTCTGTCACTAGATTCCACTTAATTAAATAATTAGACAAAGATATCAAGACATATTTCAAAATGTATTTTCTGGACTATTTATTAAAGCAAAAAATGCCAACAACTTGGAAACCCGAAACACTTCATTGGAGTTCTTAATTGCAAGCAACAGAAATCATTGCTGACTGGTGTCGACAGGAGAGGGATTTGGTAAAAGATCAGGATGCAGCTTTAGGCTGTATAGCCAGCAACAGCAGGCACCTGAGATGATGGGCAGGACCAGGCAGTGTGCTCCTCCAACCCAGTTGTCACCATCAGTGCCACAGTCACCAGTTGCACTAGAGATGGGCCATTCTGCTGTAGCCACTGCCCCTGCCAGACTGAGTTCCTCTGGGACCTCTCTGCTTTCATGCCACCAGCTCCTAGTTCTAAGCCCCGGGGTAGGGACCTGTGGTAGGCATGGCTGGAGTCCCATGCCCATAGGCCAGTGTTGAGGGCATCCGGTTTGGGACTTTGCTCCTATAGGGGGAGGCTGGCTCCCCTGCCCTCTCACAGGAAGGCAGTTCAGATGCACAGAAGCCCCCAAAATGAACAAGGGTATACTAGATTAGGAAATAGAATAAATGAGACTTGAAGTAAGTGGGATAGTCCTGAAAGGGGTGGGACCTAAATCTGCAAACTGGATTTTTCTACTGGAACTTGATTTTTATTCCAAGTGCCATTCAGCTGGAGTGAAGTAGTTATGGTAAATTACTCTCAGGGCTGTGGTTCTCCATCTGTGGGTTTATCTAAATTCATAGTGCAGCGGCAAATTCCCTCTGCTCTAGAGTGGCTCATTTTATTTGAGCAGTCTATCGTCCAAGCCACGTTGACTAAGTTTGGGGCAGAGGGAGGACACAGGACAGAGAGGTCTGGTATCCACACGGGTTGCCTATGAGCCACCTGTACCCTCCCTCTTCCCACCCTTGCTTTTTTCTAGCCATACCTGGAATCCTTTACCTGGCCTCCACATGAAGACTCCCCCAGACTCAAGAGTTCTCCCAAACCCATGATTAGGCTTCGGTGCTTTCTGCTCCTGCAGCCTCCCAGGACTCAGAGGGCAGGAAGTAACTAGCAGGGTGACCTGGGGAAACAAGGAAAAATGGAATAGCTATTCCAAAATAATCTCCTTTTACACTGTCTCTATTAGTGATATTTTTCAAACAGGTAAGATCATGACTCATACTAAACAATTATTATATGTTAAAGATTTTATTTGACTCATTACTGAGAGAACCAATAAGTTATAAAAACTGTTTCCCAGGAGAATCCAAAGAAAAAGCATATACATGGACAAGTAGGAATGCCTAATGAGGGTTGGGGATATAGCTCAGTTGGTAGAGTGCCTGCCTCCCAAGCACAAGCACAAGGCACTGGGTTCAATCTCCAGCACCGCAAAAAAAAAAAAAAAAAAGAGTCCTGGTTCTTTGGGCTGGGGCTCAGTGGTGGAGCACTTGCCTGCACGTGTGAGGCACTGGGTTCAATCCTCAGCACCACATAAAAATAAATAAATAAAAAATAAAGATTTCACTCTCCCCTCCAAAATACTTAAAAAAAAAAAAAAGAATGCCTAATGAACTTACTAATATATGGCCTCTTTGACTGGATAAAATAAATTTCATATTTAATGAAAAATACATTTGTATGTCTATACAGGAATCATTTGTTGCAATCAGAGTTAACAAAAGATTTGGACCCTATAGAATCAGATAACCAGAAAAGTCCAAGCCTGGCTTTCCATGAAGAAGATACTGGATTATTTTCCTAGGCGTGAGTATAGAACACAAACCGGGGGTTTTAAAACAACAGAAATGACTGTGGTGAATCTGTTATTTTACAAATAAGTCAGAATGAAGGAGAGAAAAATTATTGAAATATAGAACATGACTGTTTCACAGGAGTTTTGGTTAGTGTTTTCCCTGAGGAGACAAGTATATTCCAGACAATGAAGGTATTTAAATTTTTCCAAAAACTTCGCATAGAGATACCGATTTCTGTCAGGTATGGTGGCACATGCCCAGTAATCCCAGCAACTGGGGAAGCTGAGGCAGGAGGACTGCAAGTTTGAGATCAGTCCCTGTTTCAAAATAAAAAGGGTGGGGGATGTAGCTCAGTGGTAAAGCACCCCCAGGTTCAAAAAATCAGAAATATTTATACATATTTATAAAAAAAATCAGAAATATTTATACATTTTCCATACAATACACATTCCATACAACTTAAAATAGTAAGATGTCAAGAAAAGAAAATGTGATTATTTCTAATGCCTTCTTTTTATAAGATGAAAGTCACACAATTTTTCCAGAATTTCTTCTGGGGAATCTTGAAGATGGTTTTAGGCATAAAAGACATCCTGAAAATATTACTTTATTTTTTTCTAAATCTAGAGTCTGACTTGGAAAAACAAAACAATCCAGATTTGTCAGAGGAATTGGGTACATGATTAAGAAAAGATCACGGGCAACTGCAAAACCACACTTGCTTACCTGTTTAATCCAAGTGGCAATCAAACACTTAAAAACAAACACAGAAGGTAACACAATTGTAAAGAACAACTGTAAAATAATTTAGTTCTTTCATAAGTGAGGACTTTGTCTTTTATATCAAGTAATCAAGGATATAATAAAATCAGCATAAAGCTCACAAAATTATACTGGTGAGACACAAAATCACTCATTTAGGCAGATTTTACAGAGATAAAAATTATCTTTTTATTTTTATTGTATGTGAAGGCATCCGTCAGTAAATCAAGTAAGGAAAACCAAAAAAAAACAATAAATTTTGTCAAAATTTTAACATATCTTCTAAGCTCCTTTAACAACTTTCAGACACAGCTGTTACAAACTAAGGCAAATAAAAGTCTCTTTCTGAATTTTATCCTTCATAATGGTCTTTCTTATTCTAGAACAAACGGACACTATAAGACACCAGTTCTCCAAGTATGGTCAGGGGGAAACCCAAGAAGTCCTCTAGACCCTTTTAGGGGGTTCATGAGATCAAAGCTATTTTTATAATCATCCTAAAAACATTTTTGCTTCCCTCTCATTTTCTCTTGTGTGTTGAGCTAAGCTACGTGGCAGTGACAAAGTAGAGATTGAATGCAAAAGAAGATTTGAGAATGCAGCTGTCCTCTATTGAGCTGTGCATTAAAGAGATTTGCAAATACAAATTCTCACTGGACAAGGTGGCGCATGATCCCAGCTGATGGGGAGGCTGAAGCAGGAGGATTGTAAGTGCAAAGTCAGCCTCAGCAACTTAGTGAGGCTCTAAGCAACTTGTGAGGCCCCCATCTCACAATAAAAAATGAAAAGGGCTAGGGATGTGACTCAGTGGTTAAACACCCTGGGTTCATCCCTGCTACCAAAAACAAACAAAAACAACAAAATGCTACTTCTCATTTTCAAACAAATAAATATTTTTAAAATTCTGTTTGAATTTTCCATGTGGGAATTATTAATATGTGTAACCCATATAAACAAATACTCTTGGAGGGTCCTCAATAATGTTTTATTTGCAAGGGGCTCTCAGACCAAAAAGCTTGAGACCTGCTGCTTTAGGAAAACTACTCTTTTTCCTTGAAAACCAAAAGCAACATGGCATCACCCATGCATGTTAATCATAACTGCTAGGTAGAGTAAGTAACTTCTGCTTTATACACACACAAATTAATAGATAAGGATTGGATAACTGAGAAATGGCTGTTATCCACACAAATTTTTTGCAGAACACATATAACACAACTTCGTGTAGCCTTTTATACCTTTATAAAGTAGCAAAAACGAACATCTTCATAATATGCCCAAAGATATAGCTTCCCTCTGACATACTAAACATAAAAACCTCTATTTAACGCATAAAAAATAACAAACACAGTATTTAAATATAAAATTACCTTCGTGATTTATGTTTCCGTATTCTATCTCATTTGAAAATTATCTAAGTATCCAATGATTATCAAGTAACTCAATTTAATTTCAGCCTTTTAATATTTCTTAGATGGTAATAGACTTTTATTTTATTCATTTATTTATATGTGGTGCTGAGAATCAAACCCAGGGCCTCACAATGCTAGGTACACGCTCTACCACTGAGCCACAACCCCAGCCCCATAGCCTAAGGTTTTAAGTCACCTAAATATCATAACAATCTTCAAGATGATATATGATAAAATGTAGTTGTTGTGATCATTAAAGCTTATCAGACATGCAGATTCACAGACCCAGAAAGTTCTCAGAGTAGCTGTTCTGCAGGTTTTCCACAGACAGAGAGCAAACTCAGGGGCTGGGCATGCAGCTCAGTGGTGGAACCCTTACCCAGCAGGCACCAAACCCTGAGTTCCATCCCCAGCCCTGGGGGGCGGGAGGCGGGGGAACTAATCTAGCCTGAAACCTAATTCTAATTCTAACCTTGAAGTGATGGTCTTCCCAGTGGGCCTGATAGTCTTAATTGGTTTGAGCTCAAAATAGAAAAAAAAAAAATCCTCTTATCTGTCACTCAGAAGAGAATAATTTCTATCATCCATGTGCAGAGATTCCCAAATTCTCAGACCATAAATTCCAACTGTTGCTGCCACCAGGAGGAAAACATTGACTTTGGGCACCCCATAAACAAAAGCAAAACCCAAAACCATCAAGTGCTGGGGGCCCAGAGAGGAATAGAGAGCAGAATGAAGTTCAATTACCACTTGGGGGTCACTCTGAAAGCCAAGGGAAACACCTGGCTGGGCATAAGCAGTCCTCAGGTAAGCTCAGTGGAGTGAATTCATTGGGTACCTTGATGGGACCGTCACAACCAGTGAGGGATAATGGTCAAATTAAGACTGTGTGTGTGTGTGTGTGTGTGTGTGTGTGTGTGTGTGTGTGTTGCTAAGGATGGAATTTAGGGCTTTGCACATGCTGGACAAACACTCTACCACTGAGCTACACCCCCTAGCAAGTAAATTATGACTTTTTAAATGACAAAATCATGACTCTTGTGATTAGTTGATGCTCATATGGGATAAACATGTATAAAAGATTTATTTAATTTAATAATTAATGAGGGAACCCATTAACTTGTCAAAACTGGTTCCAAGAGGAATACAAAAGACAGACAAATATATAGACAACTGGGCAAGCTAAAAAACAATTGCTAATAAAGGCAAGACTGGCTTCTTTCACTGGACAGAAATCCATTTCATCCTAACCAGACAAAATGAATTTGTCTTCCTATAAAAAGCAACCATTTGCTTCACCATTAACCATCCACTAGTTAATTTCTTTATCTCCAGAGTTGCAAAGTATTCAATGACAATGAAAGATGCAGGCTCCTTATAGAATCAGACCACCTAGGCAAGGTCCTCTGCAAATCCTAGTAGGAAAGAAATATACAAGACATGCCACAAGTAAAACTACAGATTTTCTAATAGCCATATAAATATATATTTTTTGGAACCAGGGATTGAACTCAGGGGCACTAGGACACTGAGCCACATCGCCAGCCCTATTTTGTATTTTATTTAGAGACAGGGTCTCACTGAGTTGCTTAGCACCTTGCCCTTGCTGAGGCTGGCTTTGAACCTGTGATCCTCCTGTCTCAGCCTCCCCTGGGCCACTGGGATTACAGGCATGCGCCACCATGTCCGGCTAGTAGCCATATTTTTGAAAAGTTAAAAGACACAGACAGATTGATTTTAATAATATAGTTTACTTAACTGAATATATTCAGAATAACATCATTTCAATTTGGAATCAGTACAAAAAATAATGATCTATTTTACATTCTGGGCCTTCCTTTTTTGTACTGTCTTTAAAATCCAGTGTGTATCTTGGACTTCACCTAAGTCATATTTCAAGTGGTCAGTGTAGTTAGTGGGCATATGTGGTTAGTGGACTCCCCATTGAACAGAGCAATGCTAGTCAATGTCCAGCATTCAACAAAAGGATACTGGATAATTATTTTGCCCATTTAAAAGTCCTTCATAAATTTTTCTGACAAAAATATGACCTGAATTAATGCAGAAAAAGGCTAGATTAAAAATGACATTTTAAATATGATCTCATCTTTGGTGGGAAAGAAAACTCACTTAAAAAAACTTAAAGAGCTATAATGCCAAAATATTTACTGTGATTTTCTCTGGTGGTGGAATTGTGAGTGAATTTTTTAAAAATCATTGTTTTTCCCTTATGTATCCACTCCAATTTTCCACAGCAAATACATCCTGCTTCTACCATTAAAAAATCAATAAAATGCAATTTTGAAAAGACATTTAAAAGCTCTAAACTAGATTCTATTTACTGTGAGCAAATTTTGATGCAATATCAAGCCAAGTGCTCCCAGGCCATTGATGTATCTGGAACAATCCTTAGGGTTATTCTTAAACCCAGGACTTGCCAAGTTCTGTGACACATACCTGTTCTCCCAGGGGCTTAGGGGGCAAGGCAGGAGGATCGCAAGTTCAAAGCCAGCCTCAGCAACTTAGTGAAGTCTAAGCAACTTAGTGAGACTCTGTCTCAAAATAAAAAAAATAAAAAGGGCTGGGGATATTGCTCAGTGGTTAAGCACTGGGTTCAATCCCTGGTACCAAAAAACAAAACAAAACAAAACAAACAACAACAAAACAACAACAACAACAACAACAAACAGGACTTTTTGAGAATAATAAAGGCTCTGAGAAGAATGATTAAACTCACTTCAGGAAATGGAAACCCAAATGCTTCCAGCAATTCAGCCCAGATCTTCAGAAATTCGGAGTAAATGTTATTTCCTTTCTTCTCTTTCTATGCCTTCAGCCTTTGAAGAGGTATGAGTCATATTGCCTTTGAAGGTCAATGTTCCGAACATACCTTCATGGCTTCCTTCTCTCTTTTTCAGTACTGAAATCAGAGGCTCCTGCATGCTAGGCAAGCACTCTACCACAGAGTGAAATCCCTATCCTCCCTCACCCCTTTTAAAATTATCTTCAGAGAGTGTCTCTATAAATTGCCTAGGTTGGCCTTGAACTTACAGTCCTCCCACCTCATGCTCCAAGTAGCAGGGTTTACAGATTTTAGTCATTTCTCTGGATCACCATCGTTCATGGACAGACTGCATGCCATTCTGGTCTGGAGTCTGATCTTAGTCCTCACCTGGACCTCTCCAAGTGATAACCACTGAAGCTGGGATTTATTTTATTCCCCAGTACTCTGCCCTCCAACCTAAGGTAATAAAGGACATATCCAAGATCTCTCATGGGGTCCTGGCAATTCCTTCCTTATAGATAATCTGCCTCAAGACAGATATTAGGGTTCACTGTGTCTTTAAGTACATCAAGCACATTGGGAACCATTGTCTGGGGAGTCCCAAGAATAATTCTCACCTCTCTCTTCCTAGCCAGTGGCTGAGAACCCTTCTCCTGTCAAGGGAAAAAAGGCCCCAGCTCTACTTGGACTTGGGGCAATGCTTGGGAACTTGGAGCAGGATTGTCTGGGTTTGAGTTCTGTCTCTACTGTTTCCTGATCTCAGGCACATGACTCAACCTCTCTTTTTGTGTCCTCTTTGTCCACAGTAAGTTACTATGGGAAAGTGGAAGCCTGGAGCCCAGAGCAAAGATAGGCACGCAGCGTGGTGGTGAGAACCCTCTTAGGGGAGAGTCAGTGCTGAGGACAGGTGCTTATTTACCTTTTCCTCTAAAGAGCACTGCCTGCGGTTAGCGATCTGAGCTCGAGTAATTGCTGGGCACAGAAAGGTCAATGACTTCTTTCAGGCAGAGCCAGGGTTCTGAGTAAAGGAAGAATGGTTCTTCTACCCAGATGCCAGAGGGTAACAAATTTGGATATGCTGGGTAAACTGACCCTGGACTATGCACTCTTCATATTAGGACCTAAGGTTGCTATGGTTTGAATGTGTCCCCAAAAGTTTACGTATTGGCATCTTAATCCTCAGATTCTTATGTTAATGGTATTTGGAGATGGAGCCTTTCAGAGCTAATTGGGATTAGATGAGGTCATGAGGGTGGGGCCCCATGATGACATTAGTAGCTTGAAAAGAAGGGAGACGTGACCTAGCTCTGTCTTGCCATGTGATGCCTCTGTTATGATATGATGCAGCATAAAGGCCCTGACCAGAGGTCACACCATGTTCTTGCACTTCTCAGCCTCCAGAACCACGAGACAAATAAACTTCCATTCTTTACAAATTACCCTGTTTCAAGTATTTTGTTATAGCAACAGAAAATAGACTAAAACAGGGTGTTTGTCATAATCAGGAAACAGCCAGGATCCACACTCAGAGCAGCCCCTAGGTGGCCCTTGTGAGTGGTCACTTGCAAACACCTCAAATATACTCAAATGGGAACTGAACTTCATGGAAATATTTGTCCTGTATTTGGGCAGTGTCATGGTTTGGCTCTTACATGTCCCCCAAAGGCCCGTGTATTAACAGCTTGGTTGCCAGCCTATGGCACATTGGGAGGTGGTAAAACCCTTAGGAGTTGGGGTCTGATAGGAGGAAGTTAGGTTACTGGAGGTGTCCTCTTGGGGGAGTATTGGGACCTCAGTCTGCCCCCCACCAGCTTCTCGTCAGTCATGAGGTGAGCAGCTCCACTCCACCCCCACTCCCTGCCATGATGTTCTGCCTTGCCACAGACCCAAAGTGCCCAGGCCAACCAACTAAAGGACTGAAACCTCTGAAACTGTGAGCAAAAATAGATTTCCTCCTTTGAATTGATTTTCTCAGGTATTTTGTCATAATGTGGAAAGTTGACTAACACAGTGAGTAAATTGGACAGGGAGGAATGAAGTGAAAGGTGTGCACAGGGTTGAATGTTGGGCCTGGGGCCTGCTGTTCGCGTGAGCATCTGGGAGTCGTAAGATATGGCTCCAGCAGGAGGCCTCAAAAGCCCAGTGCCAGCTGACACTTGGAGGTGCCTGTCCCAACTCCAGCACCACAGCAGTGTTGACTCTTGGTGCCTCTCAGTCCATGACACAGTGACCCTTTCTTACATGGTCAATCTGACATAACAATTATGTTTATGGTGCTCGCCTGTAATCCCAGTGACTCGGGAGGCTGAGGCAGGAGGAGTGCAAGCTCAAGGCCTTAACAACTTAGTAAGGCCCTATCTCAAAATAAAAAATTAAAAGGGCTGGGGATGTAGCTGAGTGGTAAAGAATCCGAAGGTTCAATTCCAGTTCCAAAAAAATACTATATTTAGAAATCAGACTAAAAGGGACCAGGAGTGCATACTGCAGTATTAGAGAGCTTGTTTAGTGTGTGTGATGCCCTGGGTTTGATCCCCAGCACCCCCTGCCACACACACACACAAAGAAATTTACTACCAGAGCTAATCAAAACCTGTTTGTTCGAAATCGTGGTTCAATTTCCCTCAATTTAACAATGATATTAAAATTTTGTTAGACATTATAAGTGTAACCAGGTAAGAATTTCTAAACAATCAAGAACAAAATCCAAACTGTTTATGATATTTAAAAAATGAGGTATCTTCCTCTTTTCTCTAAGGAAAAAGATATAAAATTGTTGCAGTCATTTTGCAACCAGAAGGCGACTAGCATAAGGATAAATGGAACAAGCTAAAGCTGATGGAGTGAAAAACCAGAAACCGTCTTTGGCATCCTAGAGCAATGAGAGACATACAGCCACTGCCTCGTTCCAGACTTTTCATTATGGAAGAAAAATAAACCCATGTGTTTAAGGCACACACACACACACACACACACACACACACTGTTGTCATGTAAAGATGTAATGAAAGAGAATGTCACCAAAATTGGCAGATGACAATTACTGTGTGTTCATAAAATGAAATTTTAAAATAAAAATATATAGAATTTGCATACGACACTTTTTTAAATTGATAGGAAATGCATCATAAAAATATAATAATTATTAAAAAATACACCATGAGAAGCTGGTGGGATTCCTGGGGGTAAAACCCAGGAAAGTGTGTCCCCACCACCACACCTGGGTCCCCAGGGATTTTTAACACCCAAGTCAGTTCAAGCTCAGTCTGCAACTGTGAGGCACATCCCAGGTAAGTTTTCTTACCAGTCTACTGGTTCCAGTGGCTTCTGCTTCAGGTAAGCTGACCTCAGGCATGATTCTCAGTATTCACCTGTCTGTCCAGATTTTGAGGTGATGATTTGCCCTGTGACCTCCATTTTAAAGGACCTAAAAAATTAGATTTTTCACTTTATTTAGCTTTTTTCTTACAAGTCTGGGAGTGATGGCTTCCAAGCTCTTTACATGTTTGAGCTGAAACTAAAGGCATTATTTTTTAATGGGAAAAAAGTAAAATATTAAATACAGTGGAGCATAGAGGAGTTTGTTCTTACTGTGGAAATCACCACAGAAAAGGTGACCTTTAGATTGGGTGGAGATGAGGTGTAGGGAAAAGAATTGCAGACTGAAAGCTCAGTAGGGGAGAGGCACCAAGGAGCCAGAGCATATGGGTGTCTACTTGGGGTCCAGCTTGTTGACTGGGGACAGGATTAATGGACTGTCTGAGGTCAGGGAAGATGAACCCCAGGAAACATGGATGTTGGTGATGCTCATCTGATCTCTGGTTCCATCCCTCTGAGGGGGGCAGCAGCAGATGAAGATCCCTTTCCTCAGCATCATTACAGATGTGACCGTGAACTTGACTGAGCTCTTACTGCATTCTAGGCTTTGCGCTAAATGCCCAGATGCTTTTTGGCTTATATTAAACTGTTGGAGATTCGTTTGTTTGTTCATTTTTCAGATCCTGTAAAAAGAAACCTGCTGCAGTCAATCTCCACACCTCCTTATCTGGTCTCTTCTTGAGTTTTCACTTTAACCTGCTGGTCTGCCATTTGACCTCCTTCCAGAAACTAGGAAGACTTACTCTAAAGCTACCAGTATGAAGACAGTGTGCCACTGGTGAGAGAGCACACAAATAGATGAACTGAACAGAACAGAGAGCCCAGAAATATACCCACATAAATCGAGATAAATTGAGGCAATGTTTTTTTTTTTTTTAGATTTCTAGAGTTGTTTATTTTAAAAAGGAAAAAAAGTTATTCACAATTTTTTTTTTTACAAAATTTAATTTTTTTCCTCTGATAATCTCACTTGGCAACCCGGGAGGGCACATAGGTAGGACAAGAATTATATAGACACACTTCTAATCTCAGTTACTCAGGAGGCTTAGGCAAAAGAGGATCACAAGTCCAAGGTCATCCTTAGCAATTTAGCAAAATCCTATCTCAAAATAGAAAATAAAAAGGACTGGAATGTAGCTTAGTGGGAGAGCACCCATGGATTCAATCCCCAGTACTGAAAAGAAAAATAAAAAGAATTACATAGTTTGATTCTCAGTTGCTACCTTTCTCAATAACCTGAGATAATCTTTAACATTTTGTCCTTCATTTTTATAATGAAATACAGTATTGTATATTCAGTTAAGCAGTAGCAAAAGGCATTTATTAACTGTAATGTTGTATTCTTTAGTGTCTTGTGGCTGGAATGTGAAAGATGAACAAAGAGGTAATCAGCAAGTATCATCAAGGAACTGGTCTTTCAGGTAGAATATGGAAGACAAAAACCCTCTGGGAAGAGGCAAGGCAAATACTACAGCACCAGCTCGTGTTGATTTTTTTTTTTTCTTTTGTACTGGGGATTGAACCCAGGGGCACTCCACCACTGAGCCACATCCCCAGCCCTATTTTGTATTTTATTTAGAGACAGGATCTCACTGAGTTGCTTAGGGCCTCGCTAAATTGCTGAGGCTGGCTTTGAACTCGTGATCCTCCTGCCTCAACCTCCCAAGTGCTGGGATTTCAGGCCTGCGCCACCGCGCCCGGCTAGTGATGATTTTTTATGCTCTCCACTGAACTGATGTGGGTCAAGAGTCAATAATTCTGTATTCATCTATGGATGAGGCTGAAAATTTATTTTAAACAGAAGCATAGTGCCCAGATTTTAGAAAGAGCCAGCTTGACTCCTACCCTCATTCTGCTTTTAGTCATCCCTCCACCACTTACTGGTTGAGGGGACATTTGTACTCTCAGCTTACCCCACAGGTCTTAAGACCAATTCTGTACCTAATGAGGAAGATTCTGAGGCAGAAATTATTAGCTGTGTACAGTTAAGCAGTAGCAAAGTGTACACAGCTAATAATTTCTGACTCAGTATCTTTTCCTAAGAAAATCACAGTTTTCTCCAGATGGAAGGCAGCATTATGCTTTGGACAAAGTGGGCCCCTCCCTATAGCTGCTACTTTTGGGTAACCATTTCTGTTAAAAAAAAAAATTAAAAGCATCCCATATCTATACAACTTTAAGTTAATAGCAAACTATCCAAAACTATCATGTCCCCTCTGGACTGATTCACAGAAACTGCAAATTCCAATAAATGTAATTCAGCACCTGAAAATTTCAGAGCCAATCACTATAGTAACTACTTAATTAGGAAGAAATGAGTTAAGATAACATGAAAAGGAAATAAAATTACTAGAAACATAAGTTAAAATAAATGTTTTCTAATCGTGATATTCTCTTTACCCACAGGACTTAAATCCGGCTGAAATGTTTCATTTGGATTTTGTCAATTTTTAACAACTCATTGGCCTACCAATTTCATAAAATTTTAATTTTAAATCTGTTTAATGACAAAATACTAAGAAATAAAAAAACAAAATTGTAGCCTCAGACATTAACAATATAAAAATAAATTTTATGATATTTTTTAAAGTTTTATAAAAATACAGACAAGGAACAATTATAATGTCAAGAGGTATTAAAACAATTCCAATAAAAGGTAAAAAATAATGTAGACTCATAGGATGAGGAAGAATTTAGCTGGACAGGAAAAATGTTTCAATCAAAATAAAATTCTTCCTAAAGCTAATCTAATTTCTGAAAATTTCTGCAACAATATCTCTTTTCAGGATCATTAAGTCGTTCATTGAAATTATATTCAAATTCTACCTTAAAAGGTTTTTTCCAGTCAAGTAACAAAAAAATTCATAATTTATCCAAAGCACAACCAAATTAAGTATCTGAATAAAAGAAAATGCTTCCTCCCTATTTATTTCCTCATGATTTTTAAAAGGGTCTACATGTCTTTCATACCTTGTAGCTTTCAGGAACACAAGGGACATTTTAAAACAATTTGTATAACTTCCAGACACTTCATAACTCTTATTTTATTAAGATTGTATAGTAATGCATCCTTTCTACTAGAGCATTTAGCAACCAAAACAGTTCACACCCATATATAAAGACAATTAAACTTACTATTTGAAGTGTCAAGGTCTCATTTCCCCAAGTGTGAACCAACGCCTAGGTAAAGACCCCCATGCCAATCATGAAATTAATGCCTATTTAAAATTTGCCAATTTTAAAGTCAAATTGTATATTAATCCCATTGTCTGTAATTTAATTGCCAAAATTGTGCAAACACAAACATCATGACTTCCTATGAATAATTTCGCAGTGATGATTACTACCATATTCCAATAAATTATCCCAAATCACATTTTCCATTTGCATACTAAACTTAAGCAGATCTTTCAGACATTCAACATAGATTCATGTGTTAAAATCGGTGTAGAAATAGCAGTCCAAGTCCAAGAGTATAATACTAAATCAAGAAAGTTTAATATATTTAACTTGTTCATAAGTATCTAAGAACAGTTTTCAGATAATTTTTCAGAAATGTAAAAATCTAATGACTCCCTGAAATTTCTCTTAGACTGCATACATGCTTTTTTAAAAAATATATTTTTAGATGTTGATAGACCTTTATTTTATTCTACCACTGAGCCACAACCCCAGCCCACATACATGCTTAATGAAGAAAAATTATAGGAATTAAAAATGATACATAAAAGGTATACTCTACTGTTTACAAGATACTATGCCCAACATATTAATCCCTTCAAGAACCTTCTAGGATAGATCTTATCATATCCACCTAACAGGGAATTTAAGGACCAGACATTAGATAACCCATCCAGCTTTTTTCATTTAGTAGATTGTGGGGCTGAACTTCAAACCCAGATTCTCCAACTCCATGTGCTAAGCTCTTTCCAATGGATTGGGCCATCTTAAATATTCTTCAGATAGGAAGGATTTTTTTAAGGGTAGTATTACAGTTCTAAATCCAATTCAATTTCTCAAATATATACTAAGAACCTATTTTGCTGGGGACTACAAAACTTATATGACTAAATAACATATATCCCTGTTCAGAGCACTTTGTGTGACATTCGTAAAGAAATAAATGCAATATATCAAAATTTGGCAGTATAAGCACTCATGAAAATGTTTATAAATGCTTGAAATGTTTGTAAATATATCTCGGGGAACATTTTGTATCTCGTCTGATATTAAAATTGTTTGATTTTTAAAATGTGATAATAGCATTGTGGTATATAATATGAAATATATTTGATCTTTGTCCCCAGATCCTACCACAGGGCCCCTAAAACATTTGGGATTTCCTAAGCAGTAGGAACTGTCTTTTGTTATTCATTAGGAGCCCCTTTTGATTACACCAGTTTATGCTGAGGTGAATTAGGGCAGGTCCCCTAGACAGCCTCAGGCAGAACTACTCTGGAAAAAAAAGCGGGGTGACTAGAGATTAAGTTCTATAAAACCTCCTGAAAACCAGAGTTGAACTTCAGGGTTACTGAACATGTGGAGGAGCTTAGGGATTGGTGTCCCTTGCATCTACCCAAACCCATATCTTGCCCACTACATCGCTTCACCTGGCTGTTCATCTCTATGCTTTAGAACATCCTTTATAAACCAGTAAATGTTAAGCAGTGTTTCCCTGAGCTCTGTGTTATCCTCACAGAGGACAGCTAGAGGAGGCAGGGGTCATGAGAACCCCAATTTATAGTCAATGAATCAGAGACACAGGTCACAGTCTGGGACCTGCAATTAACATCTGAAGTGGTGGCAGTATTATGGAGGTCTTCAGGTAAGTAGTTTCAAAATGAATTGAGTTGCTGAAAACCCAGTTGGTGTTCATATAGGAATTGCCTGATGTTTGAAGAAAAACTCCCACACATTTGGTGTTAAGATGTGAAGTGAGAAAAGGAAAAACAGTTTGTTTTTCTTTTTTCCTATCTTTTAGAAAGTGTTCTGGTTAAGTTTTTTATAAGGATCCTTATTGCTTTATGAAACATACTAAAACATTTATAGATAAAACAATATGTCTAGGATTTGCCTCAAAGTAATCAGAGACAGGAAGCAAATGGAACAGCTTCTCCTCCACCACCCCTTTTTGGACTGGGGATTAAATCCAGGGGTGCTTTACCACTAAACTACATCCCCAGACATTTTTATTTTTATTTTGAGCCAGGGTCTCGCTAAGTTGCTGAGGGTTTTGTTGAGTCAGGCCTTGAATTTGTGATCCCTCTTTCTTAGTCTCCCAAATCACTGAGATTACAGGCCTGTGTCACCAAGCCTGGCTATGAATTGTTACAGTAGTTAAAATCCGAGTTCTAGGTAAATAACTGTATGCGTGGATTTGAAATCTCACATAACGAAAGTTAAAAACAAAATAGTCTATGTACGTAGCTGCCTTTTTACCACACACACGGTTTTCTTCCAAAGACCAAAAATATTTTGTTTCAAGCTCACAGTCTAAATGTTAGATATTGCTACTAAGCCACTTATCATTTTTAAACCAACAATAACAAGTATGATAACAATATTCATTTAAATTCAATTTTTCCAGGAGTCCTGTCTGTCTGATTGCTAGCCCCTTCTCTAGTGTAAGAAGGAGCTGAATCAGATCCAAAGAAAGCAGAGGAGTCAGTCTTCTCCGAAGACTCAGAGGTGGTACCAGAACTGACAGCCATATGGTATCAAACCAGTCTGGAAACTAAGGCCTTCATTAAATGTCTGATACAACTCATTAAAGCAGGGAGTGAGCAGCAGCAGCCACATTCACTTTGTGTCTCAATTTTCTGTACTCTCTGGGTCAACAGTCAGTAGGTATACCGCTCTGAGGGCCACCTCAGGCCCAGCCTTCCAAATACTGGTTCTGCCAGTGTCTTCCGACTTCTTTCCACAGCTGTTCTTGGGGTTTGCTCAAACATAGCTTCCAAGTCAAATGGGGGAGCTTTTTTTCCGAACCCCGTGAAGCCCATGGTAACCACCAGCTCTGGGACGGTCTGGACACGTCTGAGCCTTTGCTGGGCCCTGAGCCCTCCATGGTCAGCACACCCCGACACGTCGTGCAGCTGCAGCACACACCTGTGACAATGATCCTTAACAAGGAGCACAGGCTCCATGGAGACTAGATGGTCTTTTCCACAAATGCTGCCAGAGCAAGTGGACATAGGCACGGAAACCCAAGCCACAAAGAACAGAGACACAGACATTCACTCAAAGTGAACCACAGATGCAAATGTAACCTGCAAAGCTGTGAAGCTAGAAGGTCACGCAGGAGGAAATCCAGGTAACTTTGTACTTGACAGTGAGTTTTTAGATGCAACACTAAGCTCATGAACCTGAAAGGAAATTTGATAAGCTGGACTTCATTAAAATTAAAATCTCCTCCCATGTGCTTTAAAGAGAATGAACAGACAGGCAGGTGTGGTGGCTCACACCTGTAATCCCAGCTGCTGTGGAGGGCTGGGAATGCAGTTCAGTGGTAGAGTGCTTGCCTAGCATGTGTCAGGCCCCAGCACTGAGAGAGAGAGAGAGAGAGAGAGAGAGAGAGAGAGAAATATGAAAAGGGAAGTCAGTGACTAGGAGAATATACTTTCAAAACATCTGATAAATGACCTCTATTTAAAATATACAAAACTGGACTGGGGATATAGCTCATTTGGTAGAGTGCCTGCCTTGCAAGCACAAGGCCCTGGGTTCAATCCTCAGCACCGCAAAAAATAAAAAAATAAAAAATAAATATACAAAACTCTTAAACTCAACAAAACACACAACTCACTAAAAATGTGGATTTTGTTTTAACTTGGAAAAAATTGAAAGTAAAAAGCCTGAAGACCCACCATGCAGACAAATGATATTTATACTTTGCTAGATTTATACTTTGCTTTTACCAATAGCACTTTCCCTACACCTGTATTACATAATATAGTCTATGTCTTATAATACTTGTCTCTGTCTTCCTCAAGATCTCAAGTTCTCTGAGGTCAAGAAGAACTTCTTAATCATTTTTAGATTGCATATCATTCTTGATATAACACCAGTAACACTGTAGGACCTCAATAAATGTTTATTTGACTGAATGGAATGGAGAATAGCACATCTATATTCGCTGCAGAAAATAATTAAAGAATGATTAGAAAGACATATGTATTATGAGAAACTCTTATTTTAAAGAGTTCATGCCAAATACAGACTAGAGAGATGGACAGGAGATCTGAACTAAACAGAACCAAAAACAAAGAAGCACAAAATGGATCTCTGAGGGCTACCTGGCTGCTCCATCCAGCCATCACGCTGCTTGGAGGGCTAATCTTTGTCCATGCTGGCCCAGCATCTAGGCTGGGGGCCTACACGGAGTATGGGGTCTATTCCCCCAGGTGGATCGACACGTGAAAGCATTTCCTCAGAGGAGCTAGTGACTGACAGCACTTTATAGTGTGAATGCCACCTGTCCCTGCTGGCTTTTGGGCAGGGGCCCTATTCTGTGATAGGAATCTAACTAAAAGAGTTGACCACAGGACTTGGGAGGGGAATAAAGCATCCACACACATGATTAGTTCTCATCCTCAGAGTTTTTTCTCCTCATACAGAGTTCTGACTCTCCTTCTAGCTAATGGCCATTTCTTCCCTGCAGACTCAAGAGGAAGGATTCCCAAACAATAAACCTCCTTCTCTATCTTTTTTGTTTTGTGTTTTTGATGCTAGGGATTGAATCAGGAGTGCTATCACTGAGCAACACCCCCAACCCTTTTTAAATTTTATTTTGAGAGAGGGTCTTGCTAAGTTGCCCAGTCTGGCCTCGAACTTGCAATCCTCCTGCCTCAGCCTCCCTGGGCACTTGGTTATAGGTATGTATCACCACACCCAGCTCCTCCATCTTAAAGCAGTTTGAAGTTCAAATTGGTATTTCAGGGGAAGTTATGCTCATCTATGTCTAGAAGGGTTTTCAGTAAATTTCTTGATTCTTTAACTCATCTTGTCTGTACTTGAGCCCAGGGGAATAACAGACTTTACAAACCACACTTCTTCCATTTCTATCAATTCAGGTAGTGTGTAATTCTAAGGCTAGAATTACCTGCTGATCAGCTCCCCATACACAAAAAGGGAACAAAACCTGGTGACACTTTAGGCATCAGATCAAATCAGATGACAGTAATAATTGGCATCAACAGAATGCTTTATATTCAATTCAAAACAAAATCAGGCTATCTCCTAAAAGTCACATTATTTGATCAGGTGTCCTAAGGCATTGTCTGATCCTCAGGCACTTTGCCTGGACTCAAGTGAACCCAATTCCCAGCACAAACATTTGCTGACAGGGCTCAGAGAAAACCTTAATTTTAGCCAACTGGAACACCATCGCTCCTCCCCAAGAGAAAACAGCTCACGTGAGTAAAAGGGGATGACATGCTGGTCCCTTTCTGATCCTGGCCTCAAGGTGCTGGAGTAAAAGCCCCATTGTTGGACTGATGGTTATTTTCATTCTTATAATGGAAGAACCTCTGGCTGGGTATGACCTGCCAGAGTAAGGCACAGTAGTCTTTGTGGTGTCTGTGCCAGAGGGGGAGGAGGGAGGGAGACAGGGGGAAGCCTGTGTTTGGAATCTGGGCGCACAGAACAAACTCTCCAAAGCTTGTCTGAAGGACTTCAGCCCAACTTCAACTCCTGGACAGGTGCCCAGACCTTGTTAGGAACTGGTCGAACACCTAGCAAGTCTGGCATGTCAAGATTCCCAGCAGGGCATGGCAAGGATCTCAAAGATTATTTCCACTCCAAATATAATCAAGCCAAGTAGAATTCTCTTAGTCCTATCAGGATCGTGATCTGTGTACTGGGTTTCACACTTCGTGGACATTTGGCTCACTGAACAGATAATAATGGTTGTAATTACAATTGCTAATATCTTCTGAGAACTTACTAGAGCATTCTGACTTATTCAATCCTCTTCACACTTTGCAAAGTGGATGCAGATAAATCTTGGTTGCATGGGCTTTGCCGAGACAGAGTTGTAGTTTATTAATATGAATGTATATCAATGACTATGAATATGAACCTATACTGATGAATCTATAGCAATGACTGATGCTGCACATGTACCGTATACACAGGTACCTTATATACACATCCTCATTCACTCCCCGCAGCCTCTCTGTGGTTAGGCACTGACCTGGCCTCCTTTCACTGAGGAGGACACCAAGGCATAGAGAGGCTGTTTAACCTGATATGTTTCCACAGGGAAGTGAATGGTTCAGGCAGATGTCAAATGTGGTCCACCAGCTCCAGTGGACTGCAACTTGTCCCTTTTCTTTTGATCCTCAAAACACTAGAATCAGAGATCAAGGACCTACAGTGGGGAAGAAGGTGTCCACTGAGGTAGGTGGCCCTTTCCAGGTCACACAGGTACTTGTCCCCACTCACCCCATAGTACAAGTCTCTGGGAACCTGGAGGATTGAATAGGAGGATACCTGGCTCCCTGGGGACCTTACAAGAGGCTTTTTATCCAAAAATGGGGGATCAAATTCAACAAAATCACCAAGCTCCATGGAGTACCTGCTACCTTAAAAATTACAATATGAATGCAAAATATCAAAAGGGCAAATAAAAAGGAATAATGATCAATAACAGGCAGGGTGGTGTAATGGAACCTGAAGTCTAACTGGGACTTTGATCTTGGCTCTGCTCTTTCAAATTGACCTGAGGTGAGTTACTGGCCTTTAAGGTCGGTTTCCCTCTTCCACAAAGTGGAAGCCATATCTTTCTTACAGGTGTGCTGTGGAATTGAATGAATGCTGAACATAAAGTATGCAAGAAATGCTCACTAAATATTAACTTGAATTGTTTTAGTTATTCATTTATTTTAAAACAGGGTTGCCCAGGCTGACCTTGAACTCTGGTGCCCAAGCAATCCTCCTGCTGGGACTACAAGCTAATTTTAATTCTTATTGAGAAAGTTCTGATTAATGCAACTAAAAAGGAAAAATCAGATCGCAAATGGGCTGGCTGCATATTATAAGGGAAAAAAACAGGTAAAGGCAGTAATGGATGTTTCTTACTGTTTTATTTCTTTGGGTTCATTTTATTAAAAAAAAACTTGGGGTGAGGGGCTTCTATCCAACATCCTCAGCTCCTCATACTGGTAGGGGTTTAATAAGGCATTGTGTTATAGAGTGTGACAGCGGGGGAGCGGATGATTAAAGATCTGGTTCTTAAAGTAACTCTTGTTCTCTGAAAGTGATTGTTTATAAGAGTTGTGTTTCTTGCCCTCATTGTTATTCTTACTAATACTCAAATGAATTTTGCTAAAAGAGAAAAAGGCATAAGACAAAGCGTCATTATTCTCATCCATATAATGTCAGCATTGTGAGACTCTGCGATGTCTAGGTTCCTTTCAGCTTAAAGAATCGCTATATGTATGTGTGAAATAAATGCAAACTTAGAACTGTGGATTTCTGTTATGGGCTAGGGCAGCTGCAATCATCTAGCATTTCCTCCCTTATGCTGGTGTATGGCCATTCTAGTTCCAAGAGAAGACAACTCTTATTTCAAAATCAAACTTTGAAATTTAAAAATGAAAGCAGAAAAAGATGAAACTACTCCTTAGGCTAAAAGGAATGATTTAAATCTGGGGGGATCTCATTGGCATTTCAAGGGCAGTTATAAGCCACTAGAATTTATTTTGATGTATTCTGCTGGAATTCCCACCTCTCAACCTCTCCAGGCTCCCTCCCTGTGTTTCCTGTGTGGTACTGGTAGTCACAGCTTTGGGGTCTGGAATTCTTTAGGTCTCATGTCCCACTGTCTTGGTTTGGGTATTTAATTCTCTCTTTCTCTCTCTCTCTCTGTGTATGTATATATGTATGTATGTATGTATGTGTATATATATGTGTGTGTGTGTGTGTGTGTATTTTTTGGGGGGTACTTGGGTGAACCCAGGGCCTCATTCATTACAGACAAACCCTCTACCATGAGCTAGGCCCTCAGCCCCACTTCTGTTTTTAGAGCTTCTTCATGCTTCCTCTGTGTCCTGTTATCCTCTCACAGTGAGTGTTTGTCTGTCTTCCAGTCCATTTTTTGGCTCCTGCTCTGTGGCAATGACCTGGATATAGAGGTTTGGCTATTGTCTCACAATTGTCTCAATGGCTAACAGACTCCACAGTATGCTCCCCCTAGTGGGGTTGGCACCTAGAAGTATGAGGGGGCAAACAGGTGGAAGGAGAAGGCTGAGGAAGAAATAATATATTTTCTCAGAATGTCAGAGACCCTTTTCCCAGAGGCACCCAGGGGACGAACTGGTCACAACTGCAGAGGAAAGAACATCTGGGGGCTGATGGCTTGCCAGCAGCGTCTCTGTGAGTCATTCACTATCAGGACAGTCTCTCTGCACTGGAGATCCAGGCCTTTGGAGGGAGAGGGAGGAGTGAGCTGAGGCAGAAGAGCTCAGCTTTGGATCAGACAGATGTTGTTTGGAATCCTGACTCTGCTACTTAGAGCAATGTGATTTTCTGGGCAAGTGACTTACTCTGTTTGGGGGTCCTCATCTGTAAGAAGTGAGCATGCTATGCGCTAGCAGGAGTTGTAATGATTGAACGACTGTTGTAAATGCCAGACAGACCTGGCTCATAGTACAAGTTGGGAAAGTGCAATTCTCCTTTTGTGGCAGCCCTTAACGTGCCCCTCATTCTGACATTGTTCTTAAGGTTATTTGGAACCCCCAAACACATAAACTCAAGAAAATCAGGAGCCCTGGGCTTCCTAAGATCTGGCCCCAACATCTACCTTGCTCTCCCCTGGCTCTTCCGGCCACTCCCATCCATGGACTTGACATCCAAGCCATGGTGACTTCCCCTGAGGTCTTCTAGGCACTCCTACCTAGCCTTCCCACCCATAGGCTCTGACCCCTTCATCCTAGACTTCCAGACCTCTGCTCAGAACTGAGGTAGAAGAAATAAGAATTGCAGAAAGAAGACTACCAGGGAAGGAAAAGAAGACTAAATCTGAGAAGTTCCATGAACACCCTCACCTTTACTCCCCATGCCTATTTTCTATCAGGCCTGAGTTCTTAAAAATCCCATGAATCTTAGAGTAGTATGTGTCTAGTTAATATGACTACACATATCGTTAGCTTACACAATATATTTTTTTTAGACTAAAAGCCAAGGGGAAAATATTGTTAAAGACGTATGATGTGGGTATATTCCAAGCATTGCCTACTGACTGGATGACATCAGCTGAGAGATCCTGAAAGAAAACCAGAACACTGATCGGCCCTGTGCTCCATGATTAAGATAATTGAGCTCACTAGATTGATGTCACCCCCACATACTTCTCATGTTCACTATTTACAAAGTTTCCTTCAAAAAGAAGAGTCCCAAAGCCAACGTGGTGGCACACACCTGTAATCCCAGCCATTTGGGAAGCAGAGGCAGGAGGATCACAAGTTCAAGCCCAGCCTCAGAAACTCAGCAAGGCCCTAGGCAACTTAGTGAGACCTTGTCTCAAAATAAAAAAATAAAAAATGGCTGTGGATGTGGCTCAGTGGTTAAAAGAAGAAGAGACACCAAATGTGCATCTCACACTCTCCCTCTCCCTTTGTGTGTATCCTGCTCTATTCCTTGTTTCTCTGAATACATCCTTGTGTCTCTTTCGATGTGTTCTGAAATTCCTTTCTGGTACCTAGTCAGGTACCTGCTAGGGCTTAGTTGAGATCCTCTTCTCCCTTCCAGAGGATCTCTTCACACCTCTATTCTATGATAGAACCAACCGCCAAATCAATATCCAGGTGGAATCCAAATCAAACTTCTCCATTCTCTGATGATTTGCAGAACTGATTTTTTTCTCATCTGAATTTCTATTCCACGTTCATCTGACCTGGCCATATGTGCTATAAAATAAAAGTTAACAACAGTCTGCTTTTTTGTGGTCATTATTGTAGGGAGTGTCATATTCTTATATCCTTCACACTGTTCAATAAACATTTTTGTTGAATAAACGAATAACAGCTACATTTTTGAAGTGCACACCATATATTCCTGGCAATGGGCTATGCCCTTTATATGCATTTCCTCATAAAATGATCACAGCAAGCTAAAAGAATGTATTATGGTCCCCATGTTCAGATGGGGTCTCCAGGACGAGATGGAATGAGTCAAGTATCCAGAAGTGAAGAACAAAAATTCCAAACCAAAGATGTGTGAATCTGCACTCTTTTTGATACTCAGAAGAGAACCGAGATTCCCTATCTATCTATCACATCCAGTTTTGAGGATATTTGCAATCTCGGGTTTGGGTGCGAACTTTATCAATGTCCCAAGCCAACAGATAACCCCACCCAGTCCTTTCTTTGACCAAGGCAGGTAGGACCTAGAGAGTAAAGAAACGAGTCCGAATTCGAGGTCCACTAAACACTGCAGCAAACATTTCCTGCCACTAGAGGACTCCCTCCGCCTTAGGCAAAAAGTGCGTGATGGCACGCGCGTGGTAGCGGGCGGACCAGCTGCAGGGAGGCGGCTGGTAGCTCCACTTCACCCGGCAAAGTAGCTCAACCCGACCCTGCTTTGGCGGGCTCTGCGAGCCTCTTGCCAGAATAGATTCGGTGGTGATGCCGGGGAACCGGGGCTTGCCCCCAGGAGTCCTGAAATACGCTTTTCTTTGCAAGTAACCTGAGATCATCTCACGGGACCATGGTGTGATGAAGGCATTGGGTGGTGATGGGGTGGGGTGGCTCCCCACAGGAGGGTGGGGAGGGAGAACCGGGACAGGAACGTCTTCGGCAATCGGTTTGGAGTCCCCGGGGGACCAGGATGGGGTTAAGATACTGGATTTTAACACGTTTCGAAACAGGTGATATTAAGTGAAAGGAGGCAAATTACTGAAACATATCCAAACTATCATTTTAACTACAGAAAATAACGTAGATGTACAGCAAAGGCTTGAGCGGGGATAATGAGGGGAAGACAACGCGGTGATGATCCTCCCACTCCTTTTGTAATTTGTTGTTTTTGTTAAGTTATGTGCGTAAAACGTTAATAAAAAAAGGTGAGCAAATTGGGTTACAAAATATTTCCAGAGGTTTCACCGTCCCTTGAAAGGAGATGCCAGAAATAGGACAGGCAGCTTGGGCCTGAACGCTCTGGATGCGGAAACCCCAGCGCAGCTCTGGGCTAAATCGTCGCCGTCCAGAAAACGAACTTTGCGAGACCTCAAAGGGGGCAGATGCGAACTCAGATGGCCCCGCATGGCGAGAACAGTTTCCCTCTAACAACCACCCGAGCCCTCTGCAGCCTGCAATTCCGCCGGCGTCGCACCGGCTCTGGCCGCGAACTAGGAGGCCCCGGTGGGGCCCCACAGGAAGGGGCAGCTCGGCAACGGCCTGGAAGAAGCGGCAGCCGCATTGTTTCAGGCCCTCGGGTGGGGTCCTGCAGGGGGAGGGGAGGCAGTGTGTCCTCGGAACCCTCCCCCGTAGCCCTCCCAGGGGACCAGTGCATCAGCGCGTTCCAGCGCCCGGGCTTTGTGAAATGTTGCAAGTCACCATGGAAACTCTAAGGAACGCTGAGAAGGGCGCCCAACGGGTGGTCAGCCCGGTTCTCGGGCCGCGCCCTCTGCCCTTCTCGGACCCCGGCTCTGCAGCAGGGTCTGTCGGGAATTGTAGTCCCAGGGCAGCAGCCGCCGCGCGCCGCGCGGAGAGTGCGGGACGCCGCGGGTCCCAGTCTCCCCCTAACCTGCTAGCTAGAGGTGGGGAGCGCTGGGGAGGAGCCTTCCGATCCGTGATTGGCCCAGGCCTCTCCCAGCCCCCACTCGCGTCCCCTCCCCCGCTCGCCACTTCGGACTCCAGCGCCAGGCGCGCTGAGGCGGCCACCGAGCGAGCGCGCTTGCAGCCGCCGGCGCCCAGAGCACCCGCAGCTCCCGCGCCGCGGCGAGACCGGGAGACAGGAAGATCGAGCGACCATCTCAGCAGCAACACGGAGGAGTGGGTGAGGGCGGTGGGCACAGGGTAGAGGTGGGCGTATTCTCCCCAGGCTGGGACCTCCATCTCGCTCCCTCCCTGTTTTTCCCTAAGGCGCACAAAAGGGAGGGGATGGGGTGCGTCGAGGGGCCCGGCTGCCAGGGACTCGGCGGGAGGTTTGGGATTAGGGGCAGCCAGCGGGCTAAACTGGTGCTCGTCAAGTCCTCTTTGTACGCACAGGATGTTGTGCGGTGCCTTAGCGTTTAATATGTGTTCGTGGGATTTGCAAATAATTGGGTTGAGGAGGCGGCCGGGTTGAAAGGATTCAGCTCACCACACAGTAGGTGCCCTACGCTCGTTGGTCGACGTGCAGTGACCGGCTGGAAGGCAAGGGACGAGGGGGGCTTCTCTGATCGCCGGCCCGTCCTGCCGCGTCCCTGGATCGGCGCTGTCCCCGGTCCCCACCCACCATCCAGATACACACCCTCAGTCCATCCCGCTTCCAGGTTAGGATATGCCCAGCTTGGACCAGACCCCGCGGTCCGTTCCATCCGCCCGGTTAGCGAGTGGACGCCCGCAGAAGACTCCCGCCACCACCTTCGAGGCACCTGCCAGACCCACAAAGGCCTACTGCCGCTACCCGGCCCCTTCCTGGCGCGTAGCTGCGTCCCTTCCTTGAGCTTTGAGCCGGAGCCCAACCCGCAGTGTCGATCTTGGCGGGCAAAGGACCTCGACGCCCTGGGCTAGGGCAAGGGGCTGGAGGCTGAGCTGGAGAGGAGCCGGGAAGGGAAGAGACAGAGTCAAAGGCCTCGGTTTGAGCAAAGATGGGGAGCTGGGGAGCTGGGGAGCTGGGTGGGGACAGGTGACCGAGTCTGGGGGAAGGCTGCGAGGACCAGGGTTTGAGAAGGAATGAGAAGGGAACGGGGAGCGTGCGGAGAGGCAGTGAGGGAGGTTCGGAGGAGAGAGGGAAGGAGCTCGGTGCAGGTGGCGCGGGGCGAGCCTGGTGGGATGAAGAATGAGGAGTGGAGGAGAGATGCGGGAGGGTGGAGACCGCCTGGGTTTGAGGAGGGAAACCCGGAGGGGGTTGGAGTCTGGAGCTCTGCGGGGGAGGGGTCTGCCTTAGGAGGGGGCTTCTTCCGGGGGGAGGGGCAGGCAGCTGAGAGGCGGGTCTCGGGCCTAAAGACCCTAGGTGCTGAGCAAGGGGCGCGGCCGCCCCAGTGGTCCGCGGGGCGGCTGGGCGTGGTCCTTAGATGGGGCAAGGGACCCAGGATGGCGGCTCCCGGACGGGTGTAAGGCTGTCTCCGTGAGGAGCTTTGTTTCCCAGCTTGGAACCAGCCCGCAGGGACTCATTTAGGATTTTGCGATAATCTGCAGCGCCCCCGGCACGCCCTGTTCTCGCCCAGCTGAAGGGCTTTGCCCGGAGGCAAATGCTGCCGGGGAGGCGGTGTGGGGGGCGTCTCCCGCCCCGGAGACCCGGAGAACAATAGCCTACACCGGTATTCGTCCGGCGTCGAAACAGGCCCCCCAGAATTCAAGTGTGCTGTGTTCTCGTGCGGAAAATGCTCGCGGAGAAACCTCAAGGCACGTGCTATCTCGTTGGGGTTGCAGGGGGCCCCCCGGCCCTGCTGAGAATTCCGCTTGGGAGTAGCGCGTTTCCCCAAGCTGTGGGGCTGGGGCACGGTCGCCTCCCCTGCTTCGGGTGCCTTCAGGCTGAGGCGCCGCCGTCTGCCCCAAGCTGTTGACCAGCAGCCCAGACGTGCTGTGCTTAGTGGCGCGGAGCGGACGGGTAGCGATGAAAGTCCCAGAGGCCAGAGGTCTCCTGGGTGTAGAGTCGGCTCGGCTCTCGAAAGTCGCTGGCTTTGTCTGACCAGACTGCCCGCGTCTAGGGACTGCTGTGCTTCCTAAGGGGAGTCGTCAGGGCTGTTGTTAAAATTGGGGAGAAACAGTCTTGGGGTTACCCGCCAAGGGTGCGGCTCTTGGTTTTAGAGCCTACAGCTGGAGGATCAGTGCTTTCATTCGCCAGTGACCACACCCAAGCCAGTGCGTTCTTTGCAGATTTCGCCTGTATTGTCTGCTGACCTAAGACTGAGATGGCTCTTCGATAGGTGGTGGCTGCTTGCCCATGGGAAAGCAGATGAACAGAGTGGAAACGCAGAACAGGGATTCAGCTGAGCTTTAGGTGCACTTAGTATTGCCAGCTATCTAAGCACCTTGCATATTAGAGCTGCAGAGCCTTGACGTGTGAAATGTCAGCCAAACAGGATTCTGTTATGTAAGTTTTCTGGGATAATTGTTTAACTGATAAGTTAAAGGTGAATCTTTAAATTGTCATTCGTTTAAAAAAGAAAAAGCAGAGTAGGTGCATTATTGTTTCAAGAGTGGGGGAAACTTGGCTAAATAGCAAAACAGCATAGAACTGATCGATGTCACTTATGTTTGCCATTAAGTTAATGGATGAACCTTATGGCTATCTTATCGTAGCCTTGAGACCTCAGGAATTTCTTTAGTAACCTGGTGAGTAAAGTAAGGGGCTGTGATATGACTGTTGGCTCTTGCCCAATACAGAGGGTACTTACCCACATGAAGGCCTCTTGTCTGGGATCCTGACTGGCCACAGGAAATCAGCAGTAGGTAGGTCTTGCTGGTTTTAAAAGATGGTGCTTTGAGGAGGTGCCTCCCAGAATTTACAAAACTGATCTGGAAGGATTAGTTGGAACATTGTTCATTGGATGTTTTGGGCTGTATTTTAATTATAATTGAAATAGAAATGACTAGACATACATGTATTCATGAATACACTCATGTATATTTGTAAACTTGCATCCTAAGTGTGTAAAAACTAGGAATCCCAACATTGGAAAGTCAGAAATCTAAAAATGTTAATTTTTCTTGTATTCTTGTTAAAGAAATGTTTTCATATCATTATCTAAAAGGAAAAGTTTCAAGAGGACTGTTTTATTGGTGTATTCTTTTTGTAATAATTTAATAGATTTTCAAGAGGGTTAATTCTATGAAAGCACTCTGTGAAAATCCAATACAAGTCCTTCCTCATGAGGAGAGTCCAAGGATCAGGAATGTCAGTATGCCCAGCTCATTTTTACAGAGAAGAGGGAGAGAAAGCAGCATTGTCCCCATAGGGGATCTCCTCCTCTAAGTATACACAAGGATGTTCATGGACTCTGAAGCCCAATCAGTTTTCAGCATAGTCTCTCCAAGATGCAGAGAGGATCTCTGGAAGCAGTTGCATAGCAGGGCACATTTACACAGTTAATCAAAATTAGGTTTGGGGACTTGGAGGAGCCTTCATTTGTAGTACCTCCCCTGTCTCCATTCTCCTCCTGATGTGGCTATCTGAGAATATTCCCTCCTTAATATCTCCTCTGATGCAGGGTTCAACTCAGCCCTAAGTTAACTCCTCAGAACTGTAGACCAAAGGATGTTGTGATTGTGGGCAGATCTCTGGGACACAAAGTAAACAGTTTTTACAGGTCATTTTCTTCTAAATAGGGCTTAGAAAAATGTTGAGAGCCAATCAAGTTAGTATTATTAAACAAGAGTATCTGAGACCCAGTCTGTCTTTCTGGTGTCAAAATTTATCAGTTTCTGATAGAATTTAATCCTGCATATCCTTTTTTGTTTTCTGAGCTATAAGAAAATAATTTGAAAAGTAGTTCACAGGATCCTATAGGAGAACAATAACACAGAACATCTTTGTCAACGTGAAATCCTGGAGGAAGAAATTGGTGTAATAGGAGAGCAAATTAGAATAAATGTGTTTTATTACTTTTCAAGAAAGCAGACGTTTGATGTTATTGCACTGCTAGTGAATAAATGAGAAATCATTTCAAAATGGCCTTGCCTTATGTTTTTTATATGAAGATGAAAGACTCCAATAGTATAGTGTGAATCTTTTATGAACTTCGATATTTATGTATAAAAGTGGGCATAAATTATATACTTCAACAAAAATTCATGAAGGAACCTTGTTTATGATTTCTTCTATTTTAGTCTTGAAACTTGTTTCACTTAAAGTAGGTTGACTTAACCAGAGCATCCCCTAGCATGTCAAAGACTGCCATCAGGCAAAACCAGTTGTGTGCCTGCTCCCTTGCCTCCTGCCTGGTGGACCCCTCACAATCCAAGCTGAGTGTGCACAGAAGGGAAACTAGACCCTGAGCCAGAAAGCCTGGGCTCAAATCCACCTCTTTCACTTTCTGTCCTTAGGTGAGTTGTTTGTCTCTCAGGGAATCCATTTCTTCCTCTGTACGCTGAGCGTGGTTACTGGGTATAGCATCTATCTGGAGGATTCTGTGAGTTAATATACATCTAGCCCAGTGTCTGGCACCTCATGAGTGATCAATAAATGTCAGCTATCATCATCATCACCATCATCTTCCTCCTCTCCCCTAAAACATATGCCTGCAAAAACAACATTGTGATTCCCCATTGAATCTTTCATCCCCAGGGGTCAAAGCAGGTTGCTGTTGTAGATTATCAACTGTGAGAACAGAAAGAATGATGAGGACCCCTTTCTGAAAACTCCACCCTTGCAAATAGTAGGAATAGCTCTGTCCTGGGTCTGTTCCTGGGTAACCTCTTTACATGCAGCTGCTTTGAGCAGCTGAGAACTTGGAGAGTTAGGAATGTTCCAGAAGCCCAGCTTTGCCATATTGTTCCTATGTGTGGGGTTAGTATGTTGTCTCACCCTGCCACCTGTGACTGGCGAGGGGCATGGTTGCAAGGATGTTCTGTTCTTGGAGAGGAAAAGAATGGCTGGTTGATGACAGATTGTTGAGGATATAACATCGAGTTTCCCAGCTAAGAAATATGGATGCTACGTCTTTCACAAACACAGTCAAAACACCTTGTCTGTCCTGGGGTGGTTCTAATTCCTGTGAGTTAGATGCTGTTATTATTCCCATTTTACAGAGGAGGTAATGGAGGTACAAAGGTCAGCCAGGGAGGGAAATAGCAGAGCCAGAGCTCTAACTGGAGCCTGCTGAGGGTCTGTGTCAATCCATGTTCCCCAGAAAAGGCAGAACCCATAGGATTGGTTTGTGTGATGGAGGAGTCTGGCATGGCCGATATGTGGAGGGAGGAGTCTGGCATGGCCGATATGTGGAAGGCATCTGATGTTGCCATCTTAAGCTAGAATTTCTTCTTTCTCAGGACATCTCAGTTTTTCACTTCTTCAGCTGATTGTATGAGGCTCACTCAAATTATTGAGGAAAGTTTCCCTTATGTTAATTGATTTAGACGTTAACCACATCCATAAAATATCTTCTGGGCAACACTTAGATGAGTCTTTGGTAACTGGGTACTACAGCCTAACCAAGTTGACACAAAAAAGTAACCATCTCAGGTTCCATGCTTTTAAACACTGCCCCAACCTGAGAACTTTACTAGTTGGGTGTTAGGTTTACAGTAAACTGAAGAATTTAGCAGTGGGTTATCAAGTTGCAGTTGACCATGTTGAAAATAGAATTTGTACCACTTTTCTCACCCGTGTAGCTTCTAACAAAATACTGTGCTTACAGAGTAAGCGTCCAACAGATAATATCGAAAGGGTGACTGAATGATTTAGGTATTACTTTATGGGATTTTCCAGCCATTGAGACCTCTGAGTTCCCATTTAAATTTAAAATCATTTGGCCCTTGTGAAATTGAGGTTTTATGAATGACTAGATTCTCTTGAAAAAAGGAGCATTTCTGTATTCTGAATTGAGTCTTGTCACTCCCCGCCCCCTGACATCTGTCCATTTTCATTGGCTTGGCAGAGTGTTTTGGGTCTCTTGCTGCCTGGACTGCGTGTGAATGTGTGTCTCCCACACACTCAGTCACACTATCTTTGTGTCACTCCAGTGTCCATTCCAGGCTGTCCCTTTGTTGCTTTCAAATCTGCCATGGGCTCACTAATTTCTCAGGCCTGGGTCTTTATTCTCACTCCTTTTGTCTCGTCCTGTCCTTCCCTTTGTCCTTCTACAGAGCAAGATCTGCTATTGATGCAAAAGCCGCTCTCCTTTCTCTTTTTCACCATTTCGGATTTCCATCCTTGCGGATTGACATACTCATTCTGTTATAAAACCCAAACACCACCCTGATTTTAAAATTTCAGATCATTTTGGTCTTGTTTCAAACATTTGTGGAATTCTTTTAACCTTAGTGAAGTTACTTGGACTGATTTAAGTGTGCCATATTGCCAAGTGGTAATACACAGACATAAAATGCTGACTTTAGGGGAGATAGAGTGGCTGAGGGTATAGTAAAAATATGTATGTATATGTACTTAATGTAAATATATGTGTATGTGCATATATACCTATGTGTACATTTGTTGTGTGTGTGGTGCTGGGGATTGAACCCATGGCCTTGTGTATGTGAGGCAAGCACTCTACCAACTGAGCTATATCCCCAGCCCCAACATATGCATTTTTTTTTTTTCAGTACTGGGGATTGAACCCAGAGGCACTCTACCACTGAGCCACATCCCCAGCCCTATCTATCTATCTATTTATTTATAGTGGGAATTGAACACAGGAGTACTTTACCACTGAGCTACATCCCCAGCTCCCCACTCCCACACACCTTTTTTTGTTACTAAGCTGCTTAGGACTTTGCTAAATTGCTGAGGCTGGCCTCGAATTTGCAGTCCTCTTGCCTCAGCCTCCTGAGTTGCTAGAATTAGAGGCATGTGCCAACATACTCAGCTTATTTTTTATTTTGAGACAGGATCTCACTAAGTTGCCAAGGCTGGCCTCAAATTTGATTTCCCACCTCAGCCTCCTGAGTCACTGGAATTACAGGCATGGGCCACTGAGCCCTGCTACAATAAACTATAAATAAATACATTAACTAATTAATTCATTTAAATTTTAAAAGTATGTGTATTTGATGCTAGGGATCAAACCAGGGTCTTGCATATGCTGGGTTAGCATTCAGCCCCCAAAATATATTTTTAAACTTTCTAATAAAGTATAACATACATAGAAAAGTATGCAAATCATAAATGCATACCTTAATGAAGTTTTGAAAACTAAATATACCCATGTAATCAGCCTCAAATCAAGAAACAGAGGATTATCAGTACCCAAAGCCTCTGTGTCATCTCCCAGTGACTAATGTTTCCTTTAAGGCAGCTAACCACTATCCTGACTTCTTACAGAGTCAATCAACTTTTCCTGTTTCCAAACTTTTTACAAAGGGAATCATAGGCACTCTTCCTGAGTGGCTTCTTTTCCTGTTATGT
The DNA here is from genome assembly GCA_020662805.1 of Glaucomys volans. Lineage (NCBI taxonomy): Eukaryota > Metazoa > Chordata > Mammalia > Rodentia > Sciuridae > Glaucomys > Glaucomys volans. The sequence goes on from JAJEJO010003010.1 coordinate 176,836, forward strand.
TTGTGAGATTCCTTTTATTGCTGTATTTAATTTACTCATTTTCATCCATGTAATGCATTGCATTTTGTAAACATCCCACAGTTTATCTATTATGTTGTTAACCGGTGTTTGGGGGCTATTAAGAACACTGCTATTCCATGACACTTCTGGTCTGTGTCTTTGGTGAATACATGTGTTTCCTCTTGGGTACATACTCAGGAGTGGAGTATGGACCCCCTTGCTGGGTCAAGGTGCACATGTTCGGTTTTAGTAGATTGTGCCCCAAAAGTAAAGTAAATGGTGAAATTTTTAAAAAGAAAAAGCACTTTAATGCATGCCATACTGTGGTTTGTTTGCAGAAATTGAAAAGATTGGCAAGCTGCTATTTCTTGATCAGAGGTTGCTTCAAACTGTTATTTTTCACCAAAAGGCAGTGCTTTAACCTGTATCTCCAACTCCATAGAAGCTTATCAGTTACAAACAAAAACAAAAAAATTTTTAGATTAACGTCCACAAAGCACCTGATTGGTTGATGGAAATGAACACTGTAAACTCATGGTGTGCGTCAGCCTTTGTCTTGCTTCAGCATTTTCCTTATCGCAAAGGTAAGAATCAAATTAGAATTACAACACTGGTCCAAAGATGATTCCAGAGATATCAGCCTTGAGTAAGATTAACAGGACTTACTTTTTTTGTTAACTATTTTGTATTTCCTGAATTAGGTCAAATAGCAATTTTTACAAGATTTTTTATTTGTTCTTTTTAGTTATATGTGACAGTAGAGTATAACTTCCCATTTTTGTGGAGTTACACCGGTTGTGTATTCATATATGAACATAGGAGAGTTATGTTAGATTCATTCTACTATCTTTCCTATACCCACCCCTCCCTTCCCTTGGTTCCCCTTTGTCTAACCTAGTGAACTTTTCTTCTGTGCTGCCCCCTCCTTATTATGACTTAGCATTTGCATATCAGAGAGAACATTCAGTTTTTTGGAATTGGCTTATTTCACTTAGCATGATAGGCTCCAGTTCCCATTTACAGGCAAATGCCATAATTTCATTCTTCTTTATGGCTGAGTAATATTCCATTGTGGTTATGCACTACATTTTCTTTATCTATTCATCTGTTGTAGGGCACCTAAGTTGGTTCCATAGCCTAGCTTCAAATAGCAATTTTTAATTAAATGATTTTTGTGTTGTAAAAAATCTCCCCTAAAATATCAGCTTGGAATCACAGAATTTACATTTCTTATTTGGCAATGGAATTATATATCACTTTTGTTGGTTTGTTTGTTTGTTTGTTTGTTGAAAACCACTTTATTGAGGTATGATTGACATTTTAAAAAAACCTATATGTATTTAATGTATACAACTTGATGAATTTGGAGATAAGCACATACCCATGAAACCATCACTACAATATACCATAAACATATCCAATGCTTCCAAATATTCCCTTCCACACTTCATTTACTATTATTATTATCATTAGTCTTAAGAAGGACACAACATAAGATCTTCCCTCTTAGGAATATTTTAAGTGTACAACAGAGTATAGTTAGTATTTGGTGTTGAATTGTTAACTATCAATACTATGCTGTACAGCCTAGATCTTATTTATCTTGTGTAACTAAATCTTTGTACCCTTTGATTAATACCTCCCCATATCTCCCCCTCAGCCTCCAGCACCTACCTGCTCTTTACTGAGTTTGATATTTCGGTTTCCTCGTGATTGGCAGCAGGCAGTATCTGTTGTCCCGTGACTGATGTTTTTCACTTAGCGTAATGTCCTCCTGGTTCATCCATGTTGCACAAATGACTGGATTTTCTCCCTTTTTAGAGACTGCATGTGTATGCCTCATTTTCTTTATCCATCCATCCATTCATAGATACTTAGTTTGCTTCCATGTCCTGGCTATTAAGAATAATGCTACAGTGAACATAGGAGTGCAGATACCTCTTCAAGATCCTAATTATAATTCCTTTGGATGTGTACTCAGAGGTGGGATTGCTGGATCCTATGGTAGTTTTGATTTTTGTAGGAAGCTCTATACCATTTTCCATAGTAGCTTCATTCCCACCAATATTGTACAAGAGTTCCCTTTCCTCCACCAATACTTGTTTCCTCTCCTCTCTGATGATAGTCATCCTAACGTGAGTGAGGTGATCTCTCTTTGTGGTTTTCATTTGTACTTCACCAATTAGTGAGGTTGAGAACCTCTTCTATATCTTTTGGCCCTTCTTTGAAGAAATGTCTATTCAAGTCTTTTGTTCATTCTCAGTCAATGCTTATTTTTGCTATACATTGATGTGTTGCTTAAATGTGTTGATAACTAACTCTTTATTGGATATATGGTTTGCAAATATTTTCTCCTATTTTGTAGGTTGTCTTTTCATTGATTATTTCCTTTGTAGAAGTTTTTTAGTTTCATATAATTTCAAGTTGATTTTTAGATATGCTATAAGACAAAGGCCTAATTTCATGCTTTTTCACAATTTATTGAAGAAACTATCCTTTCCCCATTGTGTGTTCTTGATACCCTTGTCAAAGATCAGTTTATAGTGTATGTGTTGGTTTATTTCTGGGCTCTGTTCAGTTCTATTGGTCTATGGGTTTTTGCTAGTATCACATTGTTTCGAATACTGCAACTTTGTAATACATTTGGAAGTTGGGAAATGTGAGTCTTCCTGCTTTTTTGTTCTTGTTTCAGAATGTTTTTGGCTCTTCAGGATCTTTTCAGGTTTCATGGGAATTTTGGATTTTTTCTTTATTTCTGTAAAACTTTCATTGAGATTTTTTTTTTTTTTTTTTTTTTTATTTATTTTTGCGGTGCTGGGGATTGAACCCAGGGCCTTGTGCTTGCAAGACAGGCACTCTACCAACCGAGCTACATCCCCAGCCCTCATTGAGATTTTGATCAGGATTCCATTGAGTCTTTAGATCACTTTTGGCATAGACATTTTAACCATTGTAATTCTTCCAGTATGAATAGGAAGGCTGTGCTTTCATTTCTTTCATCAGTGTTTTATAGTTTTCATTGTATAAATCTTTCAAAAGGAGTACACTGGTTTCAGAGTTCTCAGTTCATGGTCCTCTGACTCTACTGCTCTGGGCCCCAGGTGAGGCAGAACATCATGGCGGAAGGGTAGCAATGGAGGGAGATTGTGCAGCTTGTGATATCCAGGAAGCAGAGAGGGAAAGAAAGAATATATCTCATTTTTAATGGGTTTCTGAAAAGTCTTAAAACAGACATGATTTTTCCAATTGGATCATAATAGAACTTCTGCAACTAATGAAAAACCATAAAGATGAGGCACAGGCCCATGGGCACTATCCTTCAGATTGTGGATATAAAGCAAAGCCAGCTCATCTCCATGGCTGCTCTTCACTATGTGGCCCAGGAAACATGGCAGTGGTAACTATGGCCAATGTAGATCAAGGGCAGTGATTTAGGAGTAACTAGAGGATGACAGTAATGAAACATGTACCAAAGGAGTCTGACAAGACAGTCATGAATTTGAAACTTGGCTGTTTTTTTCTAAGACCTGTTCACATCCCAAGTTGTTCCTGAGAAAGATCTTTCCTTTCCTTAGCATGTGCCCTGTTTGGTGTTGGTTCTCCTGCAAGCAAATACATGAGATCAGTTATTGCTCCAAAGCCTAGACTTAATGATTAAACTCTGAGTCACTTAAACACATACACATTTCATATCATTTATGTATAGGACTTAATTTTGTACATTAAAATGTATAAATCTAATATTCCAATATATTTTATCAAATAAACATTTACCAACCCAGCCACTGTAATTTTTGCTTGTTCATTCAAACCCTTGTTCAAATGCTTACCTAATTCTTACAGAATTGTAACCACAACTTGGATTCTGTTTCATAGTCTCTTCTTTCAGAAATCTGACATTAGAATATCTTTCTGCATATCTCTACCTGATTTACAAATGTAAGCCTTTAAATGGCTCCCTATCCTTCCATTGGAATGTACTATATTCTATTTAAACATTTACTTATTGATGAACATTTAAGTTATGTCTGATTTTTTTTTATTATTTTAGAAAGAGCAACAGTGAAAATCCTTGTTCATTTCTCGTGACTCTCACAGACATGATTTTACTACCCAGCTGACAATATTGTGGGGGTTTTTTTGTTTGTTTTTTGAGACAGCATCTCTTTAAATTTCCCAGACTAGACTTCAACTTGTGATCTTCCTGCCCCTATCCCTCCAGCAGCTGGGATCACAGGGATGTACCACCATGTCAGGCCAAATATGTTCATTTGTTTGTACTGGTGATTGAACCCAGGGACACTTTACCACTGAGCTGTATCCCTAGTCCTTTTTATTTTTTATTTTGAGAACAGGGCCTCTCTAAGTTGCTGAGGCTGGCCTGAAACTTGCAATCCTTCTGCCTCAGCCTCCCAAGTCACTGGGATTACAAGTGTGTGCCACAGTGCCCAGCTAATAATTTTTTAAGAATACACACACACACACACACACACACACACAATTGTGTTATGAAATATATGTGTATATTTCTTTTTTAATATTTGCTTTTTTTCTTTCCTTTTTTCTTTTGATCTTTTTAGATATACTTGACAGTAGAGTGTATTTTGATATATTACACATAAGTAGAATAAAACTTATTCTAATTAGGATCCCATTCTTGTGGTTGTACATGATGTGGAGTTATACTGGTCGTGTATTCATATATGAACATAGGAAAGTTATGTTGAATTCATTCTACTGTCTTTCCTGATCCCATCCCTCCTCCCTTATGTATATTTCTTTCCCCCCATTTTTTCCCAAGGTCATGTAGCTACAGTGACCATATAGCAAATGGCAGTCACTTTTCCCCCCAAATCTTCTCAACAGATTAGTCTTTAAATAATCAGATTATTTTTCCTTCCCTGTCTCTCTCATTGTAGTTTCTCATCTCCTGCTTTTATATGCCTGATTTAGTTTTAAAAAGTGAATTCAGTTTTAAATTCCTATTAGTTGAAAATGAATTTTCATTCACCACTCTTCCCCTCCCCTTGCCTGACACAGCACAATAATAGTGCTTTTTAGAAAAAAGGCATCTGCCTCTCTCTCTCTCTCTCACTCTCTCTCTCTTCAAATAAGCAGTTTAGGGAATTATCTCCTGAACTGAGCAGAAATTATTTCTTCCTTGAAGACTCCACCATTGCTCCCTCCCTGGCTCTCTCTCGTCAGTCCCCAGGTACTGGTGGGTGTCTGCCTGTCATTGGCCCTGGTCAGGGTGGAGGTGCCTGCATCAGGAGCTGAGGAAGTCATAGAAAGGCTGTGGGCACTGCCTGCCTGTGTGGCCAAGGAGGCAAGGCTCCTAAAAATTAAGTAATTCTTGTTTGCCCTCAGCTCCCGAGGCTCCTGTGAGGAGGTGGAAGGGCTCAGTCTGCAAATACACATGCGTGCCCACGCACCCATTCTCTTACCAGGCTCAGCCAGCCTCATCACTAAAAAGCCCTGTGGCTTTGGAACTAAGCAGGTGGGTGGTTGAATGGTCATCTCCACCAGGATGGGAACTCAAGACATCCCTTCTCCCAAAGAGTATCCTCACTAAACGATTGGGTGGAGTCAGAATAAATAATTTTAAAAATTACTTTAATGGATTTGTGTGTTCTGGACATTTTGTGTAAATGAAATCATGTATGTACGTGGTCTTCTATGATAGTAGAAGCCTCGTGTTTTAATCTTTAAGAAAATAATGTAATGTCTAGTTCACAATATGCTCTTTCTGCATTAATATAAAGATATAAAGTATTTTGGAAATTACATAAGTTAAATGGTTAGCCCCACCAGCATGCTCTTGGAAAGGGCCCATTGACCCTAAGGTCTCACTCATGCCACACTTTTGGACCCCTATCTGAAAGGGGAATTCAGTGATAATTCTGATGACATCTAGATGCCTTTCTATCCAGAGCAAATGCAAATCCCAGAATTATTTGGGTAAATGATGGGGAAGATGGCTAACATTCTCTGAGCATCTGCCAATTTCAGGCACATCAAAGTACCATGAAAGAAAAAGGTGGATAGGGGCAACTGTGAAGGAGACTGTGCAGTGGACAGTGAAGAGGCAGAGTACAGCTAATGTAGGGCAGAACCCACAGGGCTGCAGGCGAGAGAACCATCCTAGCCATTGGGATCACTGACCAGGTGTTTGGGCAGAATTTGGGGGATAGGATGCCAGACAGAGGAATGCGCATGAAGCTGCAGGGCAGGTCAAAGGACCTGAGGGAATTGGCTCGACTGGTGTGTGGAGGAGGAGCAGCAGGGACAGAGGCATAGAGACCCAAGATGGTTGGGCCAACTGAACATGTCTCTAAGCCCCAGTTTCATCTCTTCCTGGCTCTTTCTAATTGGGGTCTGCGTGCCGCAGGGAGTACAGGCTTCTGAGCCCACGGAGGGGGCCCAAGAGGGTGGAAAATGAGCAGACCTTGGCTTTATTTGTGTTAATTAACACAAACCCATGTTGCCCTAAGCCTCACAAACGCCCTCAGAATTTTTTCTTGGCAAATTAAAATCAATGATAAGCTTGGAAAATATAGTTTAATGTCTGTGTGCGTATAAGAAAATCACGTGCATAAATGCAAATTTTTTTCTCCTTTCTTGTTCCTCCATCCTTTGGGAATCTTTGTGCACATCTGTCATGCTCCAAATAACCAACAAATAGTACCACAAATGGGATCTTTCCTCCTAGCTGTAGAGTCGTATTCCCAGTATGATGTGGAAATATGGTTTTATGTTTGTTTTTAGGTTTAGGATGTGCTTGGAGTAATTGGAGCGTATTACATCTTATATAAAAATTATATTGCAATGGGTGTGGCCTGCGAGAAAGACATTATGGGTGAAGAGAGAGTCAAGAACCTGGAAAAAACAGCTCATGGCTTCTCTTTCTGTGTTCTCACTCTTCAGTTAGTAATCAGTGAATTGAACGATTACAGAGACCTGCGCCAAGACATCCATAGTACACAGCCCCTGCCCCCTGCAAGCAGTCACAGCTGAAATGCTAGTGTAAAGGTCTTGAGATTCCTGAAGGCCAGGACCCTGAAGTACTTATTTTGAACCCTACCATCAAGGACAGAGAGGGGCATCTGCTGGGGGTCTGTATGTATGGTAAGTGAGGAGACACCCGGTTTGGCCAGATGAGTGATAAATGCCCTGTGAATTGCACAGCTCCCAAGGTGAGAAAAGAGTGCAAGAGTCTGTTTAGGAGTTAAACCTGCATTTAGGCCTCATCTTGCCACACTTACCAGTAACCTGTGAGACACAGGCAGCTCACCTCACATTTCTGAGTCCCACAGGCCTCATTCATCCTCATCAGTGTTGCCATGAGGATTAGAAAATGGCTATCCATGTCTGCCAATTCCGCATCCTCAGATTCAATCAACCTTGGATGGAAAATACTTGGGGAAAAAGTTTTGTCTGTATGGAATGGATATATACTTTTTTTTGTAATTATTCCCTAAACGGTACACTGTAACAACTATTTACATAGCATTTACTTTGGATTAGATATTATAAGTTATCTAAAGAAGATTTAAAGCATGCAGGAGGATGCATATAGGTTCTATGCAAATACATCCACAGATTTGGGTATCTTGCAGGCAGACGTATCCTGGAACCAATCTGCGGATGTAGAGGGACAGCTGTATATAAAACTTCTAGTCCTATGCATGGCACACAATAACGCTCAGTGAATTCGACAGGCCTTAAAGGATGAATAGATTGTTTTTGCCTCAGTGAAAATTATTTCATTAATTATGTCATTTGCAGGTAAATGGATGGAACTGGAGAGTATCATGCTATGTGAAATAAGCCAATCCCAAAAAACCAAAGGCCTAATGTTTTCTTTGATAAGTGGATGCTGATCCATAGTGGGAGGTGGGTAGGGAAGAATGAAGGAACTGGATTGCACAGAGAGGAGTGAGGGGAGGGATTGGTGGGTGGAGAGGGAAAGGTCAGTAAATTGTGAGACAGACATTATTACCCTACATACATGTATGAAAAGAATTTTTTAAAAAAATATTTATCACTGTCAAAAAAAGTTAATGTAAATAAATAAAAGTTTAAAAAAATAAAAATAAAGATCTATTGACAACTAAAAAATAAAAAGAAAATGATTTCATTGTTTTTTTCCCCTGACTTTATTAACAGTACATATCCACTATGAACATTAAAATATAATATTGAAAAATGTATAAGGAAGAGAATTAAAGGCACCCCAAGTCCCATAACACTAAGATAGCCACCTAGCAACTTGGTGACCATCTTTCCTGCATTTCATCATGCAGATACACATACTCAACATCCACTCTAGTTTAATTATTGATAGCTTTTGTTTCTTTTTTAAATAATGAATTTTTTTCCTTCATCATCTCCAGCTGTTATGGTTTGAATATGAGGTGTCCCCCAAAAGCTCCTGTGTTGATGCAGGAATGGCCGGAGGTGAAATGATTACTGTGGGCGCTGTAACCTCGTCAGGACATCCTAGTTTGGATGCACTGGATGGTAAACAGAGGAAGGTGAGGTGTGACTGGAGGAGGTGGGGCACTGTGGGCTGCCCTGTGCCTTCCCTGTGGCCTCTCTTGCCCCTTTCTCTTGCTTCCTCTGTCCCACCCTTTGGCCATGGTGTGATGCCTCACCTTGGACCCAAAGCAATGGAGTCACCTGTCTGTGGACTGAGACCTATGAAACTGTGAGCCTCAAATAAACTTTTCCTCCTCTAAGTTGTTTTTGTTGGGTATTTTGGTCACAGTGACTCAAAGCTGACTAAGACACCAACTAAATATTATGTTGAGGAAATCAACGTCAACTGGGGTGTCCCCACCCATACTTTGCTCCACTCACAAGTCAACGAATATAAATACATGACATAGGTAGAGTTTTTGTTGTGTTGTTCTCGTTCATTTTACCAATATGGGATCTGGTTATTCATGCCTATATGTGGGTAAATATTGAATTTCATTTGGGTAAAATGTATCTCTGCAACCTCCCTTGTCAGTGGTGGAGATCTCAATTTTTTAAATTGCATAACATTCTAAGGCATGGATCCTGCCACAGTCTATTCAACATTGTCTATTGATAGGCATTCGGTTTATTTCTGGTTGTTTGTGTTTTGCCCTACCAACAGTTCTGCTCTGGCCATCTCTGTAGCTGTCTATTAATGTTCTGTTGCTTTTATTTTTATGCCTAAAGTCCTAGCAGTAGAGTCAAAGGTCTTTTTAACATTTTAACAGAGGTCTCGTCAGATCTTTCCAGAAGGGTGTAAGACTTGGTGTTTCCATCAGCAGTGTCAGACCATACTCACAACCATTCCTGACCCACACCCTCCCCAAGTCCTGCCAGTGTCTGATCCTGGAGGAGCTGGGTCCCTGTGGGTGTGCTCTGGAAGGCTGTGTCTTCCATGTGAATCCTCTTGAATTTTTGCCATCTGAGGAATGTGAAATGATAACCTCATGGCTCCTTTCTCCTGCATGTCCTTAGCTACTTCAGAGTTTGAACATGTTTTCCTACACTGTGGGTCGTTTAGATTTGCTTATGTGCTATGCCCCTCTTTCTCTTGTTCCCTGTGTTTTTCCAATCCATGTGGAAGAACTCATAGCTGTCAAATGCACTGCACGTTTTCCCAGGCTACTTATTATCTATTAACTTTATTTCTCTGGCATCTTTTACTTTACCAAATTAAAATTACTTTATAATATCATAAATGTGTCTTTTCTTTTATGGCTTCTGGATTTCCAGACTGAGTTTAAAAGTCTCCCTTGCTTCTTTGTTATGCATATAGTTTCCTAGATCATCATCTAGTATTTTTTTTTTGCTCTGTGTTTTACATTTAAATAAATTTCAGGTAGATTACAGATCTGGATGCATGCTGTAAGGACAGGGAGCCAATTTTTTTTTCTTCCTGATAAATAGCCAGTTGTGCCAACATCATTTGTTGCATACATCATTTTCCCACTGAATTGAAATCTTACTCTCATTGCCTTTAATTGAAATCTGTTACCCAAGCACTCTGTTCTGCTCTTCTTGTCTCTTTGTCTAGTCTGATGCTGATACCATACAGTTTTAACCCAGTGATTTCATATAGCATATTTTATTTTTTTATTAATTTTTAAATTTGTTCTAATTAGTTGTACATGGCAGCAGAATGCATTTATACATTTTAATAGCTCATACATAAATGGAGTGTAATTTCTCATTTTTCTGATTGTACATATTGTAGGATCACATCATTCATGCATATTTTAATATTTACTAAGGAAGTCCATACTGTTCACCTATCTTAAGTATACGATGCACTGATTAGATTTTTGCAGTTATCATGTTACAATCTAATTTTAGGAAATTTCCATCACTTCCAAAAGAAACCTGCCTTGGGCCCATTTGCCATCACTTCCCATTCCCACTATCAATCCTAGGCAGCCACTAATCATAGATCAAAATAGAGAAAATACTCTCTAGATGTACCTTTTGTGGACCATTCTCAGTGTTTTCTTCTTTATGGTAAAGTGTTTTACAGTGTTTTTCATTATTGTAAATACAACACTTTTTTTCCTATTTTTTGCTAGCTATTCATTAGTATAAAAAATACTGACTTTATAATATTTATAATATCCATTATCTTACCACTTTTCTTAGGTTTTCTAGGTATACAGTCATAACATAATTTATCTCTGTTTTCTATGTTTATCCTGAGGATTTTGTTTCCTTATCTTAGTGTATTTTCTAGTAAGTTGCAAACACTGTTTAATAATGGCACCCAGGAGAGTCGTCCCTACTTCATTCCTAATTATAATGACTGTGACTTTTCTGTTTAGCCATCAGGATGATGTTTTTTTCTTCTGGTAACCTGTCCTTATTACACCTGAGCAGTTTTGTTCTGTTCCATTGTTAGAATTTTTCTTAGGAATGGCATTTCATCGCATGTATTTTCAGCATAAATTTATTTTGATTGGCTTTTCTCTGTTGTGTTGATGTCAAGGATTGTGTTGCTAGATTTCATGGTGGTGAATTGTCCTTGGAATAAACAGACCCTGGCAAGTCCTTTAAACACTGCTGCGTTCTGTTTGCTAGTATTGTATCTGTGGTCATAAGATGTGTGGAAGGCCTTACTATTTCAATTCTTCATTACTAGGCTTTGATATTAGGGTTATTCTGGCTTTATGAAATGGGGGAGGAGATTGCCATCAAAATGTCAGTTATTGACAGCTGTCGATAAGTAATCGAGGCAGGAGTGTTGGGCAGCAGGGCTGAGAGGGACTTACCTTTCCATTCATGCTTGGCTTTTAAGCCTGGGATGTGCTAGTCAATATATTTCCTCAGTGATTGGTGAGTTGCGCTGTGCAGTGTCTTAACCCCTAGTCACATGCTGTAGTTTGAATTGAAATGAATTAAAATTAAATAAAATTCAAAACTCAGTTCCCCTGTCATCTTAGCCACATTGCAAGTGCTTTGCAGCCACACGTGTGACTTATGGCTGCCTGATCTGGCAGAGAATCTTCTGGTGCAGTTGGCAAACCATGGCCAGTGGAGGTCTTGTGTGTCCTGGTGAGCTGAGAATGATTTTTATAGTTCTAATGGGTTACTTAAAAAGAACATGTGACAAAGCCCAAACGGGGCCCTCAAAGCCTAGATATCACCTTCAGATCTTTTGCAGGGAAGTTTGGTGACCCGTGGTCTAGAACATTGTCTCCCAACTTGAGTCATTTGCATCTACTTTCTTCCTATTTTTTCATAATATAGTACCATCTATGTGATCGTTTGCTTGATGTTTTCCTTAAAATAGATTTACCTTTTTTACTTAAAATTTTGAAAGAAACATTTGCCAATAACATAAATGGAAATATTTGCCGTAAATGAATAACTAGAAAATACGGTGAAAGCCAATCAGCATTATTAAATTCCAATTGCAAACTAAAGGTTGCTTTTCCCTGTGCTAAAGAAGGAAGATCAGCGAGTTCTAGGTATTAGTAGATACACACCTACCAGCTGAGATGTTTTCCTGCATGTAATCAGAAGTATAGAAAGAGAAACAAAAAGGAACTGCTTCCTCACTCATGATTCATTGTCATCATGTCTGGGCTCCTGTGCCTCCTGAAGCCACCCCGCATGTGTGTTTCTCAATTTTGGAACAGTGGGCTAAGGAGAGAGGAGAGCTGGAAACACAAGGTGACTGAGGTGATGGCTAAGGTTAGGTTGCCTGTATAGAGGAGGCCATGACCGTGACCAGCACCTGTTAAAGATGCGTGAGACATAATTTACATTCTCGTGGTTGTACAGGTTGAACCCCAGATGTAAATGTATAATTGAACTTTATCACTTTGACACACTCTAGAAATGCCAGCACGAAGTTAAAATTTCATGGTATTTCCCCAGTTTTTATTGATCTTTGTTCTATAGTTAAAATGGCCATTGGGAAGATATTTTTCCGCTCTCTCTGCAAAACAGCAGTCACATCTCTGCATCATTTTCCTTAAAGAGAAATTCCTTCTAGGACAGACTCACATTCTCTAAAACATTCTACTGGAACCTCTTTCTGACATTCCAGGCAGGTGAATGAGAGCCTCCCTTTTACCTGACTACAGTGAGACTTTCCTTCTTCACTTGAACTGCCAGGATGCTTACTGCTAGGTGTAATTCCTACTTGATTATATTTTTTCCTCCTCTCCCACTCCCTTTCCTCATCTTCTTCCTACTTCTATCAACTTTTCTAAAATTATAAATTGCATACAATAATCAGCCTTTTTAATGTATATTTATTTTAAATATGTTTTGACATATTTATATCCTTATATAATTACTATCATAATCAAATATGGAACATTTCCATTACCCCCAAAAGTTCCCTTGTGCCTCTTTCAAGCCACCCTCCTTTCCCCTTCATCCCCACCCCCAGGCAGTCATGACCTGCTGTCCCTGTAGATCAGTGATTCCCAATCAGGGATGATTTTGCTCCTCTGGGGACATTGGGCAATGACAGGACACACTTTTGGTTGTCACAACAGGGCAGGTGCTAGTTGAGATATAGTGCGTAGAGGCCAAGAATGCTGCTAAACACCCTAGAGTGCACGGGATAGTCCCCCACAACAGAGCATTAACTGACAAAAAAATTCAACAGTGCCAAGACTGAGGAGCCCTGCCACATCACAAATGCTGGCCTACAGACCACATCCAGCCCAGCTGCATTTTGTACAGCCTGTAAGCTACCAATGGTATTTGTATGTTTAAATGGTTGGAAAACAAAAATCAAAAGAATTGTATTGGACGATGCCTGCCCACACTGGTGAGGGTGAATCTTTGTTACTCAAGTCTACCAATTCAAATGCCCATCTCTTCTGGAAACACCCTTGCCAACACACCAGAAAAGAATATCCTGGCCAGGCGTGGTGGCGCACGCCTGTAATTCCAGCATTTGGGAGGCTGAGGCAGGAGGCTCGCGAGTTCAAAGCCAGCCTCAGCAACTTAGCGAGGCCCTAAGCAACTCAGTGAGACCCTGTCTCTAAATAAAATACAAAGTGGGGCTGGGGATGTGGCTCAGTGGTGGAGTGCCCCTGGGTTTACTCCCCAGTACCAAAAAAAAAAAAAAAAAAGAATATCCTGACAGTTTTCTAGGCATCCCGTAACCCACTTAAGCTGACACATAAAATTAGCCTTCACACCATTCTAATGGGCCTACAGTGGTATTTCATTATGGCTTTAATTTGTGTTTCCCTGATAATCAGTGACGTTGAACATCTTTTTCATGTGCCAATCTGCCATTTGACATGTGCCAAGTCTCCTCTTAGTTAAGTGTCTCTTTAAATCTTTGGCTCATTTTCATATTGCATTTTTTGTTTTATTGAGTTGTAAGGGTTCTCTTTATATTCTGGTTATAAGTCCTTTATCAGGTTTACAATTTGCAAATTTGTTTTCCCGCTTTGTGGCTTACCTTTTCATTCTCTTCACAATGTCTATTGAAGAACAAATTTCAGATTCAGCTACTGGAGAGCAAAAGTTTAAATTTTGATGAAATTCTGTTTCAGTTTTATCTTTTAGGGTTCATGCTTTGTTGTAACAACAACAAACAGTTGTTGTTGTTGTTATTGTAGTAGTTTTCTAACCCAAGGTCCTAAAGATTTTCTCTTTCTCTGATGTTTTCTTCCATTGAAGCTTATATTCTACATCTATGATTAGGTCTCTGATCCCTTTGAGTCCATTTTTTTCCTGCCTGGACATCATTTGTTCTAGCATCATTCGTTGAAAAGACTACTCTTTCCTCCATTGAATTAGTGGCACCTTGTCAGAAATTAATCTATCATATATGTGTAGATATTTCTGGACTCTATTCTATAATATTCATATATTTGTCTCCCTCCCACATACACCCAGTGGCACTGGGGGATGTACCCAGGACCTCTTGCATGCTAGGCAAGTGCTCTACCACTGAGCTACATCTCCAGTCTGTGTGTTTGCCTATTCTTACACCAGTACCTCACCATCTTGATCCTTTGGCTTTACATTAAGTCTTGGAAGCAAGTAGTGTATCTTCCAGCTTTATTGTTTTTCAGAAGTGGTTTGCCTATTCCAGGTCCTGTGGGGATTTCAGCCATGTCCAGTGTGGATGAGGGGAGGGTTAACTGCCAGAGGACAATACTGGCTATAAATCAATTACCAATAAACTTATCTAGTCAGTAAACACAAGAGCCAATACTCTTTTCAAATGGGAAGGGGCGTGGAGGATTAGGTCATACCAGATCTGGTCTCTGACAGGGAGTAGCCCACCTCTCCCTTATTTATAGTCACACAGGTAAAGGGGCCCTAACCAGGAGGGGCTTCTGTGAGGAACAAGATGGGGTGAACCATTTGCTCGGGGAACCAGCATATCATCAGACAGTAAGCCACTCCCACACAGGGACACCTACTCCTTAGGCTATCTGGAACAATCTATCATGGCTGCCAGTGCCGGAGTCAGGCCTCTGTATCCCATGGCTCAACCAAATCTGATTCTGCTAGATATGGACGCCTCCCTACAAGGTCCTATATATTTTTATGTAAATTTGGAATCAGCTTATCAATATCTACAAATGGCCTATTAGACTTTGAGGTTGTATTGAATCTAGAAGTTGAATTGGGAATTTGATACCTTAAATTGAGTCTTCCAATGAAAAGTCTTTGTTTATTTGGCTCTCAAATTTCTTTTAACAATGTCATATAGTTTATACAGATTTCGCATGTATTTTGTTAAATTCACCCTGTTTTTTATGTTATTTGAATGAGGCAAACGTATTTTAATATTGAGAGCTGCCTCATTCTGTCAGTTCACAGAAAAGCAATGATCACTTGATTGATTATAAGTAACAGAATAAGGCAGATTGAGAAGGGCTGGTTCTGAAGTGGGTGGGGCAGGGTGAAGGGACAACTGGTCACAGCCACTGGAGCAGCTGCATTCCTCTGGGCAGGACACCTGTGAGGGCAGGGAACAGCTGGTGGGTAACCCTTGAAAACAGATGGGGAGGGCACAGTGGCAGAAGTGCAGGCACAGGTAGAGGGAGGCAAGCAGCTGGAGTCGGGAGTGGGTGCCAATAGGTGGAAGTCCTCAAACACAGATGGGCAGACCTCGGCTTCCTGGAGAAGGCGATGGGCAACAATGGAGGGAGTGTCACCTACTGAGAATGAGGCACTAGGTTCTTTACTAGTGGGACTGGAGCACAGGGAATCAGTACATAATGTGGAGTCTGGGTTCCAACACTCAGCTCTGGCCCTGGAGCAGTCAAGGAGGGTTTGTCCAGCACCTGGTATCTGAACTGGAGTCTCAGCATATCTGACTCAAAACTTGCTTTCTGGTCCTTGGCCTGGAGCAGGGGTTGCCTGGAGGTGGAAAGGAGGCTGCCAGGGACTGGGAACCAAGAGAATCTAACTAGCTTTTCTGGGAGGTGGAAAGGGGATTAATTGAAAGCATTTATAAAAAGAATCTGGGTGTCTGTCATCAGTTCCATCTGCAGGAGCAGATAGAGAGGAGGAAGTGCAAGCAATCAGGATGAATGGATTAGATGTGCAGACAGCCAGACCTCTATTCCTGCCATTTGCTTGCTTTGAGACATAGCCGCAGGCATCCCACTTGTTGGGAGGTGCCCTGCTGGCGCTCAGCAGTGCTCTGGAAGGGAAGGTGCCCTGCCTCTTTTGGTTAAAATGAATGAAGGTGTGCACGCTTTTTCAGACTCAGCCACTAGGAATAGCGTTGGAACCCAAACAATCTGTTATCTCTTCTCCCCCTTGTTCAAGGAAGGTAGCAGCCAGGTTGGCCAGGTCACACAGGGTGTTCTGGTTTGCAGCCATTTGAGAGGATGCTGCCATGTCCAAGGCCCCAGTAAACAGAAGGAGGAAGGGGCGTTTTCTATTGCTCACAGAGTTGGCCCTGCCATTGCGCTTCTTATCAAAGGTGATGCACTTGCCACTGTTCTGGGGGTGGGGCGGGGGGAAGGTGGGGTCATCTTTCACTGATGGGGGACACTGGAACAGAAGCCATGTGTAGGCAGTTTGATGAACTTAGTTTTAGACACGGATAGTGAGACATCAAAATAGATCTACACACCGTTGGATGTACAGATGAATGGTTGTGGGATAAATGTATGACAGGTGGGCTTGCTCACAAGTTGCCTGCCCCACACAAACTTCCTCAACATGTACTCCAGTGCTGTTGCCCCTGGCCAGGGCTCCTACTGATTCCACATCTTTATTCTAAAAGATATTTGAGGGGCTGGGGTTGTGGCTCAGTGGTAGAGCACTTGCCTCACATGCATGGGGTACTGGGTTCGATCCTCAGCACCACGTAAATAAAATAAATGCAAAAAAATTTAACAGAAAAGATATTTGAACAGGGCAGAGACTCAGTCCCACTGCAATTCCCTCCCTCTGGGATAAGTGGTTTAAGGTTTGGTGAATAACCTTCCCAATGTTTTATGCAAAAAATTTATTTGTATAAATGAGATTTCATATACATATATGTGAAATACACACACATGTATAATCTCACTTGTATAAATACACAGACACATGAGAGTTCTCTACCATGTACCATGAGAGTTCTTTCCCAGAACCTGCTTTCTTCACCTAGTTCTGTATCATGGGTCACCTTCCATGTTGATACTTAGGGGTCTACATAGTCCTTTCCAGTGACTCTGTAGCCTTCCAGTTGTGTGACTGTACCATCATGTATTTATTTTTTATTTTTTCCACTTTTTTGTTGGTGCATTATAGTTGTACATAATGGTGGCACTCATGTTACATACTCGTACATGCACACAACAATATAATTTGACCAATATCTTTCCCCAGTATTTCCCTCCTCCCTCCCCCACTCCATCCCCTGGTCCCTTTCCTCTACTTTACTGATATCCCTTTGATTTTCATGAGACATGCCCCCGCCCCCACAACTTTCCATTGACTTTTTTCTTTCTAGCTTCCACATATGAGAGGAAACATACAATCCTACCATCCTTGCCTTTCTGAGTCTGGCTTACTTCACTTAATGTTCTCAAATTCCATCCATTTTCCTAAATTACCTAATTTTAGTCTTCTTGGTGGCTGAATAAAACTTCATTGGGTACCACATTTTCATTACCCATTCATCCACTGATGAACACCTCGGCTGGTTCCATTTGGCTATTGTGAATTGTGCTGCTATAAAAGTGGGCATGCATATATTGCTGTAGTATGGCCATCATTTATTTGAACAGTCCTCCTACCACCAGACCTTAAGCTTCTTGTGCAGATATTTGCCATTCTAAACAACAATGCATTGCAATAGTTTCACAATACATCTTTATAGAACATTTCAATTATTTCCTTAGAAGAGATTCTTGGACAGGAAATGTACATTCTAAATTTTCATGCAGATGTTTAGATTTCCTTCAGGAAAAGTGGTTCCAGTTCGAACTCCTGTTAAGAGCATGTGCTGGACTAGGGCTGTGGCTCAGTGGTATCACTTGCCTTGCACGCGTGAGGCACTGGGTTCGATCCTCCACACCACATAAAAAATAAATAAACAAAATAAAGGTATCATGTCCATCTACAACTAAAAAATGCACATAGGTATATAAAAAAGAGCACATGCTTTTCTCACTTGCTCTGGGCACTGTTCTCTTTCATTGGGGCTGTTATGATAGGGGGGAAATGTAATCTTGTTTTGATTTGCTTTTCTTTGATGATCAACAAAGGTGGGCATCTTTCATTTGCCTATGACCATATATGTCTCCACCAATGGGTTGCTTATTCATGTCCTTTGCCTAGTTTTTTTCTAGTGAAGCCTTTGTCTTTCTCTTAAGATTCATAAGCACTCTTAATATCCTACAGATGTTAATCCTTGGTTATGTTATAAACCAGTTTTTATTTGCCTTTATTTAAAGTAATTTATAGTCTCTCTTCTTATATCACAGTTTTTCACTATTATATAGTTATCTGAATTAACCTTATTTTTTATGGCTTCTGCCTTTGGATTATGCTAAGAAAAGCATGACCCATCCAAAGTTATAAACCTACCCTTCTATGTTTTCTTCTAATACTTTGTACTGCTATATTTTTATGTAAAAATAGAAATCTAGGAGCTAGGATTGTGGCTCAGTGGTAGAGCACTAGCCTAGCATGTGTGAAGCCCTGGGTTCGATTCTCAGCACACATATAAATAAATTAATAAAGTAAAGATCTATCAACATCTAAAAAATATTTTTAAAAATGCAAATCTAATGATGCCATTTCTTTGCTTGAGTCCCCAGCAAGCCTTCCGGTTACCCCCAGCATCTTGGCCACTCTCTCGAATGGCATGTCCCAGGCCTTGGAGACCCACACTCAGCCATCATATCCCCCAGCCCTCCTGAATGCACCGAGCGCGAGGGCACTGTGCAGTTCTGTCTGGCATGCCATGGCTGGGCCTCCCCGCCATGCTGGATGAACCCCTAAGCCTCACCTTACTGGCGCTTCTGAGGAGAGTCCTCTACCCAGTTCATGTTAATGCTTCCCCACCTTTCCTGTCCTGACACAGCCCTTCCAGCTGTTTATCTCACATGGAAATGTCTGTGCATTTCTTTCTCCTGTGAACCTCTGAGCTCCTTGAGAGCTGGCTCAGTCTCTGGCACCAAATGCAGGGCATGTCGTAGGTGCTAACCCTGCTTCCGTGATCTGACTTGCCTCTTAGCAAAGCTCAATCTGCTAACAGTATGGAAGTCTCAGAATCGATCTGAACATCCATGTAATGGTGCCATCGTAGTCTCTAGAAAGGCAATAAAGGTTTGGACTGGGGCTGTGGGTGTGGTATAAGAAGACAGTTGAGAGACAGATTGAGTAGGTAGAACCAACAGATCGGGTGCGTTGGGCTGCGATGTCTCCTGACTGTTCAGCACAAATCATCAGTGGGTTAGCCTGTCAGCATAGTTCAGATCTTTGATTCTTTTATTTTTTGGTGTTTAGAATTACTTCTACTCCTCTTCCCTTCCACAAAACCGTGTGACCTTATCTAACAACCCACCATGTCATCACCTGCCAAGTGGAGTTAGTATACACACTTCCAAGGCCACTGTGAGGTGGTTTCCTTGAAAAGCACCATGTGTAAGAGTCGTCCAGTCCCTGCCACACAGTAGCACTCAGGGTGTTCTGCTCTCCTCCACCCCCTTACCTGACTGACCTGATGAGTTCCTAGGGAGAGAAGGTGAAATCAGCTTTTGTTAATGGGTTTCCATAAGTCACTGGTGCGGCCAGCAGTCCCCACCTGTCCACATAACTCTGCTCATCCTTGCTGCCACTTTGTCACCCCAAGGCTATTCTCCTTTTCCTCCAGGGACATCCTTTCTGAACTCTGCTTCTTTCTTTTCTATTCCAAAGGCACCACCTAGTTAGCCCAGTTGCATCCTCATGCCTGGCTAATCAGCAGCCACTGTCCTCCTGCCTGCAGGCAGCCTGGGCCAGTACAGAAGTGTGAGACCAGCCCCCATGAGCACACTCAGGCTCCTGCTTTCGCTTTCTGCCAGCATTACGTGAGCTGTGAATCTGCCAGGGCCTCCACCTCTGGCCCTGCACCCCATCTCCTGACTCTCCAAGCGGCTTCCTTAACCCTGGCCCAACAGTTACCCCAAGGCAGCAAGCCTGCACACTGTTCCAACCCATACTTGATGATTTCTGCAAGAGGAGTTAGAGAGAACCTGCCGTGGTCTTCTGGCCCAGTCCTTGAGAGTACTTGCGGAAGGGCTCTTGGGAGAGTCCTTCCTGCCCCTCCCTGTTCGTGCATTCCTGAAACCACACCGTCGCACATACAGAGCACTTTCACACCAGCTCAGTGTCCTCTAGTGGCCCAGAGTGTGTCTGCCTTCAACACACATTTAGTGAAACCCCTCCCTGGACCAGGCCCTGAGAAGGGTGAAGTGAAGCAAGGCTCTGCTCTCGAGGAGCTCCAGGGTGGTGGGCAGGAATTCCAACCCCGAGTTTCCTTGGCCACAGGGGATAATGTTTGATTACCTCAGAGGGCTGTTGTAGGATTTATGTGAAATTGTGTGTGGGCCCGACACATAAGAGCTCAAAGTGGTGATGATGTGCTGATGGTATGGATGCCACCCAGCAGCCACAGTCATGTGGCCAGAGGGCAGACAGGGCCAAGGTTGGTGCTCCTGGCTCCTCCCCACCCCATCACCCTTTCCAGTTCCTCTTCACACTCCTTCTGCATCCTTTGCATCCCCACTTATTCCAAGACAGGACCCCAAAATGCTAGAGCCATCACGGCCCTAATCTAGGGAAAGTTGGACATTTTCATCCTGAAGCCTCTTTTAAAGTGTTCTGAGTGCTCACTTGGTCTTTTGCTTCTGGTGGGCCTGGTGCTCCCCATATGAGCCTGGGTGTTCAACACAGGTGACCCAGCTCACAGCAGCCCAGCCACCTGTCGCCCATCCCATCAGAGTTGAGTTTTGTTACTTGTGTATTTCCACCTGCACTGATGGGACTCACTACTCAGGCTCAGGAATTCTGAATTGGGGTGAGCATACTTCAGTGAAGGGTGACAGAGGTCCTTGAGAAGGCAGCTAGCAGAGGCAGGCACAGGGATAGGGACATCCTTGATTGACAGTCTTGGCTCTCAGTAAGTGGCAGGTAAAAGCAGCTTCAATTGGGGGTAACACGTTTTAAGCACAGGATGAAATTACTAGATACCTGGCTCTCTGAAGGAGTCCTACATCCCCCGGGAGATGGCAGGTGCCCTCTGAAATCCATTTAATTTCAAGTGTCAAACAGCCCTTTCTTGAAATCTTCCAGAAGGTGGCGTGGTGAGGACTATGTGACTTCTTGAAAAGAAGGTGGGGGAATTTCCACCTGACTGCAATTTTTTCCAAACAATAAAAATCTGGCATGGCTTAAAATGACAATATTTAATTTGTTTTTTTCTTTGTCATAGTGGGAATTGAACCCAGGGGTGCTCTACCCCCATAACCAGATCCCCAGCCCTTTTCTTTATTTGAGACAGGGTCTAAGCTCTGAAGACTGGCCTTGAACTTGGCTATTGTCCTGCCACAACCTCCTGAGTCACTGCTATTACAGGCATTTGCCGCTGCGCCTGGCAAACAGTATTTTCTTGGGGGAAGCATCACCTAAAACCCCTCAATACAAACTCTTATTTATTCTCATTGGGTCTGTTTTTGTGGCATGTTTTGGTTTTGATAATACTTGACATATATTTGTAATGTCTTTTTTTTTTTTTTTTTTTTTTTTTTTGGTATTTGAGCCCAGAGCCTTAAGGATGCAAGTACTCTATCAACTGAGTCATATCCCCAGCCCCTATATATTTGTATATGCATGCAATTATTGTAAGATTTTTAAAATTTTTAAATGTTTGATGAATTACATACAAAAGAGTGCAGAGGATATATACACAGTTTAAAGACTAACTCAAAGCTGATGTCTGTGTCACTCTTGTACCTGACACTTGCAACCTTTGAGAAGTACCTCCTCTCAAGAGCCCCTCCCTCCCGCCAGACAGAACCCCACTATCCTGACTTCTCTAGTCATCATGACCTGGTTTTACCATAATATGCCTAACTCTAATTCACTTGTTGCCTGGTCTCGAACAGTATGTGAATGAAATCGTATTTACTCTTTTATGTCTGCTTACTTCCCTCAATTATTGTTTGTAAGACATTGCATATGGCTGTAGATAGTTGATACTAATTTTTAGTTTAAAAAAGAAAAAATACAAGTGTTGTATTCATGCTCAGTTTCTTCCCAAATCCAGATTTGTCAAGTGGCCCAGGCTTGTTGTACTTTTATACTTAGGAAAAGGTGGGTTTTTTTTTCCTACTGTGACTTGCAGAAGAGTGCAGAGGATATATGCACAACTCTCACACCCCATCTGTAAACCTAGTCTCAGGCTGAAAAGAGGCTGCCCCACCACTTCCTACAGTGGGACGCTGGCCCCTCCATCCTTTGACTGGCCTTCTGGGAAGCAGCCACTCTGGGCCATTGGAGGCCTTGGAGATGCAGCTGCCATTCTTCCAAGGGAGCCGATGGAATTCTTTCTGGGCTCAGGGACAGCTGGTGAGGCCTGGAAAGCTCAGCCAGGCTGAGGAATCTGCCAGGGATTGTCAGGGGTGGTGACTCTACTGTCCACCTGGTTTTCTCTGGTTAAAGCTTCAGCTAAAAGCCTGAGGTCCTCATCACCCCTCTGTGCATACCCTGGTCTCTCCTTCTCAAGGTTCTGCAGGAACGGGGCTCATGGAAGTGGGATTATTAATACTTATATTTCCCAGTATTTAGCCTCCCTGAGCCTCAGATGTAGCCTCCTGATGGTGATGAGTGAGTGACACCCACAGGAGACAGGCTTTTGCCCAAATGCCCAAGGGCAGCACTGCACAGCCTGGGCCTGGATGCTCACCTAGGTACACGTGCACACACTAAGCCTGACCTATCCCAATGCACTCCCCCACACTCCTTCAGCTTTGGCTTATGACAACGACAACTGCAGGCTTTTCTTCTGTGACTTAGAGCTAATCTTATTGAACAAGTGCTCTGTGGCTGCATTTCTTTCCACCCTCTCAGAGCTAATCCTTGGGAATTTAGCTTTTGTCCTGTGTGCACTGATGGTGCTTGCTCTTTACTTCCCATCGCGCTGAGCCAGGCCAATCCAGATGAACCCATGGGATTAAAACCTCTTACTCGATCTTAGCCTATGAAGGACTCAGTCCCTTGGATTTACATTCACCTTCCCAGGAGTGTTTGTTTCACTCAACTCTTGCTGGGCCTACCAGGCACCATCTCTCAGGCTTGGCTTGTAGCAGTCCTTCCTCCTTAAGCTTCTCCTCCTCCTCCTCCTCCTCCTCCTCCTCCTCCTCCTTCTGTAGTTGTCAGTGGACCTTTATTTTTTTTATTTATATGTGGTGCTGAGAATGGAACCCAGTGCCTCATGCATGCCAGGCAAGTGCTCTACCACTGACCTACACCCCCAGCCCTTAAGCTTGTTTTTTAAACTGTCTCAGGAACAAGCTCTCATTCATGTCGTTCACACCCATCATGCAGACAGGTTCCCTCTCCTCTTATAGTCCTGAAGAGTCTGTTCCTGGTGCTGGCTCCAAACTGTAGTCCTGCCCTCCACTAAGCAACTCGGTCTTCTCCTAACTTCTCTGCAGCACAGTGACAAAGTTGGTGGCAGTATTCTGGTTGCAGATGCTTCATGGTCCCTAATTACAAACACTGTGGGCCAGTCCTTCCTCAGAATGACACACGCCATCTTGTAGGTCTGACCTTGCCCAGCCTCTGGGTTCGTGAGAAAGGACCTGGTGGGGCATTAAGAGGCCTCCTGACTAACCAGTTTGGCATTGAAATATGTTTATGGACACAGGGTGTCTCATGGTGGATGTAACATTGGCCACAGCCTCTCTGTAGCCTCTGTCCATGTGCTACACTTCCACCTGTTGATATATCTTCCTGTCCCGGTCCCTGGTATCCAGGTCCCCCCACTAGTCCTGGACTGACTCTGGGAAGAGTTCCAGGATTCTGGGGGCTGTGATTGTTGATAGGGGATTAGTTTTGGACAGGCTGAGTTCCTGCTGCATATGGAACATCCTAGAAGAATGGTCCAGGGGACATTTGGATAATACTAAAATGGCCCTGCTCCTTCAATAGGTTTTCAGATTTCTGCCTGCTTTGCAAAGCAGAGGAGGGGTGAGCCGTGAAGAACTTGCTCATAGATCAGGTGAGGTAGGTTGTTGGGAGAGGAGGTCATAGGTGCAGAAATAGCTATGATCTATTTTTTTTTACTGGTCATCTGATTGTTATTGGTCATTCGTTCATATATATGTACTAGGGAATTGAGAAGGAGGACATGGGGTTGGATGAATAAGGTGCCAGGACTACGATGATGGCTTTGATAAGTCCACAGGTCTTTGTGTCATTATTCTGTATGTATGCCTTACTTGGATGTCAGAAATATTATTTTATTCTATTCTCTTTATTTGTGTTTGGTGCTAGATTTTGAACCCAGGGGCTTGCACATGCTGAACACAGGCCCCACCACTGAATTACACCCCCAGCCTCATAAATATAAAATCTACTCAATAGTCGATCAAAACAATAAAGAGGTTGGGGTTGTGGCTAAGTGCCAGAGCGCTTGCCTAGCATGTGTGAGGCACTGGGTTCGATCCTCAGCACCACATAAAAACAAATAATTGAAATAGAAGTTTAAAAAATAAAGAATTATAACATTATACCGAGCTTTGATATTAGTTAAATGTTATTTAGTGCTTTCTAAATTAAAAAAGCAATTTACTTTTTTTTAAAATTCAATGTATTAATCTAGACCCTCAACATTTACCAGTCATCTCAGACTTCCCCTTTGGCTTTTGAGATCAGTTGAACCTTTGATTTGCTGTCATGTTACAACGCAAAGAGAATCCCTTTCCTGAGTGACCCTAGGGTGCTGCAAGTGCCAACATTCCCCGCCCCTTTGGGGCTGGCTCTAAATTAGGACAGAGAGAAGGCTGTGGGTCAGGGTTCCCAAACAAGTGTGCTGGGTGCCTTTTGATCCTTTAGAAGTGTCATCTGCCTGGATTCAGCCTGTGTCCTCTGCCACCTGTGCTGGCTTCACCTGTTCTTCAAGTTGCCACCCAGGTTGCCGTGAGGGTTGGCTTCACTGTCACAAGTCCTTCGTGTCATGTCAATTGTGCTGCTCTCCTCTTGCAGATTCTTTTGACATCACAGTGGCAGGTTATATAAACCACACATTTTTCTCTGGATTCAATCCGAAGAGGGAATGTGAGTCAAACCGTGCCTGTTAGAGGAAATCCATGTCTTAAGCCAATACCAGTCAAGTTTATTTTAAGGTCTTTATTGCAAGAAGGGTCCCCTTTGCGCCTTTCTGGCCCCGTGTGGCTGTGCAGACTCCAGCTGAGCTGCTGGCCGGGCCAGCTGTGCAGGACAGACCGTTCAGGCTGCCCTTGTCTCACACTTCCCCACAGACACAGGAAACAGGGAAGGTGATGACAGAAGTAGACAATTCCAAATCGCAGCGCTGGGGTTGGCATTTCCTTGGCAGAACCACACTGTTCGCCTTGTAGGAGTGCAGGGTGTTCGCACGTCATGGACGGGCAGTGGTAGCTGGCACAACCTTGGCTCAGCACGATGCTTCCTGTGCTGTTCCACATGGGAACAGCTCAATGGCAGTTAAAAGGGGGTGGGAAGCAGGGATTTGTCATCCTGCAAGGTCGTTGTTGGACAGCAAAAGGTGTTACTATTTTAAACATGAGAAGCTCTCTCATAAAAGCCCTCACTCCCTGGCTATAGTATTGTCCCCACCCAGAAATCCCAGCTTCAGCATCACACAGCACCTTAGCTCTAAACCATAACTGGTTCAGGAATATAATAACTATGCCATAGAATCAGGAAATCAGAGGATGCAAGCTGTGTACAGTTGGATAAACCTTGGCATACCAAAATATCCACCATCTTGCTGCGGAAGGCATCATTGCTTCCCTGAATAAATTGTAAAATTCTTCAGGTCCCTGTATCTACAGTGTATCACTATCCTGCTAGTCCTGGACTAGTGCCCTTCAGTTCAAGGTCACTGTTGATAAAATATGGGGACTGGAGGCAAAGTTATTGTAAACTGGATGAATCCATGCTGCTCTAGAATTTCATATTTCTGACTTATTTTCTTTTAGCTTCAACTATGTGCATTTTTAATCATTTCTGACTGAGAGAACAGACATGTGTTCTGGATTCTTTTGTTTGCATAGACAAAATAACTGAATGATCAAAATTTTTTGTTAAACATATGGGCATGTGTGATATAGCCAGACGTCTTTAACAGAAGTGACATTTATTTTAAGGCCCAGTTGTTCCTTAATGATGATTTGATGATAGTGTTCATTTCTGTCGGTGTAATATCTTGATCTCTTTGGCTGCTGTAAGAAAAATAGCATAGACTGGGTGACTTAAACCATAGACATTCATTCCCTCACAGTTTTGAAGGCTGAGAGGTTACAGGGTCAAAGTGCCTGTGATTTGGTTCCTGGTGAGGGGACAGATCTCTTGTTTTCTCATGCGGCCGAGAGAGATCTCTTCGGTCTCTTCAAATCAGGGCACTAATCCCATTCATGAGGCTCCACCCACATGATCTGATTACTCCCAAAGGCCCCCCCCTCTGAGAACCATCACACTGGGGATTAGGGATGGGGCGGGGGTGGGGCACATAAGCATGCAGTGACCCAGTGGGCCAGATAGCTGGCTCTGTCTTCACAGTTCCTGCATTTTGGAATAAACCCAGTTACTTAAAGCGTCGTAAATTGGTAAATCTGATACTGACGTTGTGGAGAGCTTCTATTTCCTTCTGGCCACAACCTCTGACAAGAGTGCTCTCTGGGATACATGGCCTCCATCAGAGCAGAGGGAGACAGCCAGCCAGTGGCGTTTGGTGTTCAAGAGCCTACGTTACACTTGCCCTTAAATCCTTCCCTTTGGGGGGGACTGTCCTGAGCGGTGCAGAGTATCCATCCCACCCAGACACCTCCAGCTGCACGCACAGGCAACATGTATGCTGCAGAGAGAGATGCCAGGGACATTTCCTTTGTTTAGTTTAGCAAAGACTAACAGGGAAAGCTGTAGGGATGAGGTGCTAGCGAGGTTCCGGGGCAGAATGGGGCAGAATGAATGTCAAGAGTTGACAGCCAGGGGAAATTGGAAGGGGTTGGGCATCTTGGTGACTTGCCTAACTTGGAAATGTCCAAGTGTGTGGGAGAATCTTGATGATCTCAGCACTGCTGGCCTCACCCTTGCCAGTTCTGGTCCCTGGTATACAGGGGAAGACCCAAGTGCAACCAGCACCTGTCAAATTAGTGTGTAGGTCGTCAGGCCAGAAGTGTCCTCCTTACCCTTCAATCCCTTAGTGAAGCAGTTGCCTCCCTCCCCGAAACGCTGAGTTTCTTGAGAGCAGGCCTTTGTTTTTGCCAGAGTTGTCTCCAGTGAAAAGGAATGATGTTATGAACTATTAGAGTGCATATGGATGTTCATTTTCAAAAGCTGTTTTCCAAGTGCACACGGGTAGGGGATGTGATAAGCAATTGTGCTACAATCTTATCCAAATAAGCCAGCGCACGCTGGAGGGTCCCAAGGCTTGGGTGAACCTGAAAGGTTCAAGCCGCACAGGCGGTTCTGATGAAGTAGCCCACGTCATTGCCCGTAACTAGACGTGGGCCGGGGGCCAGGGTGCAGCTCACAACACTAGGTTGAATCAGGCCTCAAGGGTGGGTTATGATTTACACTGAAGTAGCTCTGCTGGGCAGCTGAAGATCTGGGGACTGAGTCACTCCACTTCCATCCTGGCCGCATGGTTCAAGGTTGAGTAGAGGCACTTGTGTTCATCTGCTTGGACTGTGATGACAAAATGCCAGCGACTAGGTGGCTTAACAGAAAATTTTCTCACGGTTCTGAAGACTGGAAGTCTAAGGCCCCATTTCTGATGAGGACATCCTCCTGGCTGGTAGATGGCTGTGTCCTCACATGGCCTTTCTTCTGTTCATGTTCATGGAGAAAGAGAGAGCACTCTAATGTCTTCTCTTCCAAGGACACTGGGATCAGGGCCCCACCCTTATGACTTCATTCAACCTTAAATTCTTTAAGAGCTGCATCTCCAAATATAGCCAGCTGCACTGGAGGTCAGGGCTGCAGCATATGAATTTGTGGGTGACGAGACACAAACATTCAGCCCATAACCGCTCCAAAGACAAACTGTCTGACTTTCAATCTCTACTCTTCCAAACTTTATCTTGAGAGTTTCTTTAACGTTCCTAAGCCTCAGCATCCTCATGGTAAAAGCGGAGTGGTCAGGGTGCCTGTGGGGTATTGTAAGGATCAAATAAGACAGTGCATGTAATGGGCATAGGGAAAGCTCCGTGTATAGGAGGGGCTTGATAACCATTGATTCATATTATTTGTAGGGTCCCCTCTGCTTTGAGATGAGTTACCTCTGCAGTAGTCCCAGGAGTGCAGTCCAGCCTGGATTCCTAGGACTAGTGCAAGCCTGTGGGAATGGGATCCCTGGGTCAGGGAGGTTCCAGAACTCTCCTCTATTCTTCAGGGTAGACAAGTCTCTTCTGGTCAGTTTAACCATCAGGGATTTCTGGCAGGAGTGGGAACAGGTGGTGGCAGTCCAACAGTGGAGGAAAGGGGAGTAAGTGCTGCAACTGGTGGAGCAGCTCTGTCTCCTCCTGGAAAGAATGTGCGGAGCGATGGTGCCAGTTGGACCTGAGCGAAGGCCATTGGATTCCTTCTGGTCTCTTTTTAGCTTAAAAAAAGGAAAAAGCTCTTCAACATAAATGCTCAGATTCTAAAAGGTAACACACATTTATTGTATAAATTTTTGAAAATAGAGGAACCTATGAAGACCATAATCATCACCCACACCTCTTCTGTGCAGACTTCACTCTACTTCATTTGCAGCCAGACAGACCTGGTCTGAGGCCCACGCCCCCTCCTGGAGTTTTGTGACCCTTGGTGGGCTCCTTTTACCTGTTACTTTTCAAATTTTTGTTTCCTTTTCCTCAAGTGGGGTAAATACTTGCCCCCCTAGTTCCCATTTTGTAGGGTTGCTGTGTAGATAAAATGTATGGATAGTGCGGGGTGTGTAACTGAGAGCCATTGCTCTTATTTATCTTGAAGATGATGCCCTTGACTTTGTTGGAGTAGCAAAGCTCAATCAGTGCAATATCACACTTCCTGGTTCTGCGCCAGGCATATACTGTGAACATGGAAGCAAACCAGCGTTGTCATTTCCAACAAGGACTTAATAACTATGTTCCTTTTACCCTGAAACTGCTCTGCAAATGTAAGGACTTGGAGATCAGGGGTGTGTCTTCTTTCAGCAACCCCTGCCACCACCTTCATTCCCTTCTTGTACTGCAAACTGAGAGTCACTCCCGTCTTGTAATGCAAACTGAGACCTCTGTTTTCATAGTCACACCTGAGCTTGGCTTTCGAATGACTCAGAGAGAGAGAAAGAGAGATTTGGTCAGAGTAGTTTTGTCCATGGCCTGAAATCCCAGCCCATTTCCAAATTATTGCTTCTGAAGTTAAGTCTGGTTTTCAGATCATGGGACAAAAAATCCTCGGAAATGCGCCCAGCTTCAGACAATAGAGTTGTGGCTGTGGCTGTCCCCGCCCTCCCCTGTCTCTCCAGCTCGACTCCTCCCATGGCCTCTCTGCCCCTCCGCACCAGGGAGCAGGTCTCTTCTCCCCAGAGGTCAGAATGATACCTTGCAAACAGCAGATGTTCACAGGGCACAATTGTCACTCCTGGCCACCTGTCTGTTTCCCAGCGCTCCCCTGAGCAGCACCTCAAGGGTTGGAGCACTAGTGCTAACTGCAGGAGCACCTGGTGCTCAAGGCTTGGGGGCCCTAAAAGCTTTCTTGGTGTTGAGATTCCATGCGCTCCAGCCTGGCCCACTTGGCAAAGAGTAAGCCAACTGCTTAGGCCAACTGTGTCCAGCAGACCAGGCCAAGAACAGAGAGCAGAGAGCTGATACGTCTCCTTTCTAGAGGAGTTCCTTCCATAGGTCCTTGGGCCTCTTCATCCTGGACCCTTGCCTGGTAGAAGACAAAATGAAATGACACGAATGAGGGATAATACGTTGCTTCCTTCACTCTGTTCATAGTAATTGCTGTATTCAAAAAGCTGAGCATTATCCTGGATATAGAGTTGCAAAATAGCCCAGTAAACAAGTACGGAATTGGCCTACTAGGTGCTTTAACATTTTGGTTGTGTCAGAGTGCAACAAGTAGATGAATTACCCATTCATTTATTCACTAGTTTCAAGTGTCCTCTGAGGGAGGCTGGGGTTGAAGAGGTGAAGGCAAAGATCACTGATACCATTTGACCTTGAGGGCCTCAGTCACTCAGTGGGGACAGAATCCAGAGCTATAGAAGCATTTAATCCTATGAAGACTCAGAGAGTCAAGGAAAGAACTCTTAGAAGAAAGAACAGTTGAATTGAGTCCTTAAGAATAAGAAGTTTGCCATGTATAAAAGTGGGCTTCACCTGGGCATGGTGGCACATACTTTGTAATCCCAGTGGCTCGAGAGGTTGTGACAGGAGGATTGTGAGTTCAAAGCCAGCCTCAGCAACTTAGCAAGGCCCTAAGCTACTCAATAAGACCCTGTGTCTAAATAAAATACAAAAGGGCTGGGGACGTGGCTCAATGGTTAAGTGCCCCTGGGTTCAATCCCCAGTACCAAAATTATTTTTTAAAAGTGGGCTTCATTTGACCCCCATATCTCTGGGGGCGGGGCTTGGCCACAGGTGCTTTCAACAGCTCTCATTAGAGCTGACCATGCAGCCAGCTGTGGAGCACCATGTGGGAGGGTGGCCTTCTGGGCGACAACGCTGGAGTATGAACTAAAAGGATCCATCTGAAGAATGCCATGAATCAGACAGCTGTGTGGGCTGGAGAATCTGCCTGAGACCCGCCCAAGGAGCCTCTGCTGTTTCCAGGACACCAGGGGGCATAGTGGAGACATTGGTCACGAAAGACCAGGTGGTTGACTTGGCTACTTGATAGACAAATTCCTTAGTCCTTTGAGCTTTCTCATCTGTAAAAGGCAACTCCTGGAGTGACTGGGGAACTGAAATGAGGTAGTAGATATGAAAATGCTTTAGAACTCACTTCAGGAAGGTAAAACTGATATTTTTGTGGGCCCCCTTACTGTCACTATGTCATGATTCCCATTAAGTCCCATTATGAGGTCAGTGGGAGGCTGGTGACCCCAGCTGGCTGTAGAACCAGTTTTCTGAGGTTCAGGAGTACCTTTCTCCCCATCCCTGCTCACCTTGACCACAGAGTTTGGCTCTGATAGGAAGGGGTGGGCTTTAGTGACTGTGAAAGGAACTTTGACCTTGACTGGTTCCCCTCTCACCTTCCATAGGAACATGCTTGCCAATTCAGCCAGCGTGCGGATTCTCATCAAGGGAGGCAAGGTGGTGAATGATGACTGCACCCATGAGGCCGATGTCTACATTGAGAATGGCATCATCCAGCAGGTGGGCCGGGAGCTGATGATCCCTGGAGGGGCCAAGGTGATCGACGCCACTGGGAAACTGGTGATCCCTGGCGGCATCGACACCAGCACCCACTTCCACCAGACCTTCATGAATGCCACCTGCGTGGATGACTTCTACCATGGGACCAAGGTAATGCTCCTGTTTGCCAAAAGTGGCTTCCTCCTTGCTTCTTTTTTCTGCTCCCGGGGCTGCTCCAGATGAGATCCTTGTGAATGGATGCTCCCACTGTATTGCTACCAGAGGAAGGGTGTCTCTAGGGGCTTTTATGGCATCTAGGATAGGAATCTGGCTACATGTCATACACAATTGAAATGACAGAATTTAAATCTGTTTTGCTGATGGTATTAAGTACTCATGTAACCAGACCAGGAATTTATTTTCATATATTTAAAAAAAATTTTTTTTTGCAACATTGGGAATTGAACCCAGGGCCTCATATATGCTAGGCAAGTGCTCTAGCACTGAGGTACAACCCCCCAGCCCTTTTATATTTTTATTTCATAGCAGAGTCTCACTAAGTTTCTGAGACTGGCCTTGAACTTGCAGTCCTCCTGCTTCAGCCTCCCAAATAGCTGGGATTGCAGGCATGCGCCACTGCACCCAGCTATTTCTATATTTTTGCGTCATGTTACACAGATCGAAAGGAAGAAGAGACTCAGCTGGTGTTTATTATTGTGTAGGAGGGAAGAGTTGACTTGGTGGACTTGTTTATACATGATAAGCTAAATTGAATCCCCAGAGTGTGACATTATAAAGTCACCTCTCTAGCTAGTTTTGATAGCAGAAATTGTCAAAGAGACATAGTTATTTTCTGTTTTCTCTCCTAGCATGTTATTTTTTATAAACAACCTGAAAAATACTGGTTGTTCTCTTTTTAGTGTGAGTTATCAGGAACAATATTTAACATTTTCTGAGCTGGGCCTGAGCTACTGTATATTCCTGAATGTAGAATACAAAAATTCAGGCCTGAGAGGCATATGAATCAGGAGCCACGGGAATGGATTCTTTCACTCTTCGTCTGGGCTCCAAACCTGTCATTGCTGTCATTGCTCTTCATTGTAATGGTCTATCGTGTTCCAGCCTCTCCCTGGACGTCTGACAGTGGACACGGGCAGGGCAAGGCCTCTGCATCTGTCCCCTTTCCCAGAGCCCACACTGACCTGGAGCTAGGCAGCTACCCATGAATATTTGCTGAATGATGAGCAAATGCTGCATATCCATATGGGTCTCTACATCCAGTGGGCATCAGATTCATCTAGAAAATTGTTCTAAAATACAGAATTGAATCAGAATCTTAGGGAGGACAAGTTCTCAACGCTGGCAGCAGCTCTTTATAATGACTATTTACAGTGGGCTTGGCCTCTCATGCTCCCTGGGTGAAAGGAATTCACCAACTCTTGGTCTCAAGCTGCAGTCCTATGTCCTATGTAGGCCCACAGACTCAAGTCCCACTTGCACTCTGTTTGGGGTTCTCAAGAACCCTTCCCCTGTGCTCAGGGATCTACCCCTGGGATTCATTTCTTGGGGGCTCAGGTGTTACTAATGCTAGACAGCAACTGATGAGGCCCCTCAAGGCCACCCTTGAGGACTCTGGCTGGGACTGCAAGGGTAAGAGAGGCAGGTCCCTATGAACCCACCTGTCCCAGGCAGATGGCCTAACAATCTCCCTAAGGTGCTGACACACTCTTCCCAGTCCAGGGTCTATAGAGTAGACCGTTGGAAGGTTGAGCTGTGAGGAGTCACAATAGCCAGGACCCAGCTTTAGTTGGGGTAAGGATATTCCCTGGCTCTGGGACCACACCTGCCTACTCTAGTCAAGCCCAGGGAAGAGAGGGGGCAGCAGATCCTCCTGCTCTCTCCTCTGAGAACTCCCTTGGATCCTGCAGGTGATGTCTTGCTAATGAAATGGGGAACCCCATCCTCATAAACTTGGAGTCCTCTTGAATGGTACCCAGGTGGTAATCAGGACCTTTCTAAAGTGAGTAAGTCTATCCAGCTTGCCATCCCATGCACCAGGCCAGGCCAGGACTGTTTTATTTGTGGTTATTTTTGTTGTCATTTTTGTTGAAATATAGCATGCATATGGAAAAGTGCCCAGATACTAAGTATAAAGAATTATCACAATGGAACACACCCTTGTAACCAGCTCCCCATTGATTAACCAAATGTTACCAGCACCTAGAAGCCCCTTCCAGTCCCTGGTCCCCAGCAAGGGTAACCACTACTCTGACTACAGTCAGAATACTAGAGTATTTTTCCTAAATACTATACATTTTTGAAAATAACAACTTGAGATACAATTCACATATCATACAATTTACCCATCTAAACTGTAGGAGCCAGGGGTTTTTAATACACTCATTATGGATTGGTTTTGACTGTCTTTACTTTGTGAAAATGAAATCAAGCCAGGTGTGCCTTTGCATTGATTTCTTTTGCTCAGATTCACCCATGCTATTGTGTGTTGTTTGTGGTTCTTTCATTCTTGTTGCTTTATAGTATTCCACTGTGTGACGTGCCACACAGCACTTACCTATTCTGTTGTCATTGGGCATTTGGGTCCTTGCCGGTTTGAGGTTTTAACAAACATTGTGCTGTGAACATCTCTTGGCAAACATGTTCATGCACAATTTGTTGGGCATATTCCTAGGAGTGGAATTTCCAGGTCATAGTATGGCACACAAATGTTCAGCTGTAGTGGATAATGCCAAACAGCTTTCCAAACGGTGACAGCGTGTGCTCCTAGCACTGTGTAAGAGAGGCCACGATGTTTAACATTGGCATGCCTCTGATAGTGACACCAGTCTATGCTGGGGTAGTCTGCTCAGGCCTTGTACCAAAAATTAGTTAGTGTCCCTGCTTTTGGGAGACCTTTAGTTCAGAGCCAGATGCCACACTGTCACTATACTGTGTACCAGCCTCAGGGAGGGCAGCCTAGCCTTCTCAGTCTTATTTTCCACGTTGTCATCTGCCAGAGCCTCATTAGCCAGGAGTGACAGGTTTTCCCCTGAGAGCCTTCAGCTCTTCAGAGCCGACGAAGAGCTCTGCACACGTATCTTTGTGCAAAGTGGTGGGTAACTCTTCATCTTTTCCAGGCGTCTCATCTACTGAGGTCAGCTCCCTCCAGAGAACATCTGAAGGACCTGTGTGATTAAAGGCCCTAGACCTCCCAGTTTCTGTAGTTTGGGCTGCTCAGGCACCTCCACTTCACCTCAGGCACCAGTTGTACAGAATTTAGACTATAGACCCCCCTCCAGGCCACCCGATTGGTGGTGTCACCCTTTGTTACATCCATCCCCCTCAGCAAGATTGCATGTGTTCCTATGCCCCCACCTTCCTGTTGCCCTGTATTTAGGTTTCCCAGCCCCTGAGCCGGCCTCCTGGACCCCTTCAGTACACTCTGCCTTAGGCCTCCCAAGGAGGGATTCCTGCCCTTGCACCCTCCTCCCCTCCTCTCCCACATGGGTGCTCCTATAGCTCAACATTTGTCTTCCTGTTTCCTCTAGTTCTCCAGTTCCTGAAAATCTCCTGGGAAGAGAAAGTGCTCTCCTGTTAGAACATGGCTGATGAGGACATGTGGGTTTAATTATTCACTCCACCTTGGCACTCGTGCAAAGACCATGCACTCTGATAGACTGCCACCGACCCGTTCAGCTCACACCAAGAAAGTCTGACTCGCTGGAAGCATATTTTTATAACAGAATAATAATCCTAAACAAAAGCTCACAGAGCGATTAGCCAAGAGAGATGGAAGGGTTACGTTGCATCTTTTTGTGCTTATCAGACAATCGTCCAGATCTTGAATCCTGCACCCTCTCAGCTTTTGGGTGCTTGTGGATTTGGCAGCAGCAGCCATGGCTGGAAAAACAAAACAGTTGAGAGCCTGGCTTTGCAGAGAGCATCTGGGTCTCCATTGTACTCAGCCTGAAGGGATTTCTCTCCAGCACTTTAGCAAACGCCTTCCATGCCTCAGCCTCATTCAGAGGCTGCGACAGGCTCTGCCTGGCTCCCCTGTTCACAGCCTGGTCACTTGATTATCCACCCTGGCCCAGTCACCACCTCCCTCCTCCCCTCTAACCTGCAGGCCTCATCCTCCAATGCCAGAATTAGTGTTTACAGAGAGGAGCCAGGACCACCTGCTTGTTGATAATACTGACTCTATTCTAGGGAGGGGTCGGGAGGCAAGGGGAGGAGTACTGAGGGAATCCAGTGACCCAACCGTGTTGGTAAAGGTCTGGGATGACAGTCAGGTTTGTGGGGCCTTGTGTCAGTATTCCTTAACCTACATAGAAGTTAACATTTATTCTTTGGTACATATTTAATATTGCATCACGAAGAATGTTTATATGGGCTCTTGACCAATGGTTCTCATGGCCAGGTGAAAATACAGAACCAGTCTTTTCAGCTAGAGGCACTAGCCCCTTCGCTAAGCTGGTATAGAAGGAGCGGGCATAGACAACTGAATAAATCCTGCACACCCTCCCTGCCTCCCTCTCCTCCAAAAATATTTTAAGAATCACAGTCTAGGCCAATGGTTTTCAACCCTTGGAAGCAAATTGCATTAGAACCACTTGGGGAATTTTTAACAGATGCCAGTGTCAGACCCCAGCCCAGACCAATTAAATCATGTCTCTAGGTCTGCCTCCTCCCCATATGTATCTTTTTAAAGTATCCCTGGTGATTCTGATCACTGGCAGGAAGATTATTCAGAAACTTTCTTGGTGTTTGGAATGGCCCAGTGACCTGGCTATCCCATGGTGCCCATCTGACCCTCACCTTATATTGCAAGTGCTGACCCCTGAATCTCCTTTGAAAGTGTGGGCCTTGCCTGACCTGTGCCCGTCTTATTTGCTTCTCTCTTTCCATTCACATTCCAAGGTTCTAGAGTTGGGCTCCCGAATCCCAGCCTAGGGCCTCGATCCCCTGTACCTGCCAAGCATCCCTGGCATAATATTCTGCTCTTCCATCCATACAGCATAGGGATCATCATGGTGAGAGAAGCTGGCAGTGATAGTTATGTCATCACAACTATCACTGGACGATTGGCTGCAGTTGGTCCACTTCCTGGAGGGCCAGAGACAACCTCTAGTCTCTGCCAGGGGTTGTGCAGTCATAGAGACAGCCTCCCAGGAACTCAAAAAGCATCAGTAGGAGATCTTACAGTCAACTTACAGAGGAAGCCAAATCCAAACAAGAAGAGTGCTTGTCCAGCATGGGATTAGGCTAGTGGACATTTAGTGGCAGAGGCCAGAATGCCTTGCCTGTCTCACCCCCAGTGGAGGGTTCTGGCCCTCCCTCCCCTTCTCCCACCGCAGAGGAGCCTCCGTGGTGGGCTCCTGAGATGTGCCACATAAATGGATATAAACACCTAAATGAACTCCTCTTGGTGTCCATCCCTGCCTAGGATCCCATCTATCCATCAGGCAGATTGTTTTTGCCTCTGAAATTTGGCATTTAACCTTTAAATGCTGCTCATTTCCTTTCTTCTTTTTCTTTGACTCCAGTATTCTATTTCTATTTAATTCTGGCCAAACTATCTTTCCAGTCTTGAAGCTTTGCTGTAATATTTCCTGGTTGTGGCGATCCAGGCTTATGTGGTCTTACTTATTAATTGGTGTTCCTAAGTTCACATATTTCTTCATTCTTATAAAATGTTGAAAGGGACCTTAGAAATCATGAGCCCACCTTCCCATTGATAGGAGGCTCAGAGAAAATGAAAGAGTTGCCCCCAGTTCCAAAGCCAGCTGGACTAGAATGCAGTCTAATTTTTTCACCAATGTACTCAGGGTCTCCTGAAACCCAGAACTGACTGGACAGTCATTCCTTCCAGACAGCCTGTGACCTCTTGGTTGATTGTATACAAATACTTTCCTTCACCCTGTATGACTCCAAACTTGCCTGGATCAGATGAGGGTGTCAAGGAACTGAGACCTCTCAGGCAGAAGCTGTCAAACTCCCTGCCCATCCAAGATGGCAGCTCTGCGAAGCAGCATTTCCCCCTGCAGAGCTAACACTGCCTCAGTGCCTCAGAACAGACCGTTGCGCCATTTATAAATGGTGATTGTGAGGGTAAATGAGGTAGAGTGTGACAAGTATCTCACACAGTGCTTGATGCAGAAAACACATAAAATAAATATTAGGGTCTGCCTACTTCCACCTCAGGCCTGTCTTCCAGTCCCTTGGGTTCCTTGAGAAAATATCTGCCCACTTTGGCTTCACAGTGAAATTGTTCTACCACCCATCTGAGTGCCCATGTTGCCTGTGTCCCTGGGCCTACCGCCTGGCCCCTGACTGCTTTTCTGTGGGCATCAGTCCTCACCTTCACATACACACCCCCCCCCACACACACACACACACACACCCGTCACTGACTGTGCTGGTTGGGATCACTTCCTTCTCTGAGTCATCCACAGTCCCACCAGAGAGTACTGCAAGTGCTTCATGACTTGGCTTCCCCTCCCCAGCCACCTGGGGGACATCCCTTCTACCCTTCCCAGTGTTGTCTAGCACCACATAAAAATAAACTAATAGGGCTGGGGCTGGGGCTCAGTGGTAGAGCACTTGCCTCGCATGTGTGAGGCCCTGGGTTCAAGTTTCAGCACCACATATGAATAAATGAATAAAATAAAGGTCTGTCAACATCTAAAAAAATTTCTTTTTAAAAACAAACAAAGGCATTCTGTCCATCTACAAAAAAATTTTTTTAAAGATTCCACATTTCATTTTTTAAATAAAAAATAACCTTAACCACTATCACCTCACAGCTCTGTGCCTCGTACCATGTCCCCACTAGAGCTCCTGCAATGGCTCTCTGTTGTCTAAAACATCAACACTGAATTTCTGGCTCTTCACTCTGGACGACTCCCGGTCTGACTTGGTGCTCGCCATGCGTGCCTCTCAGCCAGCTGCTCCCTGCAGGGCCCAGTACATCAGGGAGACGGTTTTCTCCACCTGTCCCTGTGAACATCCCTGCTCCCAGCTGCCACTCCCCACCTGTCCACAGAGCCTTCCTTCCACACTTGGTCACCCTTGTGGCCCTTCTCTAGCAAATTCAGCCACAGGGTCCTGCTTCTTCACGAGCTGAAATCATGTGTCATCCTGGGCTTTCAGATTGCTTCCCACGTTGAGTTGGTCTCCTGTGAGCGTGAAACTCCAGGGGCAGAGACCACGATCCGTACTGAACCTGTGACTCCCCACGGGCTCACATGTGCTTTAGTCTGGGCGTGCGCTAGACATCCAAGCAGGAACCGTCAGCTCAGAGAGTCCTGGACAGGCTGCCAGCACTGAATTTCAGCTCCACTGTCACTAGTTGTGTGATTTGGGCAAGTTAATGTCTCCTGGAGCTCCTTTTCCTCATCTGGAAAACCAAGACTCTGCTGGTACTTTATGTGCATTCCTTGAGCCGCTATTTGTAAAGAACTCAAACTAGTACTTAGTACTTACTAAGCATTATATGAGCGTTTGTTAAATAAATAAATAAATAGATAAATAAATAAATGGATCATATGGATCAAAGACAGACCCCTTAAAAAGCTATTTGTGCCATTTCCTCCTGAGTGCACACAGTAAACTGTTCAACATCAAATAGGAACTGAAAAATTGGGATTCCATTTCTGTTGTTAGGTCGACTCTATGTATTTTAGATTTCAAACAGAACCTAATAGTAATGGTGATAAATTCTAGATAATGTTCTCTGTTTTCTTTTTCTCATAAAAGCAGACAGAGCAGTTATAAACTCTGCCAGCATTAAAAGATGTCCCGCCTCAAACCACTCATCTTGCTTAGCAAAACCTCGTTGGCAACTCTCGTCCTACCTGGACATTAATTGGCTGCCCAGAATGTAAGCCAAGAGATCCAGCTCTCTTATCAAATTTTGCATTTATAGTGGAAATCACTTCCTGTGGTGACAAAGCAGCTTCTTGGTTCCCAGAACAAAATATTTGCAAAATATCTATCAACACAGAGAGGTCAATGTCTTTTAAAATCCTTAGTTCAGAATAGAGACAAACACCTGTGTGCATCTTGGAAACCATTTATACCCAGTACAAGAAACCTGCATTTTGCTCTCATTCTCAAGTTTAAAAAGGAAAAAGGGAAGAAGAAAAGATGTCATGTGCTATATGTGCACTTCAGTGATACATATTGCATATGAATTATGTATTTTTCTTCATTTTTTTCTTTTTTGAATGCCTACTTTTTTTTTTTTAGATGGACACAATACTTCTATTTGTTTTTTATTTTTTGTAATGCTGAGGATGGAACCCAGTGCCTCACACGTGCGAGGCAGGCGCTCTACCACTGAGCCACAACCCCAGCCCATGCCTGCATACTTTTTAGCATTTCAAAAAATTTTTTGGTGATTGTGACCTTATAGAAAACTTCAAAAAATCTCAGCTGAAAATATCTTTTCTCCCAGGCTTTTCTAAGGTCACCTCCAAAGCTGCCATATTCCTGCGTTCAACACGGGGCGTGTGTCTTGGAGTGGATCATACCAGATGGACATTGGCGTAGCTGTTCCCCCTTTTCCCGGATGATTTCAAACTCCTCCTTCCCTTGGGTTATCACTGCAGTCAGCTGTGTTTTTCTCTCCTTCTGGTCCTTTTTTATTTCTCATGAATTAAAACTTAAAATCAATACTTAATGAATGGCTATATAAAGATAAAACTATGGGCTGACAACAGTGAGAACTTTCTCACTGACCAGTGTTTTCCTCTCATTCCACACCCGGACCTCCTCTCCCTTGCACATTTATGCACATGTTTTAGAGCTGAAGTAACCCAACCCCTAATCCAGAAATAACTTTCCCATTTAGATTCAAACTCTCCACAGCGTTCTCAATTAATATTTGAAGATAAATTCAACTTGCTGTATGGTGGTGAGCTCTGTTCTTGGGAAAAATATGTAGAGAAAATAAGAGGTCATAAATAGGTAACTTGGGAAGCCACTCTTTTTTTTAATGTACACTCTACTTTAAAAAAAAAACTTGATTGAAGCATCACTGATGTACAATAAGCTGCACATTTTAAAGTATAAAGTTTAATACATTCTGACACGTATACCCTATGAGGTTATCACAATTAATATACTAAATCCATCCTCACCCCCAGTTTCTTTATATTCTTGTAGTCTTCTCTCCTTCCAACCCTGCTTCTGTTCCAGGTAATCCCTGATCTGTTTTTTTTTCTTTTCTTTTCTTTTCTTTGGCTTTCATTCTGTTTTAAGATAGTTTTTCACTAATCTGTCTTTTGTCACTGTAGATTAGTTTGCATTTCCTAGCATTTTTGTATAAATGGAATGATCCAGTGTGTATTCCCTTCTTTGATCTGGTTTCTTTCCCTCAGTATTAGTAAGTTTGGGGCTATTACAGATAAAGCTGCTGTGGTAACACCCATGCACATATGTGTGTGTGGACACAAGCTGTCATTTCCCTTGGGCAGTGATCTAGAAGTGGAATGTCTTGGTTGCTGGATTATTTTAGCTTCTTAAGAAATCGCCATACTGGCTTCCAAAGCAGTTGCCACAGCTGATATTCCTACAGGTAGTTGCTCTGCAGTTCTGATATCTCTTGTTATGCTCAGTCTTTTTCATCTTAGCCATTCTAGTAGATGTGAATTAATATCCCATTGGGCTTTTAATTTGCATTTCCCTAATCACTAACCTTGAGCATTTTTATGTGTTTGTTTACCTCTGTATCTTTGGTGAAATGTCTTTATGCTTTTTGCCCATGTTTTAATTGAGTTGCTTCTTTTTTTCTTATTTTAAGATATGTAGTCTGGTTACAAGTCCTTTGTTGGTTATATGTTTTGCAAATAATTTCTTCCAGTCTGTTATTTAACCTTTTCATTTTCTTAACAGTATCTTTTGAAGTATAAAAGTTTTTAATTTTGAAGTGTAGTTTATTGATTTTTTTCTTTAATAGTTCATGCTTTTTGTGTTGTAATCAAGAATTTTTTACAAAATCTGAAGTCACTAAAGATTTTTCTGTTGCTATAACTAAATACCATAAACTGGGTAATTTGTGAAGAATAGAGATTTATTTGGCCCACGGTTCTGGAGACTGATAAGTCCAAGAACATGCACCAGCATCTGGTGAGGGCCTTCTTGCTGCATCATACATAGCAGAGAGCATCACACAGGCAAGACAGAGCAAGTGTGCTAGCTCTGGTCTTCCTTCCTCTCCTTTTGAAGCTGGTAATGCTGTCATGAGGTGCCACCCTCATGACTTCATCTAATCCTGATTACTTCCCAGAGGCCCCACCTCCAAAACCATCAACATGAATTAGGGATTAAATTTCCAACACTTGAACTTTTGAGGGATACATGAACACCACAGTATTTTTCTTCTAGGAATTTTGTAATTTTAGCTGTTATAATTAGGTCTATGATGCATTTAAGTTTATTTATACATGCATTTTAAGTTAATTGATGTATGGCATGTGAGAGGATTCATGTTTATAATTTTTTGCATATGACTCTCCAGTTGTTCCAACACCATTTGTTGAGAAGATTATCCCCTGTCAAAAATCCATTGACCATCTACCTGTAGGCCTATTTCCAGACTCTCTTTTCTGTTCTTTTGATCTATTTATCTATCTGTACACCAGTACTTCACTCTCTTGATTGTTGCAGCCATACAGTAAATCTTGAAAGCAGGTATTGTAAGTCCTCCAACTTCGTTCTTCATTTTCAAAGTTGTTTTAGGTAATCTTTGTCCTTGGATGCAACCATTTTTTAGTGCGGGCTCTGAATAAAAAACTTACAGGACTGTGAACAGAGCTCATGGACCCAGCACTTGATAAACGTTCTCCATCTTTAGCATGGTCCCTTCTAGTTGGCTAAGAGCAAAAGATTTCTCAAGTTACTTGGAGGAAGAAAATCTATAACATGATTATAGATATTGATATACATGTGTGGGCTTCACATAATCCACATTTTTTTTTTTTTTTTTTTTTTTGGTACCAGGGATTGAACTCAGAGGCACTCAACCACTGAGCCTCATCCCCAGCCCTATTTTGTATTTTATTTAGAGACAGGGTCTCATTGAGTTGCTTTGCTCCTCGCTTTTGCTGAGGCTGGCTTTGAACTCGCCATTCTCCTGCCTCAGTCTCCTGAATAATCTGCATCTTAAAGTAAAGTATGATGACATCA
The DNA here is from genome assembly GCA_020662805.1 of Glaucomys volans. NCBI lineage: Eukaryota > Metazoa > Chordata > Mammalia > Rodentia > Sciuridae > Glaucomys > Glaucomys volans. Next base: position 219,546 of record JAJEJO010003010.1, read on the forward strand.
CTGGGGACAGTTGGTTCCATGCCTTTTTTGCTTTCCAGTTAGGGTCAGTGGAGAGCAGTGGGTTGGCTGGAGTGTCCCAGGCAGACTAGACTGGGATAAAACTTTTCATGGACTGAAATTCTAAGCAGAGCCATTGCCACCATCTGCCTTCCCTCTGTCAGGTTTCCATTCTTTTTGTTATCGCTCTTCTCACCAGGCCTGGGGATAGCTTCTCTTTTGGGGTTAGCTTCTCTTTGGGGGTTTACTGCCTTGACTCCTGTTTTGCCAGGCTTAGCAAAGGACAGGACTCGGGTTCAGGAGAGCGCTCTGGCTCAGGATCTCTGTGCCCTAGACTCAGTGGCCATCAGAGAGTGGATTTTTTCCTGCCTTGTGGGAAACGTAGTGTCCTGAGTGGGGTACATTTGGTCTCTGGCAGGCTTGGCATTCCAGACCCCAAATGGCATCTGGTGGCATGTGGCTCCCCATGGGGCCTGAAACTTTGGTTTCCATCCGCCTGCTGTCTCCCCCTGTAGTGGGGATGCCCGGAGCACTGGGGCCTATGCCTTAGGCCTACTGGTTAGAGTGCTTCTGTAGCCATTGTGCTTGTTTTGATCTTGGAAGCCTCATTCAGGCAGGTCTTGTTATCCTCCCTTCACAAGTGGCAAACTGGGTCACGGAGGTGAAATAACCCGCCAGGCAAATACGGCAGGGCAGGCCTGCCAGCCTCCCGTGGTCTCGCAGCCCCAATTCCTCGACACCGGTTTCCAGGGAGGGGGCCTGGCAGCCTGCCTCAGCAGCTTCACGGCACTGTCACCACCTAGCTGTGGGACTAGTGAGGGCCTTGACAATGCCAAAACAGATGAGGAACAGAGCAAGTGGGGTTACACATGTGTCATTCCAGATTGCTGATCGGTCCCCGCTTTGTGGCATCTGTGGGCAGCCTGGATGCTTAATAAACATCACTGTGGCCTGCTGGCCTGTAAACTCTCCCACTCTGGGATTAGAAGGAGCTTTGTCGATGAATTGGGTGACAAAGGACCTCTCTGTGCAGCTCTATTTTAGAATGGCTTCCACAGGCCCCTTTGCCTCTCAGACGTTGGCAGCCACGTTCCCTCTGCCACACAGCTCCCTTTGAGGATCATCTCCAGTCTCCATGGCAACTGCATGTCGGGAGACAGTCTGCTCTGGTGCTGGGGCTTTGTATTAAACACAATGAATTTAAATTGGATGCTCGGCAGTGAAGATAATCATTCTGGATTAGAGGGAAGCCTGGAGCTCCTCATTTCATAATTTTAAATGTTGGCACAATTCTCACTTTTTAGCCCCATAATTCAAGACCCCGCCACACCTACTCCTCTGGGTCTAAGCTGCAGCTAGGTTCCATCTCACTTGGACTTTTCTCTATTCTTTGACCAAGGAACCTTGGAGCTGGGGATACTCTGGTCAGGCCAGGGCTACCTCAAGCTCAGAAACGGGTGGCCTAATGTAAAGGAACCTGGAGCTCTGAAGTCAGAAGGACCCTCATTCAGTCTGGCTGCATGATTTCCTTTGTGCCTGTTTTCTTGTCTGGAAAATGAGAAGAGCAATCCCTACCCTTCACAGTCCTTGTTTAAAATTTTTATATCCAATCGAATATTCATAACATGAAATTACCCATTCTAATTATGTCTAAGTATACACCACCGTCCCCATCTCCAGTGCTGTTTCAGCTTCCCCACCTGGAACTCTGTGCCCATTAAATACTAACTCTGCTCCTCTCCCCTCTGGTACCCACCATTCAACTTTCTGAATCTATGAATCTGATTACTACTCTAGGTCCCTCGAGTACGGGGAATCATACAGTATTTGTCCTTCTGTGACTGTCTTATTTTCACTTAGCAGAATGTCTCTGAGGCTCATCCATGTTACAACATATCAGAATTTCCTTCCTTCTCAAGGCTGAATAATATTCCCCATTGTGTGCATAGACTACATTTTGCTTTCTCATTCATTCATGGATGGATACTTAGATTGCTATTTTAAATGCTAAAACACATAAATGTACTCTTAATCTGTTTGAATCCCTGCTTTTAATTACAAAGTCTTTTTGAGGATCAAATAATATATATTAAGAACCCTGCACATAATAGGCCATCAGTAATGTTAATTCCTTTCCTGAAGTTAAACCCAGGAACGCCTGGTCTGATGATTTTGGTGAAGGATGTCACTCTGTGCTAGCAGGCTGCTTCTGTACCCTGGGACTTGTTGGCCTGCCAGTCTGGAAATTCATTCATTCTAGGGTTTAAGGAAATGTCTTCACCATGGAAATGGGCATCTTGTCTCACTATAAAAACATGCAATTGATATTCATACATTCCTACTTCCACAATGAAAAAGAAAATGTCAGAGCTGTTGTGCATACTTCCTCATCTGTGGCTATTTTAAGTATATCCTCAGGAGACTCCGAAGCAGGGTTGGATGGCCCCAGGCAGGGAGGCTGGGTGCTTAGCTAGTGGTTCAGCAGGATCAGACTCAGTATCACAGGAGACTGCGGGATTTGGAGTAAAAATACCTGGATCTCAGTGTTGACTGGTCACTAAAAAGCTGAGATGATGGCAGTATCTGCCTCTCGTGGTGCCTGAAGGTTAAAAGAGGCAAGTGCTTTGTTGCACTGACCAGGCACTCCTGAAGTGCTCCATACATGTGACAGAAGGGACAGGGCCTCAGGCTGCTTTTGCAGATCCTGGAGATTCTCTCTGGGTGTAATTCATCTGAAGGCTTCATTTAGGGAGTATTCACTTGCTGCCTTGGAGCCCTCAGGGGTGAGGATCTCAGACCTTGGAACCATCTTTCCCTGTGGGGTCCTCTGCAGTGATCCGTTCCAGGCTCCAGGCAATGGTTCTGCTGCCAGCCCTGCTGCCTGTGCAGTGAGAGAGCCAGCCCTGTGTGCAGAGGAATTTGTGGCAGAAGGGAGAGGGCTGGGAGTCCTTGCCCAGACTCCTTCTGACCATGCAGGACCTGGCTGCTCCACAGTGCACCCATCAAGCCTGCTTCTTATTCGCAAAGCTGCTTAGAGGAGGAGGTGGGGATTTCACACAGAATCACAGAGCTTTCTCTTACTTGGCAGCGATGGTACACACTTGGAGTCTACCTGTTGAGCAGGAGCTGGGATAGGATGAAATCAGGCCTTCCTGAGTAGATGTGCTCATTTTCCTTGACACACAGAAGGGGCTCTGGTCTGCTTACCTGTTGCAGGGTGAAGGCTCAGGGTTCCTGGAGAGGAGCTGCATCTTAACCTCAGCCCTCCTCTTCTTGAAGCTAGTGAGTGTCTGTACCTTGGCATGAAGGTGATGAATTCCATAACCCTGTGCCAGCCTGGGCTTCCCCTGGGAGATTTCTTCCCAGGTCATCTTGACCCTCACCAGATGGTCTTCTCAGCCATTTCTCAGGGAATCTGTTGCTGATGACTTCCATATTTATAGCTATTGCCTAGACACCTCTATGCACCTCAAAAGGCCTTCAAACTAAACACATACACCACTGGGATTCTCTCCATCATGGCCTGCTCCACTTCTGGAGATACCTCCTTCAGGGCATGGCACCCACATTCACTCCAGCCAGCGCTTCCTTGCCCGAGACCAGAGGATCCCTAAGTGATACAGCCAGGACTGCAGTCCAGGTCTGCCAGTGTATTAGTCAGCTTTTCATGGCTGTCACAATTACCTGAGAAAAACAGTTTCAAGAAGGAAAGATTTATTTTGGCTCCTGGTTTCAGTCCATGGTTGACCAACTCCTTTGCTTTGGGCCTAGGTGAGGCAGAACATCATGGTGGAAGGGTATGGTGGAGGAAAGCTGCTCAGCTCATGGCATCCAGGAAGCAGAGGAAGAGATAGAGAAGGTGGGTCTAGGATCAAGATGTAGTCTTCATGCCCTGAGTGACCTTCACCATCCAAACATCTGCCAACAGTTACCATTTGGCTTTCAGTGGGTTAACCCACTGATGAGCTCATGATCCATTTACTTCCCAAAAGCCTCACCTCTGAGCATAATTGAATTGGGATCCAAGCCCTCAAAACATGAGTCTTTGGGAGGACACCTTCATATTCAAACCCTAACAGACAGCCTCCAAACTTCCCAGCTTCTCCCACCATCACCTCCTGCCCCCATGCACCATCACAGAATTGAATTGCATTTCTAGAAAACTCAAGAGTACAAATATTACCTTCAGCCCCCACCAAACTCAACCTGCTTTGGAACCCCTCCCCATTTTGTAACCATGCTGGACTTCTGCCTGAACCCCTTTGTTGACCATCCCTGGTCCCTGGCTACCCACCCTGTCAGCTATCTCAGCCTAGTTCTGCCTCAGGTCCTGGCTCACAACATACCACCTTGGCTTGAGCCAAGCCCTGCGACTTCCCCTCTTGTTGACTCTGCAGGGCATTTTCCATGTGGTTTTGCTAAATCTCATCTTGACTCAAACCAATACTCCTGGTTTCCCCAAACCTTCTCTTCAGGAATTTGACTTCTTTGCTATTTTACTTCTTTTTTGTTAATGCATATTAATTATTCAGAATAGTGGCCTTAATTGTGGCATTTTTGGGCATGCATATAGCATTTTGATCATTCCACCCCGCCCCATCACCTGCCCTTACTCTCTCCCTTCCCCTCCCTCTCATCCCCTTCTTCTTTACTGACAGTCTCCCTTCTACATTCAAGTCGCCTCGTTTCCTGTTTTTGCTAGGAAGCCTAGTTCTCAGCTCTCCTCCATGTGACCTGTGATTGTCTCCTCCTTTATACACATCCCCTCCTCAGTGGATGGGAAGAAGTCTCCCAGTCCAATACATGAGTATCATCTCTCACCTTCCTTGTCTAATCAAATGGAATAATGGCACCCATTTCACAAGGAGCTATGAGAATTAAACACACACAGAGTAGGTGCTCAGTGATGGTATTAGTTATCAGTGATTTTCATCTCTACTTGAATGTCTTTTAATGAGCTCTTACCTCAGTATGTCTAAAAACTCCCCACCCCTAAATTTGATCATCTTCTCCTGAGACTGTTTTTCAGACACTTTAAAAAACTCCCACATTATGTATTTTCACCACCTCCTCTGTTATCAAAACTTACTTCTACTGAAAATAAGCCCTGTTTTTAGTCAGCTTTTTCACTGCTGTGACTAAATGAGCTGACCAGCACAAATGTAGAAGAGAAAAGGTTTATTTGAGGGCTCACGGTTTCAGAGGGCTTAGTCCAGAGAAGGCCTGCTCCATTCCTCAGAGCTTGAGGTGGAGCTGAATATCATGGCTGAAGAGTGTGGCAGAGGGAAGCAGCTCACATCATCAGGAAAGAGACAGAAAGAGAGAGTGTGTGTGTGTGTGTTTCCACTCTCTAGATACAAAATATATATCCCAGAGCCACACCCCAATTCCAGTCTCCCCCCGCCACACCCTACCACTTCAGTTAAATTGGGTTAAGATTCTTACAACCCAGTCATTTCTCCTCTGAACCTTCCTGTATTGTCTCACATGTGAGCTTTTGGGGGACTCCTCACATCCAAACCGTAACATGCCCCTTCCATCTCGGTCCCCAAATTCAGGTCTCAACACTGCCATTGAACTTGCATCTACAGCCAGATTTCCATGGTCTTCCTAGGCTTGGAAGCCTGAGGTCAGTGACAAGGCCATGCCAGGGAAAGGAGTGTGGCCAGAGTCCTCCTGGCACATGAACTCCTCAACCCACACTTCCTGAACTCCCTCATTACCATACTTATAAGTGTCCATACTTAGAAGATGACAAACTTGTGGATTAGATGGAATCCAGGTTAATCAAAGTCCACACACTTGGTTCTTAATCAGGTTTGCCTCCACCCAAACCAAGCAGGCCCATTCTCTGTCCTCTGACTGTGTCCCTGACTGTGCCACACCACCTCCTACCCTCGGTGTCATGCTCACCTTTCAGCTCACAGCCTTCTGGTCCTAATATGGCCTTTCCTTCCTCTGGTCTTCTTTTGAACTTGATGTTCTCCATCATTACTGAGGAATATTATCTTATGCTCTCATGGTATTCAGAAGTCATTTCTATTAAAAATTAACTTCTTTCCTACCTTGTCTGTGGGTTAGATTCTAAGCTTACACTTCTCACTTCTTCCAGAGCACCTGTACTCAGTGCAGGGCGCACAGTGTGTGCATTAGTGCTGCCTACAAGTTATGCTGTGGTCAACAATCACCACAGCTTACTGGGCTCCTACTATGTGCAGGTATCAGGCTGGGTGCTTTCCATGCATGATCTCACTGAGTTCTCATAGCAGCCCCCAAGGAATGTGTTATTATCCCCATTTGTAAAATGAAACTCAGAGCAATTAAGTAACTTGCTCAAAGTCTTACAACTAATAAGTGATGGAGCTGGGATTTAAACTAGATCTTCGTGCCTCAAAGTCTCATTCATGTCACTATACTAGTTTGCTTCCAAATAGAGCATTAATGTGCTTGAAACAACAGGCCAGTTCAGTATGGGAAAGTGTGACTTTACTAAAGTATGGGGCTGGGGATATAGCTCAGTTGGTAGAGTGCTTGCCTTGCAAGCACAAGGCCCTGGGTTCAATCCCCAGCACCGCATAAAAAAAAGGTATTACTTACTAAAGTATGTTGTGGATTGAATGCTGCCTGTTTCCCCTGAAGACAGTTGAAAGAAAAAAGTGTGAGTTTTAGAACTGGTAACGCTCAGAGTGACAGCACTGAGAAGTTAGGAGTGAGATCATGCCCTAGATGATGTGGTAGAGCCTGTGGCCCCAGGAGGTAGCAGTAGAGAGTAAAAGGAAGTTCAGAAGTGCAATCAATTTGTAAATATGCAAGTCAGAGAAAACCCATCAGCAGCAGGATACACTCAACAGGCTCCTAATTATCACTCAAGATAAGACTTGAGAGCTGTGTGTGGCCAGAGGGGGCAGCGAGAGTGGCTTCGAGAAACTGAAGATGCAGCACTTGGGTGCCCTAGAAGAAGCTGTTTTCTTCAGAGAAGAGAGACCTTTGATAAAGGAGGGTGGGGAACCCAAAGGGGATGAAGTGGGGGTCAGCATCCCAGCAACCTTGCCGGGGAAAGTGATCAAGTGTCTGCAGCCCCAGTGTGAGCTGGTGGGTTGTCCTGGTCACTCTGTCAGCCAGTGTAGAGGATGAGCTGGTAGAAGGAATGGATAATTTGCAGGGCCTGTGCAACAGGTAAATGTGTCCTTTTTTAGTTTGGTGTTTGTTTGTTTGTACTGGAGATTGAACTCAGGGGTGTTTTACTATTAAGCTACATCCCCAGCCCTTTTTTTTGTTGAGACAAGGTCTCACTAAGTTGCTTATTGCCTCACTAAATTGCTAAAGCTGGCCTTGAACTTGCAATCCTCTTACCTCAGGTTCCTGAGTCTCCTGGATTACAGGCATGCACCACCATGCCTGACAGGAACTCCTTTTTTAAAGAAAAAATTATTAAGGATTTCCAGATAGTGATTGCAGAACATTAAACCAAGCTCAGAGCCCTCCGGAGTACCCGAAGGTCCATGAAGCTGGCCCTGGCAGGTGGGCTTGCATTTCAGGATGGGAGGGTGTTTGTCAGGCATGGTTCTAACTACCATGTTTACATCATCTCACTTGGGGATATGCTCGACCCCTCTTTATGGAAGCTGCTCCTTCACAAAGCAAGAAGATGCTAACACCAGGCCTTCCAGAAGATCAGTAAGCAGCAGACAGATGCTGAAGATGAAGGAAGTTACCCCAAGCAAAAGAAAAACAACTGAGCTGGTACATTTTTCCCCCTCTTGTACTTAAGGATGATGTGAGCAAAAAAATCGAAGATAATTTTAATATGAAAAGAAAAAGAAATTGTTCAGCAATTCTCAGAGAAGAGATCCATCTGAACAAATGATGGCTTCCTCGACTGCATTAAGAGATGCCGACATGTTTTCATTTCACTGACTAGTTCATGAAGCACATCTGTATTCATCTGCTTTCTATTGCTATAATGAAATACCTGAGGTTGCATACTTTATAAAGAAAAAAATTTATTTGGTCTCTCTGTTCTGGAGGTCTGAGGCTGAGAGACTATATCTGTGATGGCCTCCTTGCTGGCAGAGCCCTGAGACAGACAAGAGATGGAGAACATTAGTGTGTCTGTATATCCTCTGGTCTCTCTCTTATTAGAAAGCCATCAGTATTTAATCAGGGGTTCCACCCTGAGGACCTTATGTAATCCTAATCACCTCCCAAAGTCTCCACCTTTGATCACCACAGTGGGATTAAGTTTTCTTCTTAATATCCCCCAACGAGGATTAAATTTCAACGCCTGAACTTAAACTATATCCAAACCCTGACAAATCCAAATGCTTGTCATTTGATTCTTAGTGTAGTATCCCCCTTTAAAGATCGAGTTTCCCTTAATCCAGACATCTGGATGTAACAGATCCTGCTTTTCAGATGCCAGTCACCTCAACACGCACCCCTTTACCACACACTTGTACAAAAACATGCTTAGGAAGTCTGTTCCCTCCTCCGGTGGAAGAGAATCCCAGAGTGGTTCTGGCCCAACTGCCTTCTCAAAGCATAGCACAAACTTTGTGCCTTGACCCATTGGTTCTTGGCCTTGGAATAAGACAACCAAATTGTGGCAGCGGGAGGGGAGGTTGCAGAAAGGGGAAGAAACTATTGCTAAAGGAAACTCAGAAAAACATGATTGGATCTGGGGCAATATGGAAGATGGTAAGATCAAAGATCTCTGCCCTGATAAGTGAGGAAGTATCTAACACTGTGAGTCGGCAAGTAAGTCACATCCGACTTAATACCTGAAGTTTCTTTCCAGCTTGCTGAGCAGGTCCTGCTGGACATGGAGACCCCTGTTTGCCCCACAATGGTCTGGTGGACTTCCACAGCATCAAGATGGCATTTAGGAAAGGTCCAGGCTGAACTCTAGTGTAAGGTCCTGCTCTTTGCTAACTACGTGCCTGGAAATTGTGTCATTTGGATTACCATTAATATCTGGTGTTTTTAGGGAGCAAACGGGGCATTACTAAGGATCAAACAAATCCAGGTTTACCCAGCAGTGTGTCAGAAGTGTCAACAACAAAATAAGGGTAACTCTTTGAAATAGTAAAATCAAGTTTTGTACCCTGCCCAGTGTGTATTACGGTGTGCTGTGACTGTGAGTTAAACAGTCCTTGTACCCAGATTAAATATTCTGGCTATTCATAGAGATGTGAAGTACTACATGAGGATAAAAATATGCCCACATTCATAGTGGGGAAGACTTAGCTAGACAGAAGATTAAATTTTAAAAAATAATAATAAGGGTTTGGGTTGGTGAGCAGGCAGTTCTGGTCAGCCACATGCCCCAGGAGGCCCTAGCAAGGCAGCTTTTCCACGGTTGGGTCTGGGGTGGTTGGCAGTGTGCACACCACAGACTGCAACCCCACCTCCTGGCAGGGCACATCCGAGTGTGGGCTCTGCCCATAGGTGCACAAGAATGTTCAAACGCCAGGTTAAATGCCCATGAACTCAGAAACACATAGATTCACGAAGGATGTTCAGACCTTGAATGAATTAAAAGGAATGAAATAAATTGTAGAGAAAATACTGAGTAAGAAAAAAGCAGCTTGCAAAAGGATATGGACAGTAGGATACCTTTGTGTACATTTTTTAAAAAACACTAGTAAAACTATAAAAACGTAGATGGGAGGAATTTGTATCAACCTCAAGACAGGCGTGGGAATAGAATGGAGAGCTTCAGTTGCATCAGAATTATTTCACTTCTTTTTTTGTTTTAAACATCAGGGTGGGAGATTCAGATGCTTTTTAGAATTTCATTTAAATTTTTTTCTTTGTGCTGGGATCCAGCTCAGGGCCTGGTGTACTCTGAGCACACCCTCTGCCACTGAGCCGCATCCCCAGTACACCCCCACTCCCCAAACACACACATGGTTGCATATTCTTAAACAGGCCTTTTGCAAGCCTCGGCAACAGAGCTGGGCCATACTCCATGGATGATCTCTCCAAGCTTGGCTGTGGGCTGACACTGAAACAGTCTGTCACATCTGTGATATCACGTTCCTGTGAAGACAGAGCCTGCAGCATTCATCCAGGGGTCATAACTGCACATATTTTAAGAGCCAGCTCTATGTGTCTTATCTGAGAGGAGACCAGTGCTCCTACATCCAAGCTCCAGGCTTGGCTCCCAAGCCCCCAGCTGGGAGAGTGTGCTGACCCCATGAGCTCTCGTTTGAAGGCCTGGGGTAATGGCAGGAATAATTATTCCAGATACCTGTGTGCCTTCCCAGATGCCCTCCTATCCAGTGCCCTCTGATCCTCTCTGTACCCTGAGGACTGAGGTGCACACAGCTGTTCCTGGATCTCAAACAGTACATGGAGAGGCAAGACCTGCTCAATGCCCCACATTCCCTCTAGAATTCTTAGACCCAGGCCAGAAGGGACTCTGGCCCAGGTGCTGAACTCCAAAGGACACTACTTGGGCCTTCTGACAATTTGTACCCCTTCTTCCTGGGGCTTAGGGGCCATGACTGCCCAGACCCCCTTGCCCACTCCTAGACCCTTCTGGGTCCCTGCAATACCCTGGTAAGCAAAGGTCCTGATCCCTTTTAGGCCTACATAAATGTGAACCTGTAGACCAAGACCTGTGGGCTGCAGGGTGAATCAAGGGTGGAAGGTGAGGGCTGGGTGGGGCAGGCATAGAGGCTGAGGCCAACTTCCCCCTCCGTGTAGTCAGTGAAGACTCAAAAAATTCTAAACACAAGCCTTGCCCTCATTGTATGGATATATCTGTCAAAGGATAGAATATACTCTATGTATCAGTTCATTAGCTTGCTCTATGCCTTTTGAATATTTATGGATTTAGCACGTGCACCTTCTTTTCCACTCTTGCCCTGGGATCCCCAGATATCAAGGACACTGTATTGTTTTCAGGTTCCCTTTTTTCTCTCCAAGCCTACAGATGTACTGATGAGGATGCAAAGTAAAGCAATCTGGAACCACAAAAAAATAAAACAATTTAGTGTGTAAAATCCCAATATATCAAACACCCCCATGTGCACGTGTAAAAGCAAGAAATGCATTTCAGGACAAAATAGAGTACAACCACCTGCTATGCAGATGAATCAGCCTGGCAGGAGCCAGCAGAATCAGAAATAGAAGCCAGCTAGTAAGCTACAATCTGCCTCGTGCTTCCCCTTCTCCCTCTCCCCCACCCGACTCTATTCCCACATGTGTCGCAGAACTACCTCCCTCTGTTGGTTGCTTGAAGCCATGCAAGAAGTCGTGCCACTGAGGACCCCCAGGAGGGCAGGGAAGATATTCTCACTGCCCCAGTCACATCAGCGTCGACAAGGTTGCCAGATTTGTTTCATTTTTTGTTCATGCAACTAGTTCTCCTCAATGCCTTCTTCCCTAGCAGTACTTCTGAATTGTGATCAAGGATTTAAGTGAATAGAGAAGCATGAAATCGTGAAGACAACTCCATTATGTTTTTCACCCATACAGAAAGCAGGTGAACACCCACATTCTGAATAATCAAACACACATATCAGGACACTTAACCAGATCCATTCCATAAGTGACCATCGACCTGATCATCAAGTAGACAAAGAATCTGCATCTCAGGAAGTTTCCTGTCTATGGTTATCACCTATGAGGTAGCAGAGCAGGAATCCAACCTGGAGGTCCAGTTCCAAATCACTTTGAGTTATTTTAATTTTAATAACAAAGTGTTGTTTGGGAACAACACATTACCTTAAACACAAACTCAGATATCACCTGGCCAAATTTGTTTTTTAAAGTTGAGAGGAATGTCACTTCACAGAAGAAGACATGTAATCAATCGACAAATATATGAAAAAATGTTCAACCTCTCTAGCAATTAGAGAAATGCAAATCAAAACTATTCTAAGATTTCATCTTACTCCAGTCAGAATGGCAATTTTCAAGAATACAAGCAACAATAAATGTTGGCAAGGATGTGAGGAAAAAGGTACACTCTTACATTGCTGGTAGGACTCCAAAATTGGTGCAACCATTATGGAAAGCAGTATGGAGATTCCTCAGAAAACTTGGAATGGAACCACCATTTGACCCAGTTATCCCACTCCTTGGTTTATACCCCAAGGACTTAAAATCAGCAAACTACAGTGACGCAGCCACATCAATGTTTATAGCAGCTCAATTCACCATAGCTAAAATATAGAACCAACCTAGATCCCCTTCAACAGATGAATGTATAAAGAAAATGTGGCATATATATATGATGAAATTATGGCATTTGTTGCTAAATGGATGGAGGAGAGAATATCATGCTAAGTGAAATAAACCAAACTCAAAAAACTAAAGACTGAATGTTTTCTGTGATATGTGGATGCTACTTCACAATAAGGGGCGGGGAACAGGGAAGAATAGAGTTACTTTAAATTAGATAGAGGGGAGTGAAGGAAGGGGAAAGGGTATGGGAGTAGGAAGGATAGCAGAGTGAAACAGACACTATTACCTCATATACATATATGATTGCATGACCTGTGATCCTACAATATGTAGAAACAGAAAAATGAGAGATCACACTCCATTTATGTATGATCTATCAAAATGTTTAAATGTATTCTACTGTCATATACAACAGATTAGAACAAAATTTTTTAAATCAATTAATAAAAAAATAAAATTGAGAGGAATTTGATATATGTTTAGTAATTTTCCATGTTTTATGATTGCAAGTGAGATTTTTTTTAAAGATTTCTTTGAAAAGTAAAATTTTGTGGAGATTGTGAATTGGATTGTTTTTCACTGATGAATCAGAGTCGGCATCTAAAAAGTGCCCTATCTAAAGAAAGCTGATGTGCTTAGAAAGACTGAAGCCAGAGACCCTGATGTTGAAGACATAGTTAAAAAGATTGAGTAATATTGTTTCATGAAATGTGAGAGAAGAAAACAAAACAAGAGATCCAAATTAACTTTCGGATTGGTTTAAGTATTTGTGTGTAACTAAATTAGCAAATGTTATAAATGTCTGGGGCTGTAGCTCAGTTGGTGGAGTACTTGCCTTGTAAGCACAGGCCCTGGGTTCAATCCCCAGCACGGCAAAAAAAAAAAAAAAAAAAAAAAAAAATGTTATAAATGGACATTTGATTATGCTTTATGTTACATTAAATTATATTATGGCATTTGATTATGTCATATTTATATTCAGGTTGACAAAAAGTCACTTGGGGGAGATCCTACCTGCAAAATAGAGGTTGCCTTGGGCGTTGTTTTTCTGGAGTACCTTGAAACCTGAATGAGGAATAAGCAGGTTTGTGTGCTGGACCCACGGTAATGATGAAGGAAGGGACAGAGGTCACACACTGACTTCTGTCCTTGGTGCAACCACTTATGGTTTCCCAAACCTTGCTGCCTTTGGTCCTCACAGCCTGTCATGAAGGGGCTCTGTGGTTGTCCTGAGTGTCCCTCAGGACCGTATCTCACCACATCGGTGACTTGGGTACAGGTAGAACCGTGACAAGACTGCTTTTTCTTCTCTTCCTCAGGCAGCGCTTGTTGGAGGCACCACCATGATCATCGGCCACGTCCTTCCTGACAAGGAGACCTCCCTCGTGGAGGCCTACGAGAAGTGCCGGGGTCTGGCTGACCCCAAGGTCTGCTGTGACTATGCCCTCCATGTGGGGATCACCTGGTGGGCACCCAAGGTACCGCAGCTGGTAGAGTCCTCAAAGAAGGCATAAGAGTCTTATGGGCAGAGGGGCCATTTGGGCTCAGCTGCCGGGGGCCTGGTGCTCCCCTGCCTGTGTGGGCACCCCTCCTACCATGAGTCCAACTCCCCTGTTTTCCAGAGAAACTCATCTGGGATTCCACAAGGACAGCGGGTGGGCCTGCCTTGCTTAACCCATATTCCAGTAGACACAGGGAGTCCCAGGCCACAAGAGAGTCCAAGGCTAGAGACCAGAGGCCAGGCCTCAAGAGCTCCTTGCTCTGACCACAGGCTCTCAGCATATTATGTGCACATGAGGTGTCACTGTCCCTAATGGGGTGCATGCTGAATGGTGGGCTGAGACAGCTCAGGTGCAGAGAGCAGTGTCCTGTTTGTACTGGGAGTTGATGGCACTGAACTGAGGTCTCTAAACTGAGGATCATTCTTGTCCTGCTCAGCATTGCCTGGGACAAATGGCCCTCGGATGCTTCTTTCTTTCCTAGAGGAGCCTAGCTTTTACTGGGAGAAGACTTGAGTCTGCCCTGGGCTGCCTTGAGGCTGGTTCCCTCTGAGCCCTTTCTCAGTCCAGCTTCTGAGCCCATGTTGTGTCTGTGCCCTTGGCCTCTGGCTTTCCTCTCCTCTCCCTGCTCAGTCCAGGGGAGGATTCCTACTTCCTTTCTCTTCCTGAAAACAGTGTACAGGCATTTAGGTTTTGCTTCATTGCTGGGGTTTTATTGCTTATTACCCAGGGAAGTAGATGGTGCCAGTAGTTTGGATGCCCCAGTACCATAAAACTAACATATAAGTTTCACTAAGTGGACCTTACACTAAAGGGTCCGACCCCCTTCTGTGGTGATAACTAAAAGCCACATTCTACTTCTGCTTGGATTTTAGCCTTGAGTTGGTGGCTCACCCTTCCCATCGTTTCCCACCTGGAAAGCACTGGAGCCCTGAGACCCTCACACATGAAGGCCCCTCTGCTGGTACCAGGCTAATGCATCCTTATCTCAGATGGGTGTCTTTTTTTTGGACTCCCTCTGGGCTATGACCCCCTCCCTGGAGCCCCTCTGCCTCCCCCTGGAATTGACCTGGAACTGAGGATCCATGCAGATTCCCAGCAACACAGGGGCCAGATCAGCCATCCCTAAAGCTGCCAGAGATTGTGGAGACTCACTCATCTAGAATTCTAAATTCTTTGTTTTTTATAATAAATATCATTTTCTAACCACAAATTTTTTTTAAAAAATTTTTTTAGATGTAAATGAACACAATACCTCTATTTTCTTTATTTTTATGTGGTGCTGAGAATCGAACCTAGTAACTCACGTGCTTTGGATGAGTGCTTTACCGCTGAGCTACAACCCCAGCCCCTAATCACAAATTTTTAAAAAGGAAGCACATAATCCATCCCTCTGGTCATTTCAGGTTTCTTTCTTTCCGGATTTCGTACATGCTTTTCCATAGCAGCTCTTTTCTCGAGTGTGAGCACTCTGTGTGTTGCTGCACAGCCTTTGTGAGCTTTGATGTTAACGGCCACCTCACATTCTGGCAAGCAGATGAGAACCTCAAGTTGGTTTCCTACTGTTAGACCAGTGTCCCTTCCATTTTTTTTCCCTAACATAAATAATGTTGGGATGAATGCCCTTATTTGCATAGCTTTGTTCATGTTTTGTTTTGTTCCTAATTTGATTTTCCCTTTCTCTGGTTTAAGTATCCTTTGTGACACTGCTTCCACTCTGGGAGCTGGGGAAAAGGCCATAGGAATAGAAGTTGTTTTTCCTGCATTTATCAGGGAGGCTGGCTGACTTGGAGATGCAGACCCAGGACAAATCTATGCAATAGGAAAAGCACACCCATAATCTAAGCACCCAGCCTCATCTAAGAGCACAGCTCCGGGCATGTTGTTGTTCAAAGGACTTAGGCATCCTCTTGGTCAGGTGACCTCACAGCAGCCTGGGGGTGGGAGGAAAGTGAGACACTGCAAGGTTGAGGGGAGTCATAAGGAGATTTGACCTGCTGAGCTGGGGCTGGCCAGTGTCCTTGCTGGGCCAGTGCCTGCCCCTTCATCTCTGGGATCTCAGTACTCACCTTGCATTGCCCTTGCGTTTAACTCTCCAGGTAAAAGCAGAAATGGAAACCCTGGTGAGGGAGAAGGGCGTCAACTCGTTCCAGATGTTCATGACCTACAAGGACTTGTACATGCTTCGGGACAACGAGCTATATCAAGTGTTACACGCTTGCAAGGATATCGGGGCGATCCCCCGAGTCCATGCTGAAAACGGGGAGCTTGTGGCGGAGGCAAGTCTGCAGGAGAGGGTGGCAGATGGGGGTGGTACCAATGGGGACAATTTGCTGGGTCTGGGGGTGGGGGGCAGTTTCCTGACCACCTATCACTGATACTGCAAGATTCAGGCAAAACAATTTATAAAAAACAAAGTGTGAGCTGTGAACACTGTTGGTGCTAAATGTTGGTAGAAAATCCAAACTTAGGTACTGTATATAAAAAATACCTCTCTCTTTTAAGTTCTAATGGCAAGATGTTTAAGGTCCATTAGAGCACAAGAATTTGGAACACCTCTTAGAAATACTTTTCATGAGATTTGACATACAGAACAAACAAGAATCAGCTTTCTACTTTCCTATATCTCTTCAGAGGAACCGAAATAGTATAGAGATTATTCTCTGGTACCAAGAAGGATAGACCTCTGGGTTCTCCTGGGTTTGGGGGTAAGGTTTGGTCTAGGAGTTGCTGAAGATAGAGATATATCTAGATTTCCAGTGAGAAAACTCTTACTTTCAAACCAATCAACAGTATTTGTCTTTGGCACCCTGTCCTGTTGGCTAGTTATGGAACTATATTTCTAAGAGAAAAATATATGTTCTGTCATTAAGAAGAAAGAATCAGGGCTGAGTGTAGTTTGGCGGTTAAGAAGTGAGAACTGGAAGAGCTTCACTTACTGTCTGTGGTTCTGGGTTTCCTCTTCGGAAGACAAGTGTTACAGAAGTGAGGCCCATGGCCACCCTGTCGGGATGGCTGTGTCTAGCATATTCTTTGTCCCTTAGATTCGGTATTTTCTTGTATCTCTATGATTCAGTTTTCTTTTGCTATTATGCAGGGTGCCAAGGAGGCACTGGATTTGGGTATCACAGGCCCAGAAGGAATCGAGATCAGCCGTCCAGAGGAGGTAAGAGAAGCTCCTTTGTCCTCTGTCATCTTTTCTCATGTAGGCTCACAGAATCCTGTAGGATAGAAGAGATGTCAAAATTATAAGTCATATCACTTCCTCCCTGGGTGAAATTTCGATCTGGAAGCTTCCCAGGGGTCAACTTCTTCCGTGCTGAGGCCAACCTGACCTGGAGCTTCCTTGAAAGAGATGATTGTGGGACATCATACATACCACACCCCATTCGATTCTGGGGAAGATGTCATCAGCTCCAGGAGTTGTTTTGCCCAAACTGAATCAGGAGACAAAGAGACTGAAAGGGACTTTAGATGCTAGAAGGAAGTCCAAACCATAAGCCAGGGACTTGGCATTTTGGGGATGAGATCCCATCTGAGGAATACCATGGACCCTTCCCAGCAGAAATGAAAGGCACCTGCCTGTCCATGCCTTTCTCCCCTGCTTACTCATTGAGATGGAAATTAAAAGCCCTGACAGTAGAATGAATTTGACATAACTTTCCTATGTTCATATATGAATACATGACCACTGAAACTCCACATCATGTACAACCACAAGAATGGGAAGTTATACTCCATGAATGGATGATATGTCAAATATATTCTACTGTCATGTATACCTAAAAAGAACAAGTTTTTTAAATAAAAAATAATAATAATTAAAAGCCCTGTTCTCCTCTGCCCTCTGATTTTACCTTTGCGTTTAATTTTGCTGAGTATTGACACAAGTCCCTCATAGTCCCCCTGCTGAAGAATTCTGCTCTGGAGGGACCATATGAGATAAACAAGGCCTTCTGGCCCCATGAGTGCTCAGACATCCTCTCCTGTGGGTGAGGGAAAGTGCTTTTCCTTTCCTCAAATGCAAAGTGGAGGTTGGATGTCAAGGAAACAGGATACATGGTCCCACTATCACCCAGGAGCCATGGTGGCCTGCCTTCCTCCTGCCCTGCATCTGTCCTCCACTGCCTTGAATATAGGTCCTGTTTGGGCACCTCAGAACTGGTGGAGGAGGATGCACCAGATCCACAACCCTGAGGGTGCCCGTGAGAACAGGGTGAGCAGTGGTGCACCCAGGCCTGCACCTGCTTTTTTAGGTTACATGAGGCAAGAGCAGGGCTTTCACTGAGGTGGTGACAACGACAGCATCTGATGGTTAAAGGGAGGGCCCTGAGTCTGCCCCTGCTGGGGCAGATTTGCTCCACCGAGGCCATTTGGAAATGTGTAGAGATATTTTGGGTTGTCCCAACGGGGAGAGAGCGGGACACTGCTGGCATCTAGTGGGCAGAGGCAAGGGATCCTACAATGCACAGGCAGCAACTCACAGTTACCTTGCACCAAATGCCAGTAGTGCTGAAGGGCAGATCCCCAATTAGGCTAATCTCCAGCTTGACATCAGTCCCTATTGCTCCTTTACTGCATTTGCAAGGTGGTGACGGAGAGAAAGCAGGAAGACAGGGAGAAATGAGACCCCAGGTTTTCGTTTGACTTTCTTTCATTGCCTTTTAAGTAAGCCCTGATGGCATCCAGAAAGGATGTGCATGGTATTCTAAGTCCCAAGACCCTTTCTCTGTGGGAGCAGAGGTTTTGGGAGCCTGATGCCCCTGACCAGGCTTTGCCCCCAGTCAGCCCCTGAGGGTACAGCCAGCCCCTCCTGGCAAGGGCTCCCAGGCAGGTGTGGCTCCAGGAGATGCTGAAGCTTGGTTCCTTCCTGTTCTTTGTTTCTCACAGCTGGAAGCGGAAGCAACTCACCGGGTCATCACCATTGCAAACAGGGTAAGTAGCCCAGTCCCTGCAGGGATCCCAGTGTAGTCCCACTCTGCACTGGCTCCCAGGACCCCAGCTCTGTTTGCCAAGTGGAGTGTTATTTGGAGTCCTGGCATGCATCCCTCAGCTCTCTTCCACCAATTTGAGCTAGCTGAAGCTGAGTTCATTGCTCAAGGGTAAATGGCCCAGGGAGGCAGGGCAAGGTGGGGGACCCCGAGACTCTCTGCAGCTGGAATCTGTTTATTTTGGAGGACGAGGTAGACTTACAACATAGAATCATAATTAGACCTACGCTGTTCCATCATTGTTTACAAACATTTTTCCCCGTGTAGTCCAGGGGAAAGCGCCCTTGGTGTTAAGAAGGCCCTGGTGGAGGGTGGTGGTTGGAACCTGCAAGGGACGGTGAAGGAATGGTGATGCCAGAAGTTCTAGACTCAGTCTTTACCTAATCCCAGCCTTGGCCACATGCACTCTGAGTCACTATCTCCTTATACAAAATTGGAATGATAGTGTCACTTGCTTTTCACAGGGTGGTTGTAGGACCAAAGGAACCCAGGAAGGGGAAGCACTTTATCGACAGTAGAGCTCATACAGGTCATTGCTCCTAAGCCACTGCTGAAGGATTTGATTTTTTTTCAGATAATCTGACTGCTGCTTCTAGAACAGTGGCTTTCAAACCCTGGTCTCTGGACCAGCAGTATCAGCATCACTTGTCAGAATTAGGGACTTAGAAGCACAAACTCCCACTGAATCAGAAACTGAGGGTGATTCACAGCAGTTTGTGTATTAATAAGCCCCCCAGTGATTCTAATAGG
The DNA here is from genome assembly GCA_020662805.1 of Glaucomys volans. Classification (NCBI taxonomy): domain Eukaryota; kingdom Metazoa; phylum Chordata; class Mammalia; order Rodentia; family Sciuridae; genus Glaucomys; species Glaucomys volans. Next base: position 238,978 of record JAJEJO010003010.1, read on the forward strand.
GGCCCTCCCCTCTGGAATGGCCTGGGCCCCCCAAGGATGTTAAGCAGGGAGGTGTGGTCTTAAGAATATGGGGCGGGGTGGGGTGGGCCTGGCGCAGTGGCACAGGCCTGTATTCCAGAGGCTTGGGAGGCTGAGGCAAGAGGATCATGAGTTCAAAGCCAGCCTCAGCAACTCAGTGAGACCCTGTCTCAAAATAAAACACAAAATAGGGCTGGAGATGTGGCTCAGTGGTTGAGTTCCCCTGAGTTCAATCCCCGGTAACCACCGCCCCCCCAAAAAAAATATATAGGGGCAGGGGCAAAGAGTCTGCAGGTCAATTAGTCAGTTGACTTGTATCATGCACATCAAACCTCAGGCCAGTTCCTAAACTCTTATGTCCTTCTAATTTGATTAGCAAAGAAAGCATCAGAATAACATTTGATGAAACAGTTTCCCATTAGCTCTTTGTACGTCTGGCAGTTAGACAAGGACCTCATTTCATTATTGTGACAACTGGTACTTCCTGATGGAAATTTACCCCAGAATAAGGAAAATCTAAACAATGAAAAGGCAGCTTTTTGGTTTCTAGCTCAAACATGTGCCCAGAGAAGTTAAGCCATGGACCCTAGCCACACAGCTCAGTAGAGGAAAAGCTAATCAATTTGACAATCCAGGCCTGTTCACAAAATGGGTCTTGTCTGTCCTATACTCTGAACCCTGACCCTGTTCCCAGGGTCCACCTTTCTCCTGATAAGGCATCCTGTAGACAGCAAGCATTGTAATTTTCGATATAGGATATAATACAGGACTGTCTCTAGGTCGTCATGTTTGTAAACAGGAAGGTAAAATAGGAAAAACAGTCCCTCCCTTTAAATTATAGTCCAGGCGGTTGGATGGGAGAAAATGGGAGATTCGGACACGACAGTCTTGACCCGAGGTTGCCTCTGGGGTTGGCCTCCCTGGCAGGATCTGCTACGGGCTGCCACCTGCTGCCTTCTTCCTGCCAGCCCTGCGTGCTCAGCATGACTGTCACCTGGAAGTGGGGTTGAGTGACCCAGGGGGAGGTGCCAATACCAGGACTGATTGTGCCAGGGTTAATTTGGTGCTTGTTACCTGTTTTGAGGTTGATGTTCCTACTTCCCACTATTTCTTGTGTTTAGACTCACTGTCCCATCTACCTGGTCAATGTGTCCAGCATCTCTGCTGGTGACGTTATTGCGGCTGCTAAGATGCAAGGTGAGTGCTCAGGCTTGGATGCACGTTGTTGCATTGTGGGCCTGGAGAACTGCAGGGCCCGCTAGCGCAGTGCACGGTGGGCCTGGCTTCTGAGGGCAGGCTGCACACCCGGCCTTCCCTGTTCTCTGCTACCCTGGGCCTCAGAGTGCCCCACCCTTGCTTGGGTTCATTCCTGGAAGCAGAGCCTTCTCCACACATTCGTATGCGGCCCAGCTTTACAGAAATGTCTGTCACCTCACCTAGGTCTCTTAGTTTTATGTTGACTCACTAATTGGTGTCTTTTTGGCCCCAGATTTTACTAACGGTTGCCTTGACAACTACCATAAAACCCTGGGCCAATTCCAGTGAGCATTTTCGGGGGGTGTAAAGAGGTCCCTGGAGGAGTGACAGTGTGTGAGCCCAACTTCCCTTTCCAGCCATCTGGAACCCTGCAGAGCACTTGTGTAGCTCCCTGTGCTGATCCCCTGGCAATACCTGGCTTTGTGGCTGTGTGTGGTCCGGCCACTGCAGAGCACTGGCAAAGGCCTAGTAATGAGAAACAAAGTCATGGTCACTACCCTAGGGATGTCAGTCAGAAGCAAGAGCACCCCAGATTTCCACAGTTTTACCCTCTAGACCCCACCCTTTACCTCTCCCCTAATTGAAGCCCCTGGCAGGGTCCCACCTGGCCTCTTGCCCCAGCCTGCTGGACTGATGCCCCTCCTGGCTCCCTGCCCTCTGGCCTTACCATGGATCCCACCCCAACAATTCTTTTGAAGCTGCTCACAGCACTTGCCAGCTCAGAATACAGGCCAGACTACTCCTAGCCCAGCATTTGCGCCCTGCATCCTGCCAACCACCACCAAGCCTCAGCTCCCCACTGCTCCCTACACACACCCATGACCTGGCCAAACTGGGCTCCTCCAAGCATGGCTCAGTGCTGCCTGTCCTCAGAGTCTATGCCCTTGCTCAGAGTTAGCAGGACAGTAGGGAAGTCCCTGGGCTTGGACCACGCCAGGCTCTCAAATGCCCCAGCAAGCATGGGGAAGTCCCTCCCTTTCTACCTTTAGATTCTTCAGCTGAAAGAGGCTCAGGCCAGTGATCTCTTGGGCTCAGTGGCTTCCAAGTTCCAATTTTGCCCCTTTTCCTTCCAGGGAAGGTGGTGCTGGCCGAGACCACCACCGCACATGCCACACTGACAGGCTTGCACTACTACCACCAGGACTGGTCCCATGCGGCCGCCTACGTCACCGTGCCTCCTTTGAGACTGGACACCAACACCTCCACCTACCTCATGAGCCTGCTGGCCAAGTAAGACATTGCAGCAGGAGCACGCAGCCATCAGCCCACTGTGCATGCCATGCGGGGGATTCTTAGGTCTTTGAGAAGATGTCCCAGAGGCCTGGAAGCAAGTCTGACTTAGGTTTGATTTTGTTGTGGCCATGAGATGAGTTTCTACAGAGTCCATCAGGTGATCCCTTGGGCTTCTCTGACCACTTGAGAGAGAGCTTCTGGGTGTAAAAAGGAAGGGCTTGGCAGAGCTGAGAGCAGTGGTGAGTCGCATTTCAAAGGACATTGACATTCACACCACAGCCCAGTGGGGGACCCTAGGATGTGGCCCAACACCCATACAAGGGTCCCTTTTCTCTCCCTTGCCACTCGCTCTCTTCTTTCTTTCGCTCTCTTCTTCCCCTCCTTCCTTTTTCCTTCTCCCTCTTTCCCTTCCTATCCTCCCTCCAGATCCCCTTTCCTCCAGCACCTCTCCAGCACTGCCTTCCCCTGTTCCATCCTAATCCAAAAAAGATGGTCCGGTGAACAGTCTGAATTCAATAGGGAGAAACATAAAAAGGTTTGGAGAATCACAAGTTCAAGGCCAGTCCCAGAAACTTGGCAAGACCCTGTCTCAAAATGAAAAAAGGCTAGGAAGGTGGCTCAGTGGTTGAGCCCCCCTGGGTTCAATCCCTGGTACAAAAAAAAAGGAAAAAGAAAAGAAAGGAAAAGAAAAGAAAAGAAAAAGAAAAAAAATCATGTTTTGTCCCAATAACTGCTTGCAGCGTCTTTCTCTCCTCTAGTGACATTTGGGGAGGAGCCATTGCTTCCTATTGCTTCCTCTTCACTTTTGGTCATTAAAGTCCCATCCATTTTAAAAGTCAATCTCCTCCCCTCCCTTCCCCCAGCTCACCTCAAGTTGGGGTAGGTGGATGAGGGAGAAACAAGGGTCTTCCCCACACCCAGGCCTGCATCTTTCCTTGCTTCCAGACTAGTGAGGACCCCAGCAAGGCAGCTTATGTCTGGAAGCTCACAGGGCTTGGCCCCCCCAGCACTCATCCCCCAGGGCTTGGAGGCAGAGCCACCAGTCCACTGCCCCAGCAAGTACCCATCGCTGTCTTCTCTGCACTCTTGAAATGCTCCTACTTGGCTTTGGGGTGGTCTAGCGGGGAGAGTATGGGGGCAGTACTGAATCTGAAATAGGAGGCCAGGGCAAGACACCAGGCTTCTGCATCCTGTGCACACTCCCATCTCCCACTCCATCTTGGGTTTTTACAGACGGGGGGTGGGGTCAGGGCAAAGATACCTCTTCTAGGGCATGGGAGGGAGTGGAGGGAGGCGATCAGCCACAACTAAAGGTGGTTCTCTAGATCATGGGGCATTTAATTCATCCCTGTCCTTGGTTTTCAGTCCTGGTTGCCAACAACTGGAATCTCAGCACTTGATATCATGTTAAGGCCCTGAAGACAGGTGTGGGGAGAGGGCTTTCCATATTGGGGGAGTGAAGTCAGCAGAGTCTGGGGTAGAGGCACCATGTGCATCATGGCTTCGTGGCAGTAGTTTTACTCAGTCCTATCTGCTTTTCCTTGGGAAAAACCACCCTCCTTTTCATCATTATCAACACAAAAAGGTAATTGTCAACAACCCACTATAATAACTTGGGCTAGGTTCCAAGGTCAGAGAATCTTTTTAAATGCTTCCACTTGGTACAAGCAGATTTACTGCAAGAGCAAAAGATAGTAAGTGCCCAAACCCACACAAATCAAGAATTATTAATTGAATAACTTAAGTTTTTTATCTAGCCCATTTTGTCCCCGTTTATTTAAATTCTGTTCATTTAAGAAGAATTGTGATTTTATGTATTAGAATAGTTTGAAACCCTTTTTAACTCAATACATATTGTAAAATGTGTGCTATTTTTTAGGATTCAGAGCACGATTTTCACATTTTATTTATGGAAAATTATGATTACTATAATTTTGCCTTTATAATATATTGTTAGTATAATTTCCATGATGCAAAATACTTGATAGAAAACCCGGATACCAATTATTATTGCTGAAAAAGAATAAGAGCTGTTCCATTATTATCTATTTTAGGATGTGATGTCATAGACTAAATAGGAATAAAAACATAGTCTATATATTTGAGGATTTGTCCTTTATTTAAAAATTAGTCTTCTTAAAGGGATTGGAAATTTTTTTTTATTTGAACATGTAAAACATTGAAGTACATCTTTGACAAACCCAGTCATGTTTTAAGCTTTAAAGAATTTGGATGGGTATTTTCTGTCTCCCAGATTTGGGGGAGTATTGGAGAAATCAAAAGCTCTTCTGGGAAGCAATGCATTCATTCACATCTTCCTACTTATGGGGGAGACTTTTGAGAAAGTTGGGTGTGGAGCCCAGGCTGCAGGGTCCCTGACTCCAGTCCATGACCCTGTAGTGGAGACTCTCGATCTAAGCCCTGCCCTGGTGTCTGGAGGCTCCTAAAGAGACAGCAAAAGTCCTGGAGATCCCACATCTCTTGGTGGGTTCTGAGGTGCAAAGAACCTGGGGAGCCAGGGGGCTCTAGAACACACCCTCTGCTCCGTGCAAAAGCCTCTTCCACTGTCTCTGCAGCCCGGGGGGATGTCATCCCCTGCCACATTAAGGGCTAAGTCATCTTCCTGTGGATTTGACCAGGTACATTAATCATTTGGCAAGAGCTGTAATTAAGGAGTCTGCCAGGCCCCCATGGAGACAGCCCAGGTGTGGCCTTGGCTGGGAATTGTCAGAGAGCCTGAGATCATGCCTCCTGACCACATCAGGGAAGGCCTTCTGCTCCCAGATTCCCTCCAGAGCGGCCATCATAGGCAGCCTGTGTGCACTCACCACATCTCCTACAGGGTTAAATGAGGCGCCTTCAAGGCCCCCACTGTGTGCTTCCAGCAGCTGTCCCCAGCTCCCCATAAGCCCCCCTGCCCTCCCAGGGCACTTCCTCCCGAGGTCGCCCTGATCTGGTTGACGTGGGCTTTCTCCCTCTGCCCCTCACAGCCTCTGAGCCCTCTGCCCACAGAGATCTTGAGCAGGGGCCAGCCGCCTGCCTTCTCCTTTGGCAGAAGACAGGCCATGTGCGTCTTGTCCTGCCCTGAGTCTTAGCCATCCTGCAAGCCATTGTGGACCTGGCTGTGCCTTACCCATCCGCGACCTTAATACCATCCGAGGACCGTGGGCATGGATGGCATTGGTGATAAACCAGTCGACTTTGAGACCATGTCAGCTCTTGCTGTCAGCTTCTTGTCTGTTGTCCCTCCTGCTGGGTATTTAGAGCCTCTGCATCCAAAGAAAGTTGTAGCTCCAAGCCACTCAGCAAAGTTTAACATTGAACCTGTGAATGCTGTATTGGGACCTGCTTGCTGCCAACAGGGATGGGGGTCACAGGGGAGCTGATGCAGGGAGCTAAGGAGATGAGCTGGCCTTTGATTTCATAACAGAAAACCCCCTCTGTCATTCCATTTCAGCTAAACCCAAAGTTTGGTTGTTCGCTGGCCTGTCTCATAAAAATCAGCTTATCAAAAGCTGTCACTCATTACTTCCCAAGCCCAGGCTTTCCCCTGTACCTGTCCCTCCCTCTGGGGCCCCTGGTCTCCCCTTCCTTCACTGGTCATTTGCTTCTCTCTCCCCAGTGACACTCTGAACATTGTGGCATCAGATCACTGTCCATTCACCACAAAGCAGAAAGCCATGGGCAAGGAAGACTTCACCAAGATCCCCCACGGGGTGAGCGGCGTGCAGGACCGCATGAGCGTCATCTGGGAGAGAGGAGTGGTATGTGTCTCGGAGCCAACCCTGGGGTCCAGGGCAAGGTTTCATTCTGAGGATCCCACCAAAGATCATTCTCAGGAGGGCAGGTTAAGCCATGCCCGAAAACAGAAAGCCCAAGGTGTAGCTCATATGCTTGGCTTGTGCAAAACCCCGGGTTCAATCCCCCAGCTCCAAAACGAAACAAAACAGAAAACCCACAACACAAAAAAGGTCTTTTCCCCCTGATTAGAAAGGGAATAAGATCTACTATAAAAATTAGGAAAATAAAGGAAAGTATAGGAAAATAATTCCTGTCATTCCATGCCTAGAATTTAATTAGTAATGTTTTTTTGTTTTTTTTTTTCTAGTTTGATGCATGTACCATACATTATTTTAAGAACTGGATATGTCTTTTTTTTCTTCATATAATAGTATATCTTGAGTGTCTTCTTATATCAATAAAAAGGTTTTTTTAAACGTCTTTTTGAAAGCTGAAAAATATTCCCTCCAGTTGAAGCACTGTACTTTATTTAAGCCTTCCTGGTGTTCAGAACTTCGACTGTTTCAAATTTTTGCACTTAAGAAATAATGCCCGGCGGGGCGCGGTGGCGCACGCCTGTAATCCGACTCAGGAGGCTGAGGCAGGAGGATCGCGAGTTCAAAGCCAGCCTCAGCAACTTAGCGAGGCCATAAGCAACTCAGTGAGACCCTGTCTCTAAATAAAATACAAAATAGGGCTGGGGATGTGGCTCAGTGGCCGAGTGTCCCTGAGTTCAATCCCCGGTTCCAAAAAAGAAAAAAGAAAGAATGCCGTAGATGGGCTAGGATTGTGACTCTGTGGTAGAGGGCTTGCCTAGCACATGTGAGGCACTGGGTTCAATCCTCTGCACCAAATAAAAATAAATAAATAAAATAAAGGTATTGTGTCCGTCTATAAAAAAAAAATAAAAAAAAAAAGAAAGAAAGAATGCTATAGAGAACCACTTTGTTCATGAGTATATGTTAGCATTTCTAATGATCCTTTAGGACAGATTCCTAGAAGTGGATCTCTGAGCCAAGGGATATAACATTTGTAAAGTTCTTGGTATATTTTATCTAATTGCATTTCAAAAAAGATAGGGACTCCAACTTCATTTGAATACCACCTGTTCTGCCCATGAAGAATAAGTTATTTTTGGTCTTGATCTATCACGGATGAGACTCAATACAAAATATGAGCTGAAAGAGATTTGAAGTCCTTAAGGCTAAGCCACCAGCTCAGAGGAGGCCCCTGAGCTGGCTCAGGAATGCCCCTTGAAAGGGAGTCCACGCAGCCCTCAGGGAGGGAGGGTGGGTGGGGTAGTAAGAGGCTTCTCCAGAGCACAGAAATACACCTCATCATATACGCCCTTATCCACAGTGCCACTTTCCACCATTTCAGCTACACTCCATAAACCTCAGTCCAAAATATTAAATGGAAAGTTCCAGAAATAAACAATTCATGTTTAAAATAATTTTATTACAGCATATTATAATTGTTCCATTTTATTACTGGTTATTATTATTAATCGCTTACTTTTCCTAATTTATAAATAGAATTTTTTCACAGCTTTGTGTGTGTGGGAAAAAGCACAGGCTACATAGGGCTCAGGACTCTCCGGTTTCAAGCCTGCACTGGGGGTCTTGGAACATCTCCCCCACAGATGAGGGAGAACTACTGTAACCCTTGTGCAGGTGAAGGGAGGCCCTGACTTGTCCCTAGTGAGCACAGGAATTGAACTGGTAACAAGCAGAAAGTGGATTTATGTCAGGTAGGCATCACAAGAGCCCCTCACCATGTTGCTGAAGGAGGGAGAAAGGAACATGGAACCCACAGGACCAAGCCTGGCCATTGGCTGATCCCGGACAGTGCTCACAGCAGTGTCCTCCTCAGGACTAGAACTCTTACCACCTGATCTAAAAGGCCACAGGCCAGGGTCACAGGTGCCCCGGGGGAGAGCTGCACACCTGGAGTCTGGTTGACGTGACTCTCCTACAATGTTCCAGGTTGGAGGAAAGATGGACGAGAACCGTTTTGTGGCCGTTACCAGTTCCAATGCCGCGAAGATTCTCAACCTGTATCCCCGCAAGGGCCGCATCATCCCCGGAGCCGATGCCGATGTGGTGGTGTGGGACCCCGAAGCCACGAAGTAAAATTTCCTGCTGGTCTCCAGGGCTGAAGGGCCTTGGGCTTTCCAAGAACGTGTGTTGAGAACTCCCAAAGCAGACAGTCTGCGCACCCCTTCTGGCCTAGAGAAGTGTGGCCCTGCTGACTGAAAGCCGTCTTCTTGCCTCCTCTGGGCACGGGCATGTTTGGTGTCTCGGTCTCCTCCTCTTATAAGACCAGTCAGACTGGATCGAGACCCACCTGTGACCTCGTTTTGCCTTAGTTACCTTTTTAAATGCCCTGCCTCCAGAGATGGTCACGTTCTGGGGTCCTTGGGGGTTTAGGCTTCAAATCATAACTTTTGAGGAGTCAGAGTTCAGCCCATTACCACCAGCCTTTGCAGGCTGTCCTTCCCATGGGGTGTGGGCCCCTTCCATCGAGTTTACCTTTCTCAGAGCTGCTTCTCCTGCCCTCCCCTCCAGGACCATCTCCGCCAGCACCCAGGTGCAAGGAGGGGACTTCAACCTCTATGAGAACATGCGCTGCCATGGCGTGCCGCTGGTCACCATCAGCCGGGGGCGTGTTGTGTACGAGAATGGTGTCTTCATGTGTGCCGAGGGCACTGGCAAGTTCTGTCCCCTGCGGTCCTTCCCGGACACTGTCTACAAGAAATTGGTCCAGAGAGAGAAGGTAAGGTGGGGAGGGCAGGAAGATAGGTGCGAAGAGGTGGAAGCCTCCACTGGGGGACATCTCATGTCACTGTTTTAAATCTCAGAGATATTCTCTGTTTTCCCAGCAAGTGCTATTGCCGTCTCTGGAGCGTGGAGAAGGCAGGACCAGCAGAGTGCTAGAGTTGGAAAATCCTGGTTTCCATTTCCCATCTTTGATTACCAGATTGAATTTTTGAGAGTGCTGAGTTCCTGGACACACAAGGGAAACGTGTGTCTGTGACCACTGAGTTTCTCTTGATACCAGGCTGGCCCTTGAGTGACAGCCTTTGCTGTCCTGCCACGCTTGCTATGAATAAAGGCAGGTGGAGCTGGTATTCAGATTGCCGGGCATCCAGAGCATAAGAGGAGGCAGGTCTATTAACACTGAAGACCAAAGCTACTGGCAGGCTCTCCCAGGCTCCCTGAGCCACCGAGGCCAACAGCATAGAAACCCAAAGCCAGGACCACTGTGGGGGAGCAGGCGTGGGCTGCCAGAAACAGGCATGACTTTAGTTACCATAGCATTGAATCCAAGCACAAACTCAGGGTCTCTCAGGCAGGCAGGCAAATGGTCCCATCTTACGGTGCTCCCCAGACTTAGACAGCAAGCAGGAGGATGCCTCAGCCCCGCCTCTGGAGAAGGAGCCAGAAAGAGCTGGAAGAGCAATGCATCTGCACTCAAGATTGTCTGACAGAGGGAGGCTGTAATAGTAAAATGGTGCAGCTGCTGTGGAAAAGTTTTGCAGTTTCTCCAAAAGTTAAAAGTACAGTTAGCATATGACCCAGCAATTCTACTCTCAGGTATATACCTAAGAGAAACGAGAACATATCTGTACAAAAACACGTAACTGATCGTGCATAGTAACACTATTGATAAAAGTCAAAAAGTAGAAACAACCTGAATGTCCATCAGCTGTTGAATGGATAAATTTGTCGTATATCTTTTCAGTGGAATATTATCCAGCCATAAAAAAGAATAAAGTACTAATAAACAATACATACAATATGGATGAATCTTGAAATTGTTATTCTAATTCAAAGAATCCCAAGACAAAAAATAATATTATATGATTTCATTTATATGAAATGTCCAGAAGAAAATCCATAGACAGAAAGTAGATTATTAGTGGTTGCTTAGGGCTAGGGGAAAGGGAGAAAGCGGAGTGACTACTGATAGGATAAGGTTTCATTTGGGGGTGATGAAAATGTTTTGGATTAGTGGCAAAACCTTGTGAAATACTAAATCTGACTAGATTTATACTTTAAAATTGTAAATTGTGTGATATTCTGATGATGTCTAAATTTGATGGGGAAAAAAAAAAGACTATCTGACAAGGGTCTTTGGCAATTCTGGAAAAAAATTTTCATCAGGAAATAGGATGAAAAGAGCAGAGGATGTGTCTCAAGCTTCTAGGAGGCAGCCTCGGGAGACACACGGAGCCCCCCTGCCTCTGGGCCAGGGGGTTGGGGAGCAGCCCCAGGCCTCAGGAGGAAGCTCCCCAGAGCCTGTGGTCTGAAGGCCAGGGACCATTCCGAGTAGGCTGAGGAACAGGCGCAGACCCCACGCTCGCAGCTCAGACCAAGGGATGAAACCTGCCCGCTGTGGAGGACTCCTGGGTCCCCGTGTTCACAGAAATATACTACAAAAGAAGGTCCACCACTCCTGAGGATGTTCTTGTGGTCTCACGAATGCAGCGCCTCAGCTGAGACCCAGCCAGCCTTGAGGATTGGGCCCTGCCAAGAGTGCCATGTGGCTAAGTCCCTCTTGGACCACTGCGTCCTTAACGCTCTCAATTTAAGGAACCTGAACTTCCACCACAGGTGGGCTGTCTGGAATTCGTTTTGCCTGTCCAGCAACCTAGAAGTCCACATCTCCGTTTTTGAGCAGCACTTCCTTCCTCTACCTTGACCTTGGGTCTGCAGTGAAGCTGTAGTCTCTAATGTCCAGCTGGTCGGCTATGGGGAAGGTGAGGCCGGGGCCCAAGCTGGCCCAGCTACAGAACTGCTCGGGCAACTTGACAATGGACCCAAGAACAGAAAGCCCCTCTGGTGGTGAAGCTGAGACCAAGCTCTCTTCCCCTGTGGAGAACTGAGGACACAGAGTCACCAGCTGTCCTGCAAGACATGAAGTCCTTGAAGCAGATAAAGTTACTTTTGCAAAACACAATAGAGAAAGTTGGGTGAAGTGACCAGATTACAGATAGACGGAGAGGGTTTTTATTAACAAAAGAACAGGTTTGGGGGAAGCCTGTGAAGGCCTGGAAATCAATAAGTAGAATGTCACCCAGCTTGTGTGGCATCCAGAGATCATGAACTGTCTTACGGTGTTGGCCAGCAAGCCCCCCAGGGTTAGACTTGTGGCCTGGCTCTACTGTTTAGCAGCTGTGTAGCCTTGGGCAAACTGCTTAACCCCTCTGGACCCCAGCTCCCACATGGGGTAATCATAGCACTTCCTAGTGAAGTTATCTGAGAATTGAATGTGCTGATAAATGCAGGTCCTTCTAATGGCCTCTGAGTGCTTGGTAAGTATGATTACTCTCTTTCCCACTTGGAAGAGAAAAGCATAACTACGGATCTGTTTCAGAGAACATGAAGGAATGGCCTTTGAGAAATCACCCAGGTCTTTCATTTCTCTTAACAGGATTGTCAATAAGCATGGAGCAGGAGTGCAGTCCAGGCTGCACCGCTGAGGGGGCAGGGTTAGATGGTCGCTGTGTGGTTAGATGGTCCTTCAGACCTTGTGCACACACTCCCCCACACACCTTCCCCTCAAAACAGCACTCCTGAACACAGTGAAGCATGGAAACGACCTGGGCCAGAGCAGGTCTAGGAGCTTTACTCCTATTAATTTATTGTATCTCATCACAACTCTTATGATGTAGGTACAGTTATCATCCTAATGTTGCAAAAAAAGGAAAGAGAGAGATTAAATGACTTACACAAGGTCACACAACTTACAACTGGCAGAGTTGGGATCAGAACCCAGGCGGCCTGGGGAGTATAGAATGAACTAGCCTTGGGGGTCTCCAGGTCAGCTCTGTAGCCTCTATTCCCACACTTATCAGACCACAGTGAAAGGCATGGCCCCTTGGGAGCCTGGCATTGAGGGGGTAGCTTTGCCCCATGCAACGCTCAGACTATCCCATGAGGATTCTGCCAGTTGTGAGGGGAGCGTGAGTCTCCTCTGTGCACACACCCTGGGCACGTGCACCGACACAGAATTTAGGAGGAGCAAGAAAAGAAGCCTCACTGCCACCTAACTCGGGTCCCCTCGCGTTTCCCTGACTGACGCTGCTGCCCTTTCCCTTTGCCAGACCTTAAAGGTGAGGGGAGTGGACCGCACTCCCTACCTGGGGGATGTCGCTGTCGTCGTGCACCCTGGGAAAAAAGAGATGGGCACACCGCTGGCCGACACGCCTACGCGGCCCGTCACCCGGCACGGGGGCATGCGGGACCTTCACGAATCCAGCTTCAGCCTTTCCGGTAAGGGCAGCGCCTGTTGGGCCCCGGGCAGAGGGCCTGCTGGTGCTGAGCATCCTCTGCTCCTGGGGACGAGCCAGCCACGCACTGAGGGCTCGCCCTGGGGCTTCTCCCTGGAGACATCCTGAGGGTCCCACACAGAGTTCCAGGAGCTGCCCGGGGCCCTGGGTTCGAGGCAGCCTCTCAGGGGCCGTCATCCTGTTCCTCTGTTCTCTCTGACCTTGCCATGCCGTCCTCACATGCCCTGTTTTCACCTTTTTCTTTTATAACCAGGAATTTATTGTATATATTTAAGTAATCATATCTCTCTCTCTCACACACACACACACACACACACACACACACTCACACTCCATTTACTTTAAGTATTTCTGTCTCCTGACCTCTGTCTCCCAGTTCCTTTTCTGATCTCTCTGTCCCCTGGGACATGTCCTGGCCCCAGTCTGTCTGCAGAATCTCTGGGCTCATTGGCTGTGTCCCGTCCCCATTCTTAATGCCATGATTTAGCCCAGAAAGAATCCACTCAGCCCGGGCTGTGCTTGGGGTGGAGACAGCAAGAGGAATAAGACCCACATCATCCCACCCAGAGGACGACCACTCTGCTAGGAGAGGCAGGGGCTGAGCCCTGGGGGCTGGTGGGGGAGCCTGCCTGCCGAGGTACCTCATGCCCAGCTTCGTGCTGGGAGCAGCCTGCAGCAGAGCCATGTGCTTCCCGTCAGAGGTAGTGGTGGCCTGTGGGACAGGCGACACACACGTGCACACACACACACACATGCGCTGAGGGCCACTGCCACTTCCCCCTGTGATGGGACATGAATGCTGGGAGTCAGAGGCACCTGTGCCTAGAGGACTTGTCCCATCACCTCAGGCCTCGAGGGTCCAGGAGGGCTGGATGGCCCGGGCTGCCTGGGTACAGCCTGCCCCTAGCCCAGGAGAAGGAACACGACTGTACCAGCTTCCTCTCCTTTCTGCTTTGGGTCCTAGGGATGGAACCCAGGGTGCTGTGTCCCTGAGCTACTCCCTTAGGCCTGTTTCCTTTTTGTTTTTCACTTTGAGACGGGGTCTCACCAAGGTCAGCCTTTCCCTTTCTAAGTTGGTCTTGGGATTACAGATAAGGGGCTTTTGGGGTGTGGTTCTTTCATTTCCCCAAACAATGGAGTGTCCTCCCTCTCCCTCTCTCCCCCACTCGCTGAGACACTTATTTAGAGGTCCGCAGGCTGAGAGGCCGATCATGGTCTGCGGGCCTGACAGACTGTGCCCTGACTGCAGACCGGGAGCCTGCAGGGAGTGGGGCAGCTGATAAAGCAGACTCGGAGCCAGGAAAACCTGGGTTCAAATCCAGACTCCACTCCTTACACAGTGAGCAACAGGGACAAGTTACTCACTGTCCCTGAACCTGTTTCCTCGTCTGTAAAATGCGGTAGTGTTGATGAGGGCTGGTGTGCCCTGCGTCTCCTGGAGGTGGCTGTGGCCTGTTACCCAGGCAGGACTGCCGGCTCACCCTCTGCTTCCTTCCTGGCAGGTTCTCAGATTGATGACCATGTTCCAAAGCGAGCCTCGGCTCGGATCCTCGCACCCCCTGGAGGCAGGTCGAGCGGCATTTGGTAAAGGCACTGACCAGGCCCCCCGAGTGAGGATGCACCACTGCCACCCACCCGCACACCTTCTGGCCACGCTGCAGGGGGCGGGAGAGGCTGGGCTGGCAGCACCACCTGCGGGGGCCCCGACCCAGGAGTCTCCCACGTCTGAGCGTGATTTGCTGGGCTTTGAGCCACCCTAACAGGCACTTTGAGCTGTCCCTCCTGCTGTGCTCCCTTCCTGCGGCAGTGGGCTTCTCTGGGCCCCCCAAAGCCCACACTATGCACGGAGGGAGCGATGCACAGCCCTGGCCCAGCCCCTCCTCCCACCACTGCCGCCTCTGCTGGCTCTGGAAAGGTCCAGACTTTAGTGCCCTGCCCCTGGCCACCCCACCAGTGTCCAGAGCACTTTAGCAGATGTGTTTTATAAGTAAAGGCCTCCCTCCCCTACTCCCGTAGGCCCCTTGGTGACATTTCCCAAGTCAGACAGGTGTCAGCTTCCCAGCCATACCTAGGATATCCTATCTCTCCTGACACACCTCTGGTCCTGTGTGGGTGCAGTCAGGACTCTGGGTGTGGGTGTGGTTGGGACACCCTGTGCCCTTTGCCAGCCTCTTTGAGCTCCACACCCATACCCCAAAGGGTAGCTGGGCAGGGGTGTGAGGCTGGTGCCAGGCGCGTGTAAATGGTTTTGTTTTGCACGTTTGGTTTGCGCAGTGGTTTGGTTTGACTTGTTTGTGCATCCTGTGGAAAATAACGGTGCTTCGTGTCACTAGCATAGCATAGAAACAGGAATAGATGTGGTCCTTAGGAGATGCTGCACTCGCCACCAACCAGACAGCACAGGGCAGAGCTGGTGGGCCAGGCCGCACAGGCCCCTCCCCCAGGCTTCCTGGGCCAGGACCCCTCCCCTCCTTCATTTGGATTTTCTTCATTCTGAGAGGGGACCTGGATGCTGGCCCTTGACACCTTTAGGCAGCAGGCCAGCCCCTCCCATCTCTGGCCCTGGTCAGTCACTCCGGCACTGAGTACACACACACACACACACACACACACACACACCCCTCCCTGAGACTTCCTCTTGCTGGACAGAGGCCTGGCCACTCCTCCTGTGTGATTGGCAAGAGGCCTCATGCCTGCTGAGAGAGGGGGGAGTGGGAGAGGGACTGGCCAAATGCCCAGGGCCAGGGAGGCAGACTCCAGCCACAGGGACAGTGATATACCCACATCACTACACAGGTGCTGTGGAATCCCGTGGTCAGCCCCACACCTTAACTGGCTGGTGGCCTCATCTCCTCCCTTCAGTTGGGCCCTCCCTGCCCCTCCTGGAGGCAGGTGATGTCCATCCATCCCTAGTGATATGGGAAGTGACCCAGCCACCTGCCCTCGATAAGCCTTGTTTCCCCCTCGGGGAAATGATTTCATGTCGCACCTTTGGTTTGATCTCCCCAAGCTTTCAGGAGGCCCCTGGACTCTTGGCTAACGGTCATACCCTGTGCATTTCTAGAGTGCTTCTGCGTATCACAAAGCACTTCCACGTACAAGTTCTCACTCACTCCTTATGACAATAGAGCACACCTGTTATTCCTCCCACTGTACACATGAGGGAACTGAGGCCCAGAAAGTTTAGACTGTCTGGTCCCAGGAGTGTCATCACTGCCCTATGACCATAGCTGTCTTACTTAGCTATGGAGAGGAGGTGTGGGGTATATCTGCTGTCAATCCCACCAAGAACTAACTAGAAGACTTACTCCCCAGTAGGCATTCTGCTTTGTTTTGCACAAGTAGATAGATTTTTCTCATCTTTGTTGTAAACAAATTAATGCATATTCTTGGTTTGAGTCAGGACTGGCCAAATGTTGAGGGCCTCCCATGTCATTTGAGCTGCATCCACATCCTCCCTTCACTCCCCTTGTTCTCACTTAGGGGCTGAAAGAATAGATGGTAACCCAGGGAACAGAGGCAACTATGGGGACAGCAGGTAGGGACCCAGGCCTGGGAAAGCCACAATGGACAAGGGAAACTGTGACACGGACCCCTGGAACAATGCACACCATCTTTACCCCTTTCGGCCCTAGCTGGGTCATGGGCCTTGGGCAGATGCCAAAGAGCCAAGTGGTGGTGAGGCCAGCTGGGCAGAGCACCCTGCTTGGGCTTGCAAAGCTTTACCTTCTCTGAGTGCCTCCGCCCAAGAGATGCATGACCCAGGGTGCTGGGAGACCACATCTTGGAGGGGCCTGCTGTAGGCCTCCCACTTCATCCACTCCCACCCTGACATAGACCCAACCCCTGCCCAGGAGCTTCTAGATGGAAATCAGAAGGAGGTTCAAGGAGCCAAACAAATGGTCATCCCCACCATCCACTCCCTGCCCCATGCAGACTCCAGCCAACTCCATCACCAGCCCCCACGGCTCCTGGCTGGGATGGAAAGGGTTTCTGGTTGCACCGACTGCAGCTCTCAAATTGGTCTTGTACTTACTGAATAAATACTGTTGTTCTTGCCTTAGCTGCTCTCTAGGTTTGTGGGGTTAAGTTACCAGAAAATTGTGCTACTGTGTGTGTGTGTGCGTGCGTGTGTGTAGTGATAGGAGTGCACGGTAGGTCTCTGTCAAGCCGATGCCATGATGAGGGCTTTTCCCATACTGACCCAGAAACCACAGAACCACGCGGAAACCCTAACCCCCTCCAGCTGCCGAGGTGGTGGGCACACCCTGGGGTCGGGATGGAGCCTCCAGCACCCAAGTGACTTCCTCGCTCCTCTGTAAATGTCATGGTGCTAAGACAGTGTCAACCCCAAGATGACACACAGTCCTGTGCTTTGGCCACCGTTTGAGGCAAAAACAAAACAGCCCGACACGTTGTGTTCTGGTGCAGGTTTGTATTAAACTGTAGCTACTTCTCACTTGGTCTCTGTTGTGTTTATTCGAGGAAGAGGGAGTTTGGCAGGGGACCTCTTCTGCAGTGGCTGGCAGCAGACTTAGTTGCTAAGAAAACTCAGCTTTGATCCGTCACTTCTGTGGGGTGGCAACTCTCTGGGAGGCTTGATCAGAGTCTGGAGATTAAAAATAAATTGGTTTGAGGATCAGCCTCTCTTCTGAAATCCCAGAATTTCTTATGGGAATAAAGCCATGGTTTTTGATGCCAGATTCCCCAGGACAAGGTTGTTCAATTATCTGAAACAGGAATAATTAAGGGGAAGCATTAGATTCAAGAGGGTAAAAAACTAGACTCCCATGCAATGTACACTTTGTCACTTGTTCTCTTGGCCACCATTTTGGAAGCCCATGCCCTCTTCTCTCCATTCAAATCAGAACCTTGACTGGTGGCTTCACAAAAATCACAAGAAAAAGGGCTGTTGTAGAAGGGCCTTCTGACTGCTCTCGGGCTTTCAAAACATCACTTTGAGCTGGGCATGGTGGTGCATGCCTATAATCCCAGTGGCTAGCCTCAGCAACTTAGCAAGACCCTAAGCAACTTAGTGAGACCCTGTCTCAAAACAAAACACTCACCTTGGGGTTGGCCTGCTATACTGCTTTACACTCAAGCTTCTTGCGCTGTGTCCAGACCACCCCACCTCCCAACTTCTCTCTAGATCTCAAGCCTGATGTTGGGAGGGATTATCCAATCCAGCTCTTTCACACTCATGAGAAAATGAAATAATAGTTTCAAGTACTGTGGAGGGAGTCGTTGGTAGTGTGTGGGAAGTCTGCACACCACATTTGGGAGCCCACCAGACTTTTAACTGCCTAAAATCCATAGTAAGCACTTGGATGGGAAAATAGCTTGGCCATACATCTGACAAGCCTTGCACATGGTATCAGGGAATCTGTGGAGAATAAGAAAAGAAGGTGCTTAGGAAGACAGTGGATACTTTAGTATGTATGTGGTTGAAAAATAAAAGACCACAAATTCAGAGTTTAAGGCTCAATTTTTTAGGAGAATTTGCATTGGGGGAAACCAAGCCAGTCAGCAGCTCAGTGACCAACAGCCTCGATTTCTTAACTCAGAATCACAGGTTGACTTTCACGTGCAGAACAGCTGGTACTAAGAATTGCCCTGTAGTCGGTGGTGGAGGAAGGAGGTCATGGCACCCTAGGTATGAAGAAGAAACCTCATAGGTTAGATGATATAGGAGGGGAAAATGTTATAATCCTTGTTAATAAAATGCTCTTTGACAATGTCGCTAATAACATACATTTTCCTTTTGAACTTAAGTCTATGCTTAAATTTTGGTTTAAATACATCTTGTGTTTTCAGTTTTAAGCTTTACATAAATACACTCATCTAGTACCATCTTTCTGACTAGAATCATACAGATGCATGAAATAGTTTCCTTAAGTTGCAAATGTTTTATTATTATTTATTTTTGGTACTGGGGGTTTAACCCAGGGGTTCTTCACCCCTGAGCTACATTCCCAGCCTTTTTGTTTTTTTATTTTGAGACAGGGTCTTGCAAAGTTGCTGAACTTGCAGTCCTCCTGCCTCAGCCTCCTGAGTCACTGGGATTATAGGCATGTGCCACAATACCCAACTGAAATTCTTTTTTTTTTCCAACTACGTGAATATTTCTTTTTTAATTTTAGTTCATTGTACACAAATGGAGTACAACTATCATTTTTCTGGTTGTACACAAAGTAGAATCATAGAGTTTGCCTATTCATACATATCCATAGGGTAAAGATGTTTGTCTCATTGTATTACCTTGATTGTACACTGTCCTGTGATGTTTTGCCTTATAAACCCTGAAGGGAGTTACTCCCTTTTCATCAATTCCCAGTTGCATCAAGTTTCAAGCCACGAGACAGGTCAATTTCAGTAACAGAGACCTCTCAGGATGGTCTGATCCTTCCACTGCTGAGAGTGCAGAAGTCCCTGGAAAACAATTTTTCCTGGGGTATTTCGAGCCTTAGAGTAAAGGGGACCGTGGTGGCAGTGCCTTGAGGGCCTGTTTCTATCCAGCCAGTGTCTGACAGAATTCCTGGGATCCTCAGGAGAGGAAATCTGGAGGCTCCGCCAAGGGCGTCTTAGGACAAGGCACCTTATGTGGGAGCCCCAGAGTGGGGCGGGGGTCTCCTGCCAGGTCCCGCATGGATGAGGGAAAGAGTTTCTTTCGAAGGCCAGTGCCAGCTATTGATTAATCACTAAGAAACTTATCTAATTAAATAAACACAAAAGCATGGAGAGGGGTGTGACGGATCCAGGCCATGACAAGATCTGGCCTCAAAAACAACATGGAGAAGCCCACCTTCCCTTTATTTATACTTACAGGAAAAGGGGGACCTGGAGGGGCTTCTTCTGTGAGGAACAGAATGGGATGGAGTTGTGAGCCAACTCTGCAGGGTCACCTACCCCAGGCTGTCGAGACAGTCTCTCAGGATTGCCAGTTCCTCTATCCCATGGCCCCACCAAGCCTGAGTCTGCAAACATGGAGGTCTCCCCACAGCAGAGGTTTACCTGGACATTCAGTGTTCCAACAGCCAGACTTTCATGGGTGACTTGTCCCCATGCTCACAGTATCTCTCTTCTAAGTCCTGAGGGTTTGAGCTTGTGCTCTTAGGAGCACTTTATAGTTCCTACTTGATGTCTATAATGTGGTTCGCATCTTCTCCCAGTGTGGGAAACAATGAAAGGGTTTTGCCTTTCTTTTGTAA
The DNA here is from genome assembly GCA_020662805.1 of Glaucomys volans. NCBI lineage: Eukaryota > Metazoa > Chordata > Mammalia > Rodentia > Sciuridae > Glaucomys > Glaucomys volans. The sequence continues at coordinate 258,769 of JAJEJO010003010.1, forward strand.
TTCTTACTTCTTCACAGATACCACACTTTTCATCTGGCATTGTGGTCATGAGAACAATCAAGATGAAACTGTAATTAGGACATCCTGCTCTCTAGTTCCATTCTTTAAACAAATCCAGTGTGTTGAGAATCCTAATGATTTCATGTGATCTGAGCAGCAACAGGTCTCCCAGCCCTTGGGCCAAAGTAACCCATAAGTCATTCCAGCCCCATCATTCTCAACCAGGGACAATTTGTCCTCCAAGAGACATTTGGCAATATTTAAACACAGTTTTTGGTTGTCACAATGAGGTGGGACAACTTCGGGCTCCTGGGATCTAGTGCATACAGGTCAGGGGTGCTGTTAAACATCCTACAGTACACAGGGCAGCCTCCACAGTAAAGAATTATCCAGAACAAAATGCCAATAGCACTGAGCTCCAGAAACCCCAGTCTAGCTTACAGGTAAAATGAGATCTGTCCAATCATTTTAGAAAATCATATAGGGAAAATTTAAGAGGTAAGGAGGGGTAGCTCAGTTTGTGGTACTACCTTATGTGATAGCAATCTGACCTAAAACATCCTAAGGATGGAGCTGAACCATAGCCTCCAGGGCAGAGAGGAGGAGGTAAGGAAGATGCTGAAGATCCATAGGGTCTTACCATGGTTTTCCCTGGGGTCTTATCCAACAATCCTCTACTGCCATGATCTGAGGTCATGTTGCTCCAGATCCTGCCGCATTACAGGGCTGCAGAATGCAGAAGACCACAGATGCAGAATCTAATTGAGACTTTGCAGAGAAGGGAGGTAAAGCACTCACCAAATGGTAGCTTCTTGACTGTCACATCTGAAATCCTTAACCATCAAAAGCACAGACTCTTTTATGCTTGGGTATAAACTAAGACCCTGTCCAGGAACTGCTGTGTAGCCAGAAGGGAACTCCAGAAGGGAAAAGAAGACCTCGTGGTATGTATAGGGCAAGGTAGGCGGGCATTGTGGCTATAAGCAACATTCAAAAGGCCTATTTGAAAGGGTGATACATCTGGAAGGAGCCAGTGTTCAGTAAAATGGTAAGGAGTTATCTCTCTTCTCAAGTCAAATGTTTTGCTTTGAGCGTAACAGGTATCCAAAAAAGTGCCAAGACCTAAGTATCCAACTAGATAAATGTGTATAAAGTGAACACCAGACAGAATGTTACCAGCACCTGAGAAGCCTGCCTTGTGATCACCCCCACAAGGGTAACTCTTCTTCGGACTTCTGATTCCATATATTCATACTGCCTGGTTTTCAGCTCTGTATAGGTGGAATCGTACAACACATACTCTTTGTTCTGGCTTTTTTGCTCAACATTAAGTTTGTAAAATTTAAAGAACACATCTTCTTGTCTAACTGTTCTCTACTTGTGTGTGGCATTGTTAGGATGGAGGGGCCCACTTTGTCATCAATATGCACATATGTCTACAAACCCAGGTATAAGGCAAAGGCATGCATACTTGTGAAGGATAAGCGCAAGTACCCTGTCCACTGATGTCGAGCAAGACGCCTGCAACTCCTTACACCAAAATAAAGGAAGCCTTCCAAGCAAGATGGCAGGGTAGGTTCAAATGAAAATCCTCTATGCCCAACTCCAAAAAACACAGCAAACAGAGTGTACTTGCAAAATAGTTAAAAGGTGAAATCCATAGAAAATATCCCTGGGTGCTACAAACAGAATGAAACCCACAGCCCCAGGGAAAGTGGAGACCACAAGGACCACAGGTCTTCTGATCTTGGAATGAAAAGCAGCTTTGGGGAGGGAGGTCATACACTTGGGCAGTGGGGACCAACAGCACTTTGCATGTGGAAGGGGACCAGAGCCAGAACCAAGCCATGAAGAAGGTGGCAACGTCTGGGCTCCTTCACTCGTGCTCACAGGTAATTGGGCTGCAGCTTGGACTGAGGCTGATAGTGACCTAGAAAAGTGAAAGTGGTTAGAGACAACTTGGAAGTGGAAATGGGCCAAGCTACATGTTAATTCAAGGTTAGGATTCATCCCTGAGGGCGAGGAGCACAGAGTCATCAGTGTAAGAACTGGATCTGAATCCGGGGCCTTTAGAAGCTGGGAAGAGGCAGCTGTAAGACACGGAGGGCTGAACACAGGATAAAAGCAAAACAAAATACAGTCCCCAAGATGAACTCAATGCAAAATCTCAAAGCCATAAAGAAAACTAATACTGAGAAGGATACAAAGAAATTCAATAGAAGAGAACATTCATTCTTGAAGAAAGGAAATAACAGTAATTGAGAAAAAGATTTTTAAAATAACTTGTTTAAAATCCTCAAAAAAATAAAAGAACGTGTTCTTAAATTGCCGTAATTTTTTCAAACCTAATGGATATAAATTGAAGAACGAATGAATACAAAAAAGAATTAAAAATCCTATAAATGAAGTTTTTAAATGAGATGAGGTAAATTCTATATTGTTCTATTAAGAATTGGCAAATTAGAAAACAATAATGAGGAATTCACTTTAAAGGCAATAGACAAAGAGATTATATAGAAATAAGTTTAACAAAAGTGCAAAACTCGAACTGGAGCTGTAGCTTGGTGACAGTGGGTGCCTAGCATGAGCAAGGCACTGGGATCGATCCTCAGCACCACAGAAAAAAATAAGCAAATAAAATAAAGGCATGTTGTTCATCTACAACTAACAAAAAAAGTGCAAAACTTAATGTATAAATTCAATGTAATCTCAAACCAAGATTCTGGCAATATTTTTTGTGAAAATTCACAAACGAATTCCAATTTATATATATGAAAATGCAAAAATAGAGACAAAATTAAAACATTCCCAGATAAAAATGAAAAGAATTGTTTCTAGCACACCCGCCTCACAAAAAATACTAAAGAAAGTCTTCAGGCTGAAAGCAAGTGACCCCAGAGAGAAATATAAATCCACACAAAAAAGCAAAGAACAGCAAAGGTAATTTTATAATTACAGTATGGTACTGTATTTCTTGTTCTTTCTTCTCTTAACTGATTTAAATGATGATGCATAAAAACTATATGTACTTTTATGTTGAGGCTATCACATAGAAATGTAATTTGTTTGCCAATAACAGCACCAACGAGATCAATGGAAGCAAAGCTCTACTACTGAGAAAATTACTCTAGGTGGTTTCTTTTTTTTTTTTTTTTTTTTTTTGGTACTGGTGATTGAACCCAGGGGCACTCCACCACTGAGCCACATCCCCAGCCCTATTTTGTATTTTATTAGAGACAGGGTCTCACTGAGTTGCTCAGGGCCTCGCTAAATTGCTGAGGCTGGCTTTGAACTTGTGATCCTCCTGCCTCGGCCTCCCAAGTGCTGGGATTACAGGCGTGCGCCACCACGCCCGGCTTAGGTGGTTTCTTAAATGCACAGAAACAAGTGAAAAGAACCAGAACTGATAAATAAAATTAATATAACAAAAGTTATAAGTAGATATTTGCTCTCCTTTCTTTTTGTTATAAAGACATAAAATTGTATAAAGCAACAATTAAAACAATGTGAGTTTTATTGCATTTATAGATGTAACAGATAACTCCACAAAAAAAGGAAGGAAAAAGAAAGAGCTGTATAAAAACAACATCTCTATATCTCAGTGGAACTAAGTTAGTATGAATCTGAAACTAGTCTGTTAAGGTATATATAGTAAGTCTGATAGCAACCACTGATGAAATAACTCAAAAAAATCATGAAAACCGTCATTAAAAGAAATAAAACTACTACACTGAAAATATCCATTTAATGCAAAATAAAACAATAAAGAATAGAGGGACAAAAGACATAAAACATTGAAAACAACAAATGGCAAATATAAATCCAACTAAACCAATAATAACAGTAAATCTGAATGGATTAAACAATCTCATCAAAAGGCAGAGATTGTTGGACTGGCTTTTAAAAAAAGGTTTAACTATATGCTGTACAGGAGACAGAATTTAGATTTAAATATATAAACAGATTGAAAATACAATTTGCTCAATAAATTTAAATTATTTCTATAATATAATACAAAGTATATTCTCCAAATACAATGGAAAAAATATGAAGTCAATAACAGACCAAAAATGTGGGAAATTCACAAATACTTAGAAACCAAGTAATGCACTCCTGCATAACCAAAGGGCCAAAGAAAATATTAAAGATCAATTAAAATTAAAACACAATATACGAAAACATGGGATGCAGCTAAGCAGTGCTTAGAGAAAAATTTATAGTTACAAATGCTTATATTAAAAAAGAAGTTTTTCAGCCAGGCATGGTGGTGCATGCCTGTAACCCCAGCTGCTCCAGAGGCTGAGACAGGAGGATTTCCAGTTCAAAGCCAGCCTCAGGAACAGTGAGGCACTAAGCAACTCAGAGAGGCTGTTTTCTAAAGAAAATACAAAAATAAGGCTGGGAATGTGGCTAAGTGGCCAAGAGCCCCTGAGTTCAATCCCTGGTACCCCAAAAACAAACAAAAAAAGTTTTCAAATCATTAACTTTTCACCTTAAGATGCTAGAAGAAATGAAGAGCAAATTAAACCTAAAGCAAGTTGAAAAAAAGGACATTTTAAAAACTACAACAAACATTAATGAAATAAAGATGAGAAAATGAACAAGGGAAAAATCAATGAAACCAGAAGCTGTCTCCCTAAAAGGTCAACAACATTCATAAACATTAAGTAATTTATCTTTCTTGGTCAATCTAGACTCGAATTACTATGATTAATTACTACTAATGTCACAGAAATAAAAGAATCACAAAGGAATACTATAAACAGAATACTAGCAACATAAAAAAAGAATTCTACATCATGACCAAGTGGGGCTTGCTCCAGGAACCCAAGATTGGTCTAACACTTGAAAATCAATTAATATAATACACCATCTCAATAGAATAAAAAATAAAACCCATGGGATCACCTAAATAAATGCAGGGGAAACTATTCCATTATTAAACAAAAAACAAAACACGCCAGAAACTGAAGGTATCTTTCTCAACCTGATAAAGGGTATTTATTAAAAACCCACAGTTAGCCGGGTACCAGTGACAAATACCTATAATCCCAGCGACTCGGGAGGCTGAGGCAGGAGGATTGTGAGTTCAAAGCAAGCTTCAGCAAAAGTGAGGTGCTAAGCAACTCAGTGAGACCCTGTTTCTAAATAAAATACAAAATAGGGTTGGGGATGTGCTTCAGTGGTTGAGTGCCCCTGAGTACAAAAAAAAATAAAAAATCAGTTAACATCATACTGAATGGTGAAAAAGCTTACTCCCCAAGGTCCACTCTTGCAGTTTTATTCAACATTATACTAAAGGTCTTAGCCAGAGTGATTAGGAAGGAAACTAAATATAGGCATCCAAATTGAAAAGGAAGAAATAAAACTATTTGCAGATGGCATGGTCTTTTGCATAGAAAAAGGATCACAAGGAAGCCACTAAAATGCTATTAGAATTAATAAACAAGTTCAGCAAAGTTACAGGACACATCATACACAACACTCAATTTTATTTCTACCCACTAGCAATGATCAATTCAAAAGTGAAGAAAATAGTTCCGTTTACAACAGCATCAAAAAGAATAAAGTATTCAGTGATAAGTTTAACAAAATAAATGCAACATTTGTACTCTGAAAACCACAAAAGTATTTAAAGAAATTTTGAAAGATCTAATAAATGAATGAAAAAAAAATCCCATGTTCATAAATCTGATTAAATATCATAAAGATGGCCATACTCTCCAAATTGATCTATAGATTCAATAGTCTTTTAGAATCTCAGCTGACTTCTTTGTAAAAACGGACACCTTGATTATACATTCACTTGAAATTACAAGGGATCCAGAAGGGTTAAAAAAATCTTGAAAAAGAAAAATAAATTTGGAGGGGTCACATTACCTGATTTTAGAAGGCGCTACAAAACAACAGTAATCAAGACAGTGTACTGTTGGCATAAGGAGAAACATACAGATTAATTGAATAGAATTGAAAAAACAAATGTCTGTAACGAACCAATTATTTTTTTTTTTTTTTTTTTTTTTTTTTTTTTTTGCTGTTGTTTTGTGGTGATGCTGGGGATTGAACCCCAGGCCTTGTTCATGGGAGGCAAGGACTCTACCAACTTAGCTATATCCCCAGTCTGGTCAACTGATTTTTGAACAAGATACTGTCTCAGTCCATTTTGTTTTGCTATACCAAAATATCTGAAGCTCGGTACTTTTTTAAAAAAAAGAAAGAAAAAAGGTTTATTTAGCTCACAGTTCTGGAGGCCCAAGAGCATAGCACCAGCATCTGCTTGGCTTTGGTGAGGACCTTCTGTCGACACCACATGGCAGATGGTATCATGACAGGAGTACATTCCAGACTAAGATATCACGTAGCAAGACAGGAAGTAAGAAGCTGTAGAATCTAGGCTTGCTCTTTTTATAACAATCCATTTTTGTGGGAACTAACTCATTCCTAGAGATCCAACCCACTCTGGGACCAGCATTAAAGCATCCATGAGAGTGGAGCCCCCAATGACCCAATTACCTTCCACCAGGCCTGCCTCTTCAAGGAAGGTTCCATCACCTCAACGCTGCTATTCTGGGGACCAGGCTTCCAGCTCTTTAGCCTTTGGGGGTGACATCCAAACCATATTCAAACCATAGCAGATACCAAGGTGACTTAATGGGGGAAAAATAGTGTTTTCAAGAAATGAAGCTTGAATAACTAGATATCCACATGCGAGAGAATGAAACTGGAACTTTGCCTCATACCATGTGCAAAAATAACTCAAAATGGATCAAATATTTAAGAGCTAAAACTAAAACTCTTAGAAGAATGCATAGAAAAAAATCTTTATGAACTTGATTTGGCAATAAATAGGGAGGATACCAAAACTATAAAAGAAAAAATAGGTCACTTAGACTTCATCAAAATAAAACGTTTGTACTTCAAAAGAAACCATCAAGAAAGAAAAAAGAACCCGTAGAATGTAGGAGAACATATGCAAATCATATAGCTGACAGGTGAGAGAGAGAAAGCAGTCTCAGAGTAGTGCAGAGAGAAAACTCTAGAAGGCAACAGAGAAAAACTGGTCCAGAGTGGCAGTCCTGAGAAACTCCTGACCAAGAAACTAGGACAGACACCTGCTCTCAGTACTTGCTCATTTGTAACAATGTGCTACAAATACCCAACTGAAAAGTTTCTTCAGGAATGGCAGAATAACCAGCAAGTGTAGCTCTAGCTCTTGATAAAACAACTTAAAGACTCATATTTGCAAGAATGAATTGTGGAGCCTCTGAGTTTCTAGGTTTCTTTCTTTTCTTTTTTTTTTTTTTAGTGGAAATATTCAACTTTATTGCATCAAAAAATTCATGTAGGGGCTGGAGCTGTGGCTTAGTGGTAGAGCACTTGCCTAGCATGCATAAGGCACTGGGTTTGATTCTCAGCACCACATATAAATAAATGAATAAAATAAAGTTATATCAACATCTAAAAAAATTTTTTTTTTAATTTCATTTAAACCACATAGTGGCCAAAACGCCCACATCCTAAGCAGGCTTTGTCATCCCACTGTCCCCTTCAGACCAACATACACAAACACACACTATGTTGGAGGAAGAACTTAAAAATAAAAGACAATGAGAATTAGGCACTGGATATTCTATCATCTCCTTCCTTATAGCCAATACAAACACCTCAACTGTTACCCAGACACAGAGGAGCTCTCAGGAAGGAGAGACTCAACACCAAATAAGCTGACCATAAGACATTCCTGTCCAGAGGAACCTTTGACAGATGTTTAGGATGCTGGGTTGAAAACACCACCATCTCCCAACAACTGAAAGTGCAGGACAGGTCCTCATCACAGAGGTGTCAAGACTCATACTGTCAAAGACAGCAAAGCATCCTGGGGAGAAGAGCAAGATCACTCCATCCCACAGCCATAGGCAACCCACTCACATCTGTGCATCAAACAGGTCTTCAGAGCAAGGAGCATCCAGTCACACAGGTCTGTCTGTGCCTAGTAACAGTTCTCTGGAAACACTGGTGCTGGGAGCTTGCTTGCTAGTAAATGGGAAACTTGGCTGGAGTTGCTGAGGTCAATGTTCCAAGGTATGGCTGGTGCAGAGGAAGGTTTCACTGCACCCCTCTGAACTGATGGTCTGGAAGGCTCTTGGGGGACTCTGTGTTGGTTAGTTGGCCTCTCGTGCTCCATGTGCTCTCAGGCAATGGGCTCTCCACTAAGGCCCCCGGTGTCTCCATCAGTCGAACAAAGATGGAGAGCAGGGTCAACACCAACCTAGCAGGTCAATGTCCAACGTATACTTCATGGCCGAAAGTACCCCACTCCCGTGCAGAGTAATAGTGCTGCCTTCTGCTTCTGGAGGGTCTCCGGATCCTCAAGAGGGAAGAGCCGGGTGTCCCCGGCAATCTGTCGCAGCAGGTCATGCAGGAATCGGAAGGCAAGTCCACCAACCAGCAGCAGCTCGAGCACTTCGCGAACTAAGCTCTAGGAAGACAGAAGCCCACCCCGCGGCGATACCCTCTAGGTTTCTTATACACATCTAATTAATCCTCTGTAGAAATTTCTACCACATCTCTGAGAGATCATCTAGCCTAGAATACAGGACATTTAAATCAGTGACAGAGAAGTGGTTTCACCAGGTATACTATCCCGCTCCCCTCAAGCTGTTTATCCAATATTACTTCCTAAATTGAAACAGAATTTTGTCTCTGCAACTTGTGTCCACTTGTACTAACTCTTCCCTCCAGAGCCACAAACTATCTTGTTCATGCAACAATATTTGCACATTCTTGCAGACTTCAAACCTGCCCACCACACTACTGTTTATCTAAGCCGGTAAGTTCTTGGGAGAGCATCAGAATCACCCAGAGGGCTTGCTTAAATACAGCTTCTTGGGCCCCACCCCAGAGTTTCTTACCCAGTGGCTCCGCCATGGTGTTAAAGAATTTGCATTTCTTACAAGTTCCCAAGTATGCTGAAAACCAAGCTTTGAGAAGCACTGCTCTAAGGAAACAACTCCCGTTCCTCCATAGCATTGTTTTCCCACCACTCAACCTCATCTTCGAATGGAGCAGGCTGGGATTGTAGCTCAGTGGTAGAGCACTTGCCCAGCATGCTGGGGGCCCAGGTCTGATTCCCAGCTCTGTAATGTGGGGCACCAGAACAAAGTTCTCTGACCAAAGGTGCCCAGGGAGAGTGTCCACCAATGCAGACGAAAGAGCTGACAGTGCTTTGCAGGAGCAAAGACAGCCCCCCAACCCGTAACAGCTGAGCAGTGATGAATTCAGCTGGTATATAGGAGTCGCCTGAGAACTCCCCCAGAGCAGCCATCCAGGCATTTAAGAGTTCCAGCCAGCCTGTTCAGAGCCAGAGCAGGGCCCTTACTGAGGTTTCCCAAGGGACTATGAGCCTCCCTGACCCTGAGACTGCCTCTTCCACCCCCAGGGAGATGCTTTAGGTGGACATCTTTAAGAATGAGCTATCTTGGACATGTCTTCCTCCAAGATGTCTCCTTCCCAGCCTCTCAGTCTTTTTGACTCCTTTCCTCACTCACCTGTGCTTCCCTTAAATTTCTTCCATGATTTTTTTTTATTATTATTGGCCACAGCTTTCTATTAATCTCTCCAAGACCAGACCCAAAATCTGAACCCTGAGGTGCCAGAGATGATGAGAAGCTGGTTTTCCACTGCTCTGAAAGGAGTCCACGGAGAGAGGCAGGCCTTCTTGCTTGATGCTGCCCTCTGCGCAGCAGGAAGTCCCCCCCCCCACACACACACACACTGAGGAAGAAGGGACTTCTGAGGGTAGCCTGAGAAAACAAGGAGACAAAAGAGACATTTCCAATAGCAACGGGCCTCCCCATCCAGAGGGAAAAGGGAAGAGACGTGTATTAAGAACTTACTATGTGTCAAGTCCTTTGCTGTAGACTTTATGGGTTCTTAATGTCAGGTTGGAGATGGGTGAAAAATCCATTTTATTGTTTGCCTTAAAGATTCTGTTTTCCCCTGGAAGATAATGATGTCTGACAAGCCTCTGAGAAGTGACATTTTTTAAAACCAAACTTAAGCATGAACCATAGGCTGGGGGTGTAGAAGACTTGCCTAGCATTCTGAGGCCATAAATTTCATCCCCAGCAGTGCAAAAAAAAAAGAAAGAAAAGAAAAAGAAAAGAAAAGAAAAGAAAAGAAAAGAAATGAGCCATAGTCCTCTCAGCCCATCCAGATCATGACCTTCCTCCTAAGGCAATGATTTCTAGCCCGAGGAAAAGCAGGGAAGCTCTAGAGAAGCAGAGGATTCTGGGAAAGGGAAATCCTTGGTAGTAACCTCCTTTGGAGAATGCCTGGGTTCCCAGGTGGCCAGAGCAGCAACCTGAAAATACTAGGAAGGGTTCTCTTCCTGGCTGACTTTCCCTTCTACCTCAGCTGCCTTGTTTGGCTTTTCTCGGCTCCCATGCACTACCCAGGAAGACCTCCAGAGGGTGCTCTAAGCTCATCCATGACTGCTGCTTCCTTTGAAGGATGCCTACGTTGTTAACCTAGGTAAACTCAGGTAAGGCTCAGAGAAAGGAGTATCTGGTCAGGGTACCATCCTCAGTCCCAGTCCCCAGAGCTGCTCAGGAGCAGGACGGCAGCAGCCTTTCTCACAGCTGAATCTCCTGTGGGGATTTGTCCCTTTCGTGGCCTATTTCCAAATATGGATATGATTGCCAGATTTAGCAAAATACGGGACACCCACTTAAATTTGAATTTCCTATAAAAATACTTTTAAAAGATAAATATGTCCCAAATAGTGTTTGTGGCATATACTTTAAAAAAAAAAAAAAAAACATGCTTATCTAAAATCCAAATTTGGGACTGGGGTTGTGGCTCAGTGGTAGAGCGCTTGTCTAGCATGTGTGAGGCACTGGGTTCGATTCTCAGCACCACATACAAATAAATGAATAAAATAAAGGCCCATCGATATCTAAGTAAAAATATATTTAAAAAATAAAATCCAAATTTAACTAAGTTGTCTCACATTTTTCCATATTTTTATTGGTACATTATAGTTGTATATAATAGTGGGATTTGTTGTTACATATTCACATGCACACAATATAACAGTATAATTTGGCCAATATCATTCCCCGGAATTTCCCCTTCCCTCTCCCCTTTTTTCCCTCTGGTCCCTTTCCTCAACTTCACTGATCTCCCTTCAATTTTCATTAGATCCCCCTAGCTTTCTCTGAAGGTTCTACAGTTATCTGCCAATTCTAGTTTGACTTTACACATGTGAGTTTCCCACTTATGTTTAATATGTGTTAATGGAAAGTCTCCCAGGCTTGTGTTATCCCACAAAAATGAATCAAAGTAGCTCCTGCATTTAAAGGTGAGTTGACATATTGACAAACAGTTACAGTATAGAAAGTATAGGAAGCAACGAACAGTGGAAGAAAATTGAATTTTCATGTTGGGTTTAACTTCAAAGTCCTCTTATGATGTTCACTAATTGTGCATCTTAAGTAATGAACCTCTGGGCCTCTGTTGTGAAAATGAGAATAATACCACACTAATGAAACCAAGCAGGTTGTAAAAAATGATGCGCGTCTTATGCCTGGCTGTAGTAGGAGCTAAATAAATGCCACTTTTGTGGTGCTGGGGACCAAACACAGGGTCTTGCCCATACTAGGCAAGCACTCTACTACTGAGCTATATCTCCAACCTCTAGTGTTCCTTTCATAAATTAGAAATGATAGCCAGGTATGGTGGTACAAGTCTGCAATTCCAGCAGCTCTGGAGGTTGAGGCAGGAGGCTCATGAGTTCAAAGCCAGCCTCAGCAAAAGTGAGGTGCAAAACAACCCAGTGAGACCCTGTCTCTAAATAAAATACAAAATAGGGCTGGGGATGTGGCTCAGTGGTTGAGTGCCCCTGAATTCAACCCCCGGTGCCCCAAAACAAAACAAAAATTGTTATTAAATCGAGGGCACATAAAAGTGCCATGGTAGCAATCAGCTTTACCAGTTTGGGGAAGATATTTACGAAGGAAGTAAAGCTTAATTTTTAAAATAAAAACAATAGCTGCTATCATTTATCAAATATTCTCAATGTGCTAAGCTTTGTGTTAAGCACCTGATAAACATGATCTCATTTTAATTAACTGTTTGCAGTGTTTACTATTATAATCTCCACCTTACAGGTGGAGAAACTGAGTTAAGCAGCCTGCTGTACAGCCAGTAAGTGGAAGATTTAGCATTTCCACTCGGATCCCTCTAACTCCCAACCCATGCCCCTCACCTCCTCCTTATGCCACCCTTGCACAAACTGGCCCTTCAAGTTTGAGTGCATGATCACTAAGAAGAAAAGTACCATTAGAGTACAGCTGATGTAGATGCAAAAGATGAGAAGGTGCAAGAAGGGTCCTGAGGTCCTGACACTGCCTGGAAATCCTCCAGGTTCATCCAAGCTTTTATCACCCATCTGCTTCTTACGGGCAGAACTGTCTGCAATCGAAGCTACTGGACTAGAATTGCTGGTCATTCGGATACACTGAGTTGTTAATGTTCACAGGAGGTTTGTCTTAAGACCTTCACAAATTTTCAGTTTGCATATTTGCTCCCATAGAATACAATAAAGCATAAGTGGAACAGAGGGGTGAAAAGTGACTTCTTGATTAGTGTGGTTTTGAATATTAATGATAGCTACCATGTGTTTTGTAATGTGTGTGTGTGTGTGTGTGTGTGTGTGTGTGTATGTGTGTGTGTGGTGCTGGGGATTGAACCCAAGGGCCTTGTGCATGCAGCAAAGCAAGCACTCTACCAACTGAGCTATATCCCCAGCATTTTGTATTTACAGTGCGTCAGACACTGCTAGGTAACTTTCGTATATTATCTCATTTAGCCATCATCACAATTACAGGTAAGGAAAGCCAAGGCCAAAGTCACATATCTGGCAAGTATGGGGCCTGGTGTTCATGGGACTCCAGTAGGGTGGATGGTTGATGCACTCTTTAAATAAAGACTCATTTACTTTTTAATTTTATTTTATATTTTTATTTTTTATACATGTATATAGGGTAGTAATCTCTCTCTCTCAATCTACCATCCTTCCTATCCCCACCCACCCCATTCCTCCCCTCACTCCCCTCTGTACAATCCAAAGTTCCTTCATTCCTCCCTACCTACCCCCCACCATTATGGATCAGCATCCACTTATCAGAGAAAACATTCCACCTTTTGTTGTTTAGGATTGGCTTATTTCACTTAGCGTGATCTTCTCCAGTTCCATCTTTTTACCTGCAAATGCCAAAATTTCATTCTTCTTTAAGGCTGAGTAATATTCCATTGTGTATATGTACCACATATTCTTTATCCATTCCCCTGTTGAAGGGCATCTAGATTGGTTCCATAGTTTAGTTATTGTGAATTGAGCTGCTGTAAACATTGATGTGGCTGTGTCACTGTAGTATGCTGATTTTAAGTACTTTGGGTATAAATCAAGGAGTGGGATAGCTGGGTCAAATGGTGGTTACATTCCATGTTTTCTTTGGAATCTTCATACTGTTTTCCAAAGTGGTTGCATCAATCTGCAGTCCCATCAACAATGTATGAGTGTACCTTTTTCCCCACATCCTCGCCAACACTTATTATAGCTTATATTTTTGATAATTTCCATTCTGACTGGAGTGAGATGAAATCTTAGAGCAGTTTTGATTTGCATTTCTCTAATTGCAAGAGATGATGAACATTTTTTATATGTTTGCTGATCAATTGTGTTTCTTCTTTGAAGTGTCTGTTCAGTTCCTCAGCCAATTTAATGATTGGGTTATTAGTTTTTTTGGTGGTGTTTTTTGAGTTCTTTATATGTCTTGGAGATTAGTGCTCTATCTGAGGTGCATATGGTAAAGATATTTTTCCCATTCTGTAAGTTCTCTCTTCAAATTGTTGATTGTTTCCTTTGCTGAGAAGCAGCTTTTTCGTTTTAATCCATCCCATTTATTGATTCTTAATTTTATTTCTTGTGCTTTAGGAGTCTTGTTAAGGAAGTCAGGTCCTAAGCTGACAGATGAAGATTAGGGCCTACATTTTCTTCTATTAGGCTCAGGGTCTCTGTTCTGGTACCTAAGTCTTCGATTCACTTTGAGTTGATTTTTGTGCAGGGTTAGAAATAGAGGTTTAATTTCATTTTGTAACATATGGATTTCCATTTTTTCCAGCACCATTTGTTGAATAGGCTATCTTTTCCCCAATATATATTTTTGGCACCTTTGTCTAGTATGAGATAACTGTATTTATGTGGGTTTGTCTCTGTGTCTTCTATTTCATACCATTGGTCTACATGTCTATTTTGGTGCCAGTGCCATGTTGTTTTGTGACTATAGCTCTGTAGTATAGTTTAAAGTCTGGTATTGTGATGCCTCCTGCTTCACTCTTCTTGCTGAGGATTGCCTTGGCTATTCTCTGTCTCTTATTTTTCCAAATGAATTTCATGATTGCTTTTTCTATTTCTATGAAGAATGCTATTGGGATTTTGATAGGAATTACATTGAATCTGTATAACACTTTTGGTAGTATGGCCTTTTTGATAACATTAATTCTGCCTATCCAAGAACTTGGGAGATTTTTCTATCTTCGAAGGCCTTCTTTAATTTCTTTCTTTAGAGTTCTGTAGTTTTTATTGTAGAGGACTTTCACCTCTTTTGTTAGATTGATTCCCAAGTAATTTATTTTTGTTGGAGACTCATTTACCTCGAGGTGTGTAATTAAAATCTATTCCATGGCAAAATCACATATTGCTTACATGAGTCCCCTATAAAAGTTCATAACCATGTTGAGGAGTTACTTTATTGTGAGCATCAGTCCTATTTTAGTGCCCTGTTCCACTTTTAGCTAGTTTCCAATGAATAATGAACAGGGTTGGTAACAGTTACCAGCCCTGCAGCACCTCCCGCCCTCCACCTCACAGCAAGGCCAGGCACCCCAAAATGAAACTCCAATCTGAACTTTAGCCCCCCTGGTCAGCAGAGCTAGAGCTAACCCCTTCTCTTAGACTCCTGCCATTCTCTTGGCTTCCCCAGTCACACTGGGAAAAGCACAGAAAGGGCAGATTGTTTTTAACTCATGTGGCTATTCCAGACCTGTGCAAGGTGCTAAGGATACAAAGGTAAATAAAGACATGGAGTTGAGTGTGAGGGCCTCCTCCAAGGAAGATGTGAACAATCCTAGTAACACAAAGAGGGACTTAACCAGGAATGTGCTTGGTGTCAAGGAGAAAGAATGTGCCATTTTGGGGTCAGGGTGGGACTGGGAGAGTTCACAACAGAGTCACAAAAGAGTTGATACTAGAGCTGGTCTTGGAGAATAGGTAGACGTTTGCCTGATGAAGAAAAAGAAGGAATGGCCCCATGGAGGTTCAGCCACAACGCAGAACTGTTTGCTTGGGTGATTGCAAGTGGTTGCTTTCATGACTGGCACACGTGGAGAGACATGTAAGGTGGGGAAGGGCGTGAAAGGAGTGGAGGTAAAGTGGACGTGGTTTGTAGGGGGCAGATTGTAAGAGTTTGTCCACCATATGAAGGTGTCTGAACTTTTAACTCAGTATTTCTTAAACTTTTCCACTGAAGATTCCCCAAGACTGTGGGCAGTCCAGGCGTGGGGGTGGACAGCATCCAGTCTTGAGCCCTGTGTCAAAATACTTGAGAAAAACAATTTAAAAGGAGGAAGGATTTACTTTGGCTCATGGTTCCAGAGGTTTCAGTCCCTGGTCACATGGTCCATCTCTGTGGGCTTGTGGTGTAGCAGAACATCATGAAGGAACAAGTAGTGGAACTAAACTATTTACCTCATGGTGGCCAGGAAGCAGAGACGGGGAGAAGTCCAGGGACAAGAAACACCCTTCCAGGGTATGCCACCATGACCTACGTCCTCCAACTGGACCTTACCTCCTACAGTTTCTACCACCCTCCAATAGTCCATTCAATTTTGAGTCCATCAGTGGTTTAATCCATTGATGAAGTCAGAGACTTCATGATCCAATCACATCCCCAAAGTCCCATCTCTGATGATTGCTGCACTGGGGACCAAGACTTCAACATATGAGGCTTTGTGGAATATTCCAAACCCAAACTATAACAAGCCCATCTCCCTTTAAAAGTCTCATCTTTGAAATCATGTAATTTTTCCATTCTACTATTACACATGTGTACTCATTTCAATATAAAATATTGTTTTCCTGAAACTCTAAATAAAATTAAGATTTTATGTATTCTAAAGCTTTTTCATCCCACGTACCTCCTTGAATCTCCCATTCCCAGAAGTTGTCTAAGCCAGTTTTAGAGAGAGAGAGTCATAGGATTTAAGCAGGGAATTATGTGGAAAAGCTTTATCTTCTGGAAAGAGGCTTCTGGCACTACTGTTGAGGCTGGATCAAAGGTGGAGAAACTCAAGACAGAAAGAGCAGTTTGGAGACTCTGCAATAATAGCCAGGCCAGAGATGGTCAAGGTGAAGGAGATAAAGAAGGGAAGGAACATATTTGAGATATTTAAGAAGTAGAATTGATGATAATAGAAAACTGTCCAGGAGTTGGGGAGAAAGGTGGGTTAGTACTACCTGCTCACTGTGTTTAGAGAGTGGTGCTGTTAACAGTAGTGGATATAGGAAAGGTGGGTTTGGAAGGGAAGGGTAAATGATTTAAGCACACTGAGTTTGGGATGACTATGGAACAGACTATGTCTAGAGGGCAATGGTACAGACAGGTCTGAGAGTTGGGAGGAATAATTAGGATGGTGATACAAAGTCGGAAGTCATTGAATAGATGAGGCTACTCAGAGAGCATGCACAGAGAGAGGAAAGTGAGATGGGAACCCTGGGAAACATCAGGGCCTAAGGGCAGATTTAGGGAACAAGGGAGAATGGGAAAAGAAATGTCAAAAGGTCAGGAGCATGACATCAAAGGCACAGGTGACAAAAGAAAAAAATAAGCAAACTAGACTTCACGAAAATTTTAAAATTTGGTACATCTAAAGACTATTGACAGAGTAAAAAAGCAACCCACAGGATGGGAGAAAATATTTGCAAGTCATAGATCTGATAAGAGGTTGATATCCAGAATATATAGAGAAACCCTAAAACTCAACAACAACCAAAAAAATACCCCCACCCAATTCAAAAATGGAAAAAGGGACTTGAATAAATGTTTCTCCAAAGAAGATACACAAATGGCCAAAATGGCACATGAGAAGATGCTCAATATCACAATCACTAGGACAATCCAAACCAAAACTGTAATGAAATACCAGTTCACGGCCATTATGACAGCTACTATCAAAAAACAGAAAATAACAAATGTTGGTGTGGATTTGGAGAAAATGCTTTTGCACTGTTAGTGGAAACGTAAAATGGTTCAGGTGCTATGGAAATAATATGGCTGTTCCTAAAAAAAAATCAAACATAGATTTACTATGTTACCCATCAGTTACACTTCTGATTAGACACCACAGGAAATTTAAAACAAGGTCTGAAAAAGATGTCCACACACTCATGTTCATATCAGCTTATAGCACAACTAAAAGGTAGAAGCAACCAGAATACTCACTGATGGATGAATGAATAAGCAAACTGTTACAAACATACAATGGACTCTATTATTCAGCCTTAAAAGGGAAGGACATTCTTATATATGCTACAACAAATTCTGATATATGTGCTACATGAACCTTGAGGACACTACGTTAAGTGAAATAAGCCAGTCACAAAAAGATAAATGCTGTATGACTCTACATATATGAGATACTTGGTCAAAATCACAGAGACAGACAAGAGAATAGTGGTTGCCAGGGCTGGAGGGAGAAAGGAATGGGGAATTATTTTTTAATGGGGACAGAGTTTCATTTACAAGATGAAAAGAGTTCTGGGAATGGATGGTGGTTGTTATGGTTTGGCTCTGGAATGTTCCCCAAAGGCTCATGTGTTGAAGACTTGATCCTCAATGCAACAATGTTCAGGGATGGGGCTTTGGGGAAATGCTTGGATCATGAGGAATTAATCCACTGATGGACTTGTATATTGAAGGGGTAATTTGTAGGGGGTAGAAACTAGGAGGTGGGACCTAGTTGGAAGAAGCAGGTCACTGGGGGCATGCTCTGAAAGGGTGTATCTTATCCCTGGCCCCCTCTTCCCCACACCCTTTTTCCCTCTCCTTCCGGGCCACCACCATGAGGTAAGTAGTTTTGCTCCACCATTCATTCCTCACCATGACATTCTGCCTCACAATGGACCCAGAAGCAACAGTGCCAGGTGACCATGGACCTCTGAAACCATCAGCCCAAGTAAATTTTTCCTCCTGTAAGTCGTGGGATTTTTTGATTGTTTGTTTGGGGAGTGTGGTACCAGGGACTGAACTCCACCACTGAGCCACATCCCCAGCCCTATTCTGTATTTTATTTAGAGACAGGGTCTCACTGAATTGCTTAGCACCTCTCTTTTGCTGAGGCTGGCTTTGAAATAGTGATCCTCCTGCCTCAGCCTCCCAAGCCACTGGGATTACAGGTGTGCACCACCACACTAGCTGTGAGTTGTGTTTTGCAGGTATTTTGTCACAGTGACAAAAAGATGACATTCACAGTGGTAATGGATAAACATTATGAATGCATTTTATACCTTTGAACTATATACTTTAAAATTGTTAAGATGGTATATATCTGTGTGTATATATACATATATGTACATATACTTAATTTTCTTAGTTGTAGATGAACACAATACTTTTATTTTATTTATTTATTTATTTTATGTGGTGCTGAGGATTGATCCCAGTGTCTCACATGTGCTAGGTAAGTGCTCTACCACTGAGATACAAACCCAGACCAAGGTGTATATTTTAAGTATATTTAAACACAATGAAACATTAGGAAAAAAAATAGGGTCAGGTGAATCTATGGCTTCTTGGAGAAGCAGCTGACTCCAAGGCTGGGGCAAGGGAGGTGCAAGATGAGCCCAGAACATCCTGTTCCAGAAGCAAGGAAGTGCCCCAAAAATAATGGGGATAAGTCCAAAGGACACGGGACTGCTTGAAGTTTCTTTCACTGGACAAATCTTTGATATATCAAACATCAAAACAAAAAATCCTAGGAAAGAGTTGCAACCCTTTGGGAAAGAAATCCATATCCTTGTTGATATAAATAAATGGGAACAGAGCTGAACCTGGATCACGATCCTGGTTTCATACACCTGGCCAGATTTCAGAGTCACTGTGAACTAAGAACTGCTGTGTGCACCTTTTGTTTTCCTCTTTTTTGAGTTGAGAATTCCATAACAACTATCCTATACCTGGACCACTATTGTATGTTGGATATATAAAAGGCAGATGGTGTGTCTCCTGGCCTTACAGGTCTTCAGATCGAAGGAATGGTACTGGTACTCAGGTGTTGTACCCAAGGTCCTTGACCTGAGTAGCCATATCCACACTGGGACCTGATTCAGATGACAAGATCCTGTGTTTGAGTTGATGCTGTCATGGGAATGAGATTCGAAGATCTTGGAGGAGGAGACAAATGTATTTTGGATTGAATGGGATTTGAATTGTGATCAGAGGGCAGGATGCAGCAAATTATATTTACCAAACTATCAGCTTGATAATATTTCCCATTTACAACTTGTGACTTTGAGACTTACCATATCTTTATGTGATTTATATGCCATTGAGAGATGGTATCTATATTTCCTCCACTTGTCATTGGGTAGGCCACTGTGATTTTTTCCAAAGAATGAGTATATGATTCAGAGGATAGGTTATAAAAAGGAATGCAACTTCTCTATTGTTTACTGAAATACTCAACTTGAAACTTTCAACTACCATACAAGTGAGTACTGAAGCCACCATGTGGTGAGAAATTTCAAACTAGCTCTAAGACAACAAGGTGAGAGAGCATTGTCCAGCCACCCCTGATGCTTAAGTTCCAGCCACCATATGACAGCAATTACATCCTGAGCCAGAACCACCCAACTGAGCTCTTCCTGAACTCCCATCCCACAGAGATAGAGATAATGGTTGTTGTCTTACACCAACAAGTTTGAGTGATTCATTTTGTAGAAATAGATGATTAACACACCCTAAAATGTGAACATGTGGAGAATGTAGGTGCTGGTATACAGGGATTCTTTGTAGAATGGTCCTCTACTCCATGTGTGATGGAGGGGTGGGGGGAAAAAGGATCTTCGTCTCTTCTCAGAGTTACTCAGGGAAATCTATACTACTCAACTCTACATCTGTAATCATGGAGCTCAGCTGGAACTTCAGAAAGGGGAAGGAAGTAAAAATAATCGGGACCTGAATTTTCTCCCTTGCCTTTCTTTAGAGCTCCCAGATACATTGTAATTGCAGTTAGGAACAGCTTCAGTTTTTCAACTCTGTGCCTAGGAACAAAAATAGCCTGGGTCTCTACTCTCTTAACCATGTCTAGGGACTTATTGTCCACTAGGACCCTCTCCCAGAATTGCATTAGATGGGAAGAGAGGGCATAGATTCAGTATCCATTGCGTCCCTGTTTTCTTACTCACCAATCTGTCTTCTCTTTTTCCCTGGAAAAAAATGGACTCTTTGGGGGTGCTTTGACACCAATAGTCCTAAGGTGGAATTTGTGGGAGCTAGACAGGGAGACTCAGAGGAGAGTGCTAGGCTGCGAGTTTATACTTCTGAGTCACTTGAAGAGAATGTAGCATCTCTGGCATGTCAACAAGCCCAGTCAAATCCAGTGATGTTCGCCAAGAGGGTTTGATGAGGGATGGGTTAGGGAATGATAGAAAGGTAAGGTGTGAAAAAGGGCTTACATTGATTAGAGAGGGTCACAGAAGGTCACTACCCAGTGAGGAAATCTACCTTAGTGGAAATATTTGGGATAGTATAGATGGGAGGATTCATGAAATTGAGAATGCCAGTCTTGATTAATAGAGGACTAGGGTCTTGGCATTAAGATCAAGAGCAAAGGGGTCAGAAGAGTTATAATAATAGCAGTCATACTTAAAGACAAAATGTGTCTATCAATAATAAGGAAAATGTTGACTGAAGAGTCTGAGGCGGTTAGGCCAGAAAGAGTGAGAAAGAATGAAAATCTTTGTCTTCATTTGATTCAATTACATAAACATTTTTTTGGAACTCTACTATGTGTCACATTCTGTGCTAGATGCTGAGGGGGCTGGATGAGTAAGACAGAATTCCTGCCCACCCGGGACAGTCTAATTGGGGAGACAGACGTGTAAACAAAGGACAATACCGTAAGATGTGTGTAATAAAAGAAATATGTACAAGGTGGGTATGGAGGTGACCTCCAGACATCTGTGGGAGTCAGGGCTGAGGTCTCAGAACCAGGATCCATGTGTACCATGAGAATCAAGAAAATGAACTCAGAATGGGGGTGGGCATCTGGAGCCCCGGGAAGAGCAGTGGGGAGGAAGAGAAGGAAGAGGATAAAAGCTGACTTGGAATAGGGAAACCGGAACTGGCAGATCAAAGGGGCTAGTTGTGAGGAAGTCGAATGCACACCAGAGTGGGCCTGAGGAAGAAACAAAAGTCGTTTACAAATGTATTGGGAGGACAATACTGTTGGTAAAAGTCGTGTGCTATGGGTAGGGACGGTTTTGTTAGCTCCATTCAAGGATAAAGGCACAGACATTCTGGTAGGAAAACTTAATTTAGGGATTAGAGTAGCAAGCTGTGATTGGAAGCCACAAATGAAGAAAGGAGATCAAACGCGGCCTCCGCTCTTCCCCGACCCTGAAAGAGAGCAGATAGTCTCTCCGCCTTTGCAGAAGCCATAAGAGAAAAGACCCGGCCATCCGATGGCTACAGAATCAGGTGGAAACGCTGTTCCTCTGCGACTGGACGGGGTGGAGGAATTGTTACCCTGTTGCTAAGGGAAAAGGAAGGGGCTGTTCCCGTTGCCGTGGTGACAAGGTGAGAGCGTTCCCTCGGTACCGCCGCCCGTTCACCAGGCAGTTTCTTCCTCTGGTTGCCATGGCGATCTAGAGGACTGTTCCCGTCGCCCGCACCTCCCGCCGCAGTTGCTAAGAAGAGGTGGAGGTAGGGGCTGTCCTCCGCTCGCCACCCCGTTGCCTTGGAGACGGCGGGTGCGCTGGCCCCGCCCCGCTCGGACTGACAGCGGTGGCCGCATCGCGCCTGCGCAGTGCTCTCTTCCCCCGCAGTCTCGGTGCGTTGAAGCCGGAGACCGCGGCGGCCTCTGCTAGGACCCTCCGCCCCGGAGCCGCCGGCCGGAGCCGCAGCCTCAGCCGCAGCGCCCCCGCCGCCCGTCCCCTCCCCAGCCGCCTCCGCCGGAGCCGCCTCGCGCACTGTGAGTCCGGGCCGAGGCGACGGACGCCGTGGGGCTGAGTCAGCGGGAGGCCCGGGCCGGGCTGGGGGAGGGGAACCGGGCTCCCCATCCCCGCCGCCGCCGCCGCCCCCACCCCCGGCCGCGTCTGCCCCGCCGGCCTCCCGCCCTGCGTCCCCCTCTGGGACTCCCTGCGGCCTCGGCAGCCAGGCCTCCCCGAGCCACTCCTCCCATTCCCTCCTCCCTCCCTCCCTCCCACCTCGGGGTCCTTACCCCTAGATGTGGCGCTGCCGCACCTTTGCCCTGGCCTGGTATTTCCCCCCAAAACTACCTCCCGTCGCTCCTGCCCTCCTCCGTTCTCCTTACTCCTGGGCCTGACATCTTCTGGCCTCTCTGGTTTTCCCCAGTGATTTGCCAGAAAGAGAGTGACAAGGGAGAGAGCGAGGGGAGACTTGGGGGAGGGGGTCATTCTGCCTGTCCAAACCTTGGGACCCCAGGCTTCTACCCACTCGCAGCGGCCCTGGCTGGTTTGGGGAAGGAGGTTTGGACAGTTCTAACTGCTGAGAGCCTGTGGGGCGTTCAGAATAGGTTTCCCCGAGCAGGGTTCAGCCCCATCATGATCGGCTTACTGTTTAGTGCACACCGTTGCTGGAGCATGGTGGCCTTCTAGAGAATTGAGCGACTGCCCTGGCCGCACTGTGCAGGGGAGTAGAAGGTGGTAGCGGGAGGGGAGAAAAGGTTGCGTTTGGGAGCTCAAGTTCCTGGGCTTCCGGCGCGTCCTTGTGAGTAAAGATGTTGCAGTACTCTTTAAAATGCCTTATTTTAAAAAAATCACATTAGTATAACGTGAGATTTGAAAACAGTCCTGATATTATCTATTGCAAGTGTTCACCATTCATATGAGGGGACTTGGCAAGACTTCATTTCCGGTACCTGTAAATTCCACCAAGTAACCGACTGGGTAAAAGTAAGTTTTGACAGCATGAGCAGAGTGGAGAAGAGGAGAATTGAGGTTCTCCGTGGGGTAGATCTGTTGCCTGTACTCCTTCCCCCTACAATTGTGAATCTTGCTGGGAGATGCCACCTGATGGGGTTCTAGTATATTTGAATAATTCTGGGTCATTTCCTACTCATCCACTTGCCCATCTTGCAGTCCTTGATCTTGGAACAGAGGAGGGCCCCAAATTGTTTTCTTTTTCCAGAAGCTGAGCTGAAGTCAGAGTTGGTGCTCACAGCCAGGAGCTCTTAATAGACATGCCTCAACTTGAGGGCTCCTAACTACTATGTGTACCTCATTGTCAACTTCCTTTGATTCCTTTTTTTTTCTTCCAAATTTCAGAGTACTGTTAGAAAATACATGTGAATAAAAGCTAGTTCTACTTTACAAGAGCCTCTTTTACTCCAAGCTGCAAAGGAGTGGGTGGTCCACTTCTAAAGATCATAGTAAAGAAGCCGCATTTGGAGTTTCTGGGGTTGCAAATAGTGAGAAGTAATGATTTCACTCCTTGACTTTGCTCAATCATGGCCTATTGGCAGCCTTCTCAGAGCCACTCCCTGCCCCCATGCCCATCAGATTAGTTTACAGTAGCAAAGACGGCTGTCGCCCTAGTTTTAAACATAGAGATGAAGTTCAGGAAAACTACAGCCCCCATCCAGCAATGCAGTTTCTTCTGTTTCAAATGCCAGTCTGGGGTTTGGTGGGGTGCACCTGCCTGTAGCTCAATGGGAACTATGGGGCCTGAGAGTTAAATTCCTTCTTGTGGTCCTCTCTGTGTCACATAGCTCACCGAAATACCCGAGGAGGGCAGGAGAAGACAGCTGTGCTAGAGAGCTGCTCCTCCTGGGCTGAGTGTATTTTGGGAATCAGTGATATTACTGGGGTGGAGGGTTGTGAATTAAGCAAGAAAATGTGTCAAGGCTAGATAGATTAGGAGGGTGTGAGTAAAATGTTCCCTTTCTAGTTTGCTGTGGGATGGTACCTTTTCAGAGCATCAGAGTGGTTTTTATATGGGTTAATTTGCCTTTGAAATCCATACCTGTGTTTTATGAGATAATGATGGAATGCCTTTTAAACTACTTCTCTCAGGAAACAGGACTAACACCCTTCTTATATATTGCCTTTTTTGCTAAAGGTAATTGTTGAAATCAGGGAGAGGGACATGATTTGAACCTAGTTAGAACTCAATCCATGCAATGAATGTTATGGTTTTTGTAGGACTGTATTACCTTGATTCTAAGGTTCACCAGAAATTTACAACAACTTTTAGGTAAAATAATACTACCAAGTCAAAATTATATTGATTCCAAGGTGAATTCCAATTTCAGAAACATTAAAACAGCCAGAAGTGGCAAAACTTGAAGAAATTATTGGTGTGTCTTAGAATTAGAAAGAATGGTGTGTTGCTGCAGGTACTGATCCACCTTCCTGAGGGAGAGTGACAGACACATTGTGAAGGCGGTTTCTTCAAGTCCTTCCTCGACCTGCTTTGTGGGGTTGTGTCTGTAAGATGATCTGCTAGAGTTAGGCACCTAGGCTAGAGTTAGGCATGGTAGTGGCTATTGAACAGAGGCAAGTTCCCACATGGGAATCCAACCCAGGGCCTCAAGAAACCAAGCAAGTAGCTGATAGCCAACATCTTATGAGCTATACCTGAATTTAGCCAAGTAATATTTTTCAGAAGCTGAACAGAAAACAGTTTTTCTGACCAGAATGCATCTGCCCCGAATTATTAAAAGACATATTTGTAAGGTACATGTCCTCCCCTTAAGATGTTAGAAATCTAAGGAAGGGACCTCAGATGGTATAGCTGAGTGTTCTTATTTTCATATTTTGATGTGAGACACCAAGAGTTAAGTGACTTGCCCTGAGGTCACCAAACTAATGTAGAAAGTATGTAAAGGCATCTTGTCAACTTCATACACTATGCAAATGATTGTTGGTGGTCATTAGTGTCTGAGTCAGAATTAGAGCCCAAGTTTCTAGGCTAGAGCTATTCTACAGCACCACATTGCTTCATCCCTCATATTTAATAGTCCACAGGGTTTTAATAAAAAGAATTTAGTAGTCTGTAATTAGCTGTGTAGTCAAGGGCTTGTTTTATTGTCTTAGATGTTGCAAAGCCAGGCAAAATTTAGTGTCAACTAATTAAATATTTATTCTTGCCACCTTAAAAATAATCATTTTCCCTCACACATTCCAACCTCACAAAGGTTTTTATTTATTTATTTTTTTAATTTGCACCAACTAACAAAAAGCAAATGCAAAGTTGGGTATTTAAGTCTCGACTTCTTGTCTGTGGGACTGCGGCATTCCAGAAGACCAGGTAGAGAGGTGCTCGTGCTTGACAGGAGGAGCAAGCACCCTGAATGGCTTCAAGGTTCTCTCCCAGCTCTCAAATGTAACCTTTTGTAGTTCTCAGGAGCCATAGGACTTCTAAGCCTGTTCTTGGGGAAGTGAGGCAATCTGGCCTCTGGAGCTGACAGATCTGAGTTCAAATTCCAGCCTGCCACTTCCTACTGTGTCACATTGGGCAGGTTATATAACTTCTGAGTGCCAGTTTCCTTATCTGTAAGGAATGGAATAGTGACCATCTATTTTACAGAATTTTCAGAATTGTCTGGAGAATTAAATGAATGGAAATATACAGAGTACCCACTTAATAAGAGAAAGCAGTCATTCAGTATTTACCAAGGTCCAAAATTTTTAAAAATAATGCTTTCAAATTTTGTCTTGATTTAAATGCATCCCCAACCCTCAATTCAGTAGCCCCCATCCCTCTGGAGCCCTCTCAGTGCATTTGACATGCACAGAGAGATTTGCCCTGTGAAGACCTGGCATTTGGAGTATTATTTCTAACTGCCAAAATAGGAGCAGCGTGTATATGAAATGCCCCTTTGTCTCCATGTATTCAGCTGACCTGGTTATCTGAAAGAATTGTGGGGCACAAGCAGTTGACTCCAGAGGAGCACAGACTTGGTATGTTTGTGTGTTGTGGGGGCCTTTAGTCCTTCAGTGGGGGAGGCCAGTGTGGGGAGTGATCTTAATTTGAAATGGAAAGGCTGCTCAGCGCCTGCTGGTGAGGAAAGCTCACATGGCCTTCATTCACTTTCCCTGCCATTAGAGGTGTAGCTTGAATAGGTGACTTTGCTCAGGTCAGCTCTGCACACGTGAGACAGAGGGCAGGGAAAGGAACTACTTGTCTCAGGAGGAAAACCTCCTTTCAAGTGAGAAGAGACAAAGGGAGGTCATTTTGGATGGGAGTAATTATAGAAAGACTGAGAGCAAAGATGAGGGGGTAACTAAGGAGCCAGAGCAAGCCATTCAGTGGAGGAATTCCTAGGAACACTTAATTAAGGAAGAGAATGCTGTGGCTAGGCATCAAGGATTGAAAAGATAAATGCAAGTATTTACCTCCGGGAAGTGGGATTGGGGGGGGGATGGAGAATCAAAGGAAACTTTTGCTTTATATGCTTCAATATTTGACTTGTTATAAGACACATGCGTGCTTTTGTAATTTAGTGAAGACCAAGTTGAGTTGGTTGTAGTGATTGTTCAGTAAATATATTTTGGTACAAAACAAATAATTGCCTTTACTTGGATCCTTCAGCAGTGGGGCCCACAGGGTTAGATTGCTTCCTTCCAGTGGACCACGCCAGTTTCCACCAAACCAGGCTCTTAAGGGAAGGTAGGATCCTCCAACATGGCTGCTTCCTGGGCAGCCCAGAATAATTCATGGACCACCTCCCTCCCCACCTTTCCCAGTCTTTTCATTCTGTTTTTGAGAATAGTCTCCTCCTCTTGACCAACGGAAGCACATTACCTTTCTAATAACTAATTTGTTTTTAACTACTGCCTAAAATGTCATCTGACCAGTATGACTTTTATGAAAAATGTTTGTCTCTTACTTAACATCAGGAGGGCTTGACCTTTCAGGGGGCCCCTGGAGTGCTGGTGCCCTCTGTTATAGTAGCTGCTGCCTAGAGCAGACCTGGCTGATAACAGCACACTTTCCACATAGCGATTTATTAAGAGCTTCTGTTAGGAATAACTGATAAACTATAAGATCATTAAATAACGTTGAGCTTTTAATTTTGTCATGAACTGGCCAGTTGTATTTTCTAGCCAGATGTCTTGTCTGTTATAGAAAGATGACACACCTATCGTTTGGACATGTGCTTTGGGTGCTTACCCAGCGGTTAGGATGAGTTTTGCTGAGTAATTCACATTCCATCACCCAACCTCCCCTTTGGCCAAGAGTACAAATTTGTGTGACAGTTGGCCAAGGTCAGTGAGGCGTCTTTTGGCCAAGGATGGGCTTTCCTCTATGGAGAGTTGGCTGACCACCCCTGGCCCAGGCCCTGGGCCTTGTTTTCACTAGCACCATGCCTTACCAACTGGCTGGATGTTGTTACCCAACTTTTTATCAAACATCAGTGTTTTGAGCTCTGGATGTTCCATTTGCCTCGAGTAAATAAGAACTTCGCCTATCTGAAATGTTTTGACTCCATGCAAAATGATTTTTACCCAAAACTGTTTCCTACATATAAGAGATACATACTACTGTGTAATATATTTAAAATAACTGAACAAGAAGCATATTTTAAATCTGCCTAGTAGTTTTGACTGTATAGCAAAAGCCTTAAAATGACACAAATCCTTAGGCTAGAAATTGCTATTCTAGGGATATTAAGAAAATTGGAGGTATATTTAAAAATACTTATACATATGTTATTATTAATATAACATGATTAATAATATGAAATATTTAAAGCAATCAAAGGGTCATCAACTGGGGATTGGTCAGGTGCACACAAATTACTGCACAGGCATTAAAAACATTTATAGAAGATTATTGCTAGCAGAAATTATTATATAATCAATGAAGCAAGATGTAAAATAGTATATCAAGAATGATAAAAAATATAAAAAGATTCTAAAAGAACTTATGCCAAATAATGAATGACTGTCACTGAGTAATGGACTGGAAGTCAATGGCTCTTGTTAATGTTTTTCGGTGTTTTCTGAGCTTTTCTGCATTAAGCAACTATAACTTTATGACTTATTAAACGACTGAATCACAGATTCCATGTAGTAGTCTCTAAGAGAACTACTAAGTATTTAGTTTGAAATGCTTATTTTGTTTCACTGTCATCATGGTTAATGATAAATATTTCTCAGAGGTGTTTCTTTTTTGCGGGGTACAGGGGATTGACCTCAGGGGCACTGGACTACTAAGCCACATCTCCAGCCCTATCTTGTATTTTCTTTAGACTCAGTGTCTCGCTGAGTTGCTTAGCACCTCACTTTTGCTGAGGCTGGCTTTGAACTTGCAATCCTCCTGCCTCAACCTCCCAAGATGCTGGGATTACAGGCATGTGCCACTGCACCTGGCTCAGAGGTGTTTCTTTAGACAGCCTCTTCATTTCTTCTTGGAGAGCACATGCCCAGGTATGACTGTTTGGATGTGTGTCTTAAAAACAGAGCCTAGACACTCCAGAGTCCATTCATCCAAATGAAGCAGTCTCTCTTCATTCAAACAAGATATTTAAAAATTAGGAAAAGAAAGTGAGTCTTAAGATAGTTTTCTTTGCCTCTTAATTTTGCTGTTTAAATTTGTCAGAACCATACTACAGGGCTTTGTTTGGGGTAGCCTGTCTTTCTCCCAGATCTTTTCAGATTCTCTGGATTCCCAGTCCTCCAGTAGAGCAGGTGCCAGCTGGAGGCTTCACCTTGTGTTTGGGTGCCTGTGTACCTATCTGAGCTGTTCTAAAAGATTGTGCCCAGGCCTGCCAAAGTCTCCTTCCTCCTTTTTCCTGGGTTACATTCTGTTTGACTCTCAACTCAGAGGCCCCTTTTTCCTTCAAGGCTAGGCCCTTGCTCTTTTCTACCCCAGATCTGTGGAGCTGCCAACAGTCAGAGGGGATGGCCTGGCAGTTGTCCTTCTCTCTTGTCTTCCTCTCTACACAGATATTATACATCACCTGAGAATGTTAGCTGAGTTTCTTAAGAGCAGAGACTGTGTCTTATACAATAAAGCACCGAAGATGTGTTACTGAAATCCAGGGTTGTCATATATACTAGTCATTGCATACACCCATCTTATCTTCCAATCCAGTGGACTGACACCTGCCTTCTCCAAGCAGTGGAGTCTGCCCAACTCAGCACTGGCAAAATGGTGCTTCTGGCCTCCTCCTGGGAATCCAGGACTTGGATTTGAGGGACATATGGCCTGTCACACAGCTCGGCCTATGCAGTAATAAATGTTTGCTAAGCAAGATCTGCCTCTTCCTCCAAATGGTTCTGACTACCCAAACACTTGTCCCAGATGGGGCGGATGCCATCCCTGCTGCCTGGAATTATTAGTGAACAAGTCATCGTGCATGTCTGGCTAAAGAAGCTCCACCACCAGGTGATTGTTAGAGAAACATTCATCTTATCTTTAAAGTATTGTTGTCCTGGTCACCTTGTAATATAATATAATTATAAAATATCCTAGTCACCTTGTAATGGTGTTTCCTGACTGGTAAGAAATGAAACCTTAGCTGCTTCTGAGTCAGCAGGATCATAGTTGGAACTGAAGTGCCCAGAGCCATGTGAAAGGGGCAGGTCTTAGACCACTGGATGAAATTAAATATCCTTCCCATATGAGGAGTGTTGTACCAAAAGCTTATCTCTGATGGTGTAAGATATACTGTGTAGCCAGACTTTTCTGCAGCAGCAGACTCTTGGCAGCCAGCCACTTACACCCCCTTCTTTGCAGGTTATTTCCACTTGTCAAGGACACTGATTTAGTCTCTGATTTGTTCTGATTTTAGTTGGGTAGCATTCACAACTGAAAGCTTCCACTTTGGGCATCTTATTAACACCCTTAAGTGACAGGACCACTGCTAAGTACAGAGATGTGTTATGCAGGCCCCAAAATAGCAAGGTACAGTGTTTTGAGGCAACTTGATAAGACTTGTATTCCCCAGAAAGTACAGTTTCCAGGTTTATAGGTTATTCATGTAAGTTTGCATATTGTCTTCACGAGGCCTTATTTTAAGTAGAGTGTCAACAGATAGATATTTGCCAAAGCTTTTTTCCTGTTTTGTATTTGTCATCACTATGGGATTGTAAGAAATAAGACCCAACCCCTGTCCATGAGGGGACTGTAGTCTGGTCTGGTGTGGAAGAGGGATGTGTGGGATGATGAGTGTGGGGGACAGCCCTGCATGGCAGCCACGTGTCTTGGTGCTTTATTGTACAAGGCATAGTGTCTGCCCTTAAGGAACTCAGGAAGCATTCTAGGGAGTGAGTTGAATATAAGGGGATGGGAAGTCAGTGATGGGAAGGGATTTTTTGGTAGCCTAGCCCAAAGAGTGACCCCTGAGCCTGGCAGAACCAGGGAAGGTTTAGGAGAGCGAGACACGCTGGAGCTGAGTGTGCAGGATGATGTGGGAATCCACCAGTGAATGGCCAAGTAAGAGTCAGGCAAAAGAAATGGACAGTGTGTTGGGTGCCATTGGTATTGTGCTATATAAACTCCAAAAGGATTCTGAGAGGAAAAGAATCATTGTGAACTAGAGTAATTGGGAAAGACTTCACACAGGAAGCAGAACATGACCTTGCCCTGAAGATGTGAATAGACAGAACCAGAGAGGGCTTTCCATGGGGTGAGGTGTAGCACAGCAAGGGGATGACCCTGGAACAAGTGTGACTGTAAGCTGGTCACCCTGACCAGAATGAGGATGTGAGCTGTTTTGAGTTTGGGAAAATATTGGTGTATTAACTAGATATTAGGAAGTTTAAAGAGACACTATGGAGAGGGGTTTAGTTTTAGCCATGAAGAATACATTTGGTGACCATGGGGATGTCCAAGTGCAGTGATCACATAAAACTAGAAGCTGAGGGTGGGGTTGGGGATGGAGTAGTAGGTGTGGAGTCACACACAGGGGCAGGTTGGCTTGCCTGAAGGGATCTCCCTAGATGTCTTGGGTGCAGAGTCAAAGACCATATCCCAAGAGAATTGTCCCTAGTTATGAAGAAGTGACAAGATAGGGAATTTAGGATGGTCTGATATCAAGGGAGAAGACCATGGCAAGAAGGGAGTTGTAGTGCTCCAGTTTAAGTAGACTCAGAATTAACTAGAAGAAAGTCTT
Organism: Glaucomys volans; assembly: GCA_020662805.1. Lineage (NCBI taxonomy): Eukaryota > Metazoa > Chordata > Mammalia > Rodentia > Sciuridae > Glaucomys > Glaucomys volans. Next base: position 290,197 of record JAJEJO010003010.1, read on the forward strand.
GATGATTGCTTAGGGGGTCCATTCAGTAAAACACTGGAGATGGAAACCAGATCCCAAAAGGGAAAGGAAGGAATTGGTAAAGAGAAAATAGAGGTGATAGGTGGTCACCAAGAATGGCAACAGGGAAGGGGAGGAGAGGGCAATCAGAAGAAATATGATAAAAATTTTCATTATAAAATGATTCTTTATCAGCAAACATACATAAAACTATAGTAAGGTTTTTTGGTAAGTTTTGTAATTGTGGTTTTAAATATATATTTGTGTATTAAAGTATGCTTCATCTACAGATTTCTCTATATCAACCCACTTCAGTATTTGTCACTTTGAATATCTCATTACTTCTCTGATTTCCCACTGCAGTGATACCAAGTATGCTTCGCTGTCAATCTGTTCTTGAATAGTCAGGATATTTCCAACATTTTGCATGTGTAAATATCTGTTCTGAACATTATAGTTCAAGTGACTTTCTTTTCTTTTGTGGGTTTTTTCTCCAGGGCATATTCCATAAAGTGGAATTACAGAGGCAAAGGCTCTGTATTGTTACATATTGTTCTCCTTGGTGATCCAACCAACTTTTAGTTACAGTTTGGTATGAACTTAGAATGAGGTCTGAGCATATTTAACAGCAGAAGGAATATCTGCAGGTTTCACATTGGCAGATTTAACCAACCACAGATCAAAAACATTCCAGAGAAATTCCAGAAAGTTCCAAAAAGGAAAATTTAAATTTGCCATGTGCCAAGTACTATGCTGGATCCATGCAAATAAGTGACGTGCAGTCATTGCATTAGATATTGTAAGTGATGAGGAGATGATTTAATGTATAAAGGAAAATATTCATAGGCTATATGCAAATTCTGTGCCATTTTTTATGAGACTTGAGTATCAATGCATTTTGGTGTCAGGCAGGGATCCTGGAACCAATCCCTCCACTAATACCAAAGGACAGCTGTATTTGAGGAAAAGAGTCTGGTGCAAGAGAGAAAGGTAACCAAAAGGAATGATCTGTCAGATCCCAGCAAATGGGTAAGGGAAGCTTGCCTCCTCTCACATTGGTAAGAGGATAGGTGAAGTTCAGGGGAGATGACTAGGGTTTCTGCTAAGAAATAAAACCTTCATTTACTCTCCAACAGAGCCAAGGCCACTGCTGAAGAGGGGTGAGGGGGTGGCAGTGAGGGATTGAGGTCTTGAAGGCCTGAATTAACCAGTGAGAAATGAGCCTGGGTGTACGGAGATGAATAAAAGTTTTGTTGAGCATGGGCGAGGGCTAAGTTGGACCCAAGAATTCATAATGGCCTGAGTCTTTAAAGTCTGCTGGCCTGGAGGAGCGGCAGTGGGAGGCGGGCAGCAGGGTTGCTTGGCATGTTCAGGGCAAGCTTTCTGAGGAGGCAGAATTTAAGGTGGCAGGAAGCGGCTGGCCCTTAGGCCAGAGGTAGAGGGAGGGGCTGCAAAACAAAGCCAGTGCTGGTCATCAGCGAGAATGAGGGGCAGAGTAATTACAGGCTCCAGTGGGAAGACAACAGGTTTGAAACACGACCGTGAGCAGCATGGAGGTCACTGACAGGAAGATTTTCATTTTAATTTTATAATTTGGCAGAGGCTATTTTTACTTGTAATTGTTTACCTTTGTGTCAGGTTTGGATTTTTTACATGGGCATGTGTAACCACTAACATCTGTAACCTGACAGTTAGAATCTCAGGATGGAGCTGGGCCTTCAGGGTGAACCAGGATGGCTTAGACACTGACGAAGGAGAGACGAAGATGGAGGAGGATCATGGATCTGGCTTGATAAGGTGTTGGAACTGTGAGGAGCCTCTGCTTGTCGGCCAGTAGTCCCTGTGGTCCAGTATGTCACCACTACAGTGACACCAGCCCTTATCTGCCTGCAAGCCTGTAGGGTTTAAAACCCAAGATGCTGACCTTGCTAGGCCTGAAGGTCAGGTCTTAGATGTGCCATTGTGTGTGTTGGTTGTTTGCGACTCTCTGACCAAGTGCCCTACTGAGCCATTCCTCTCTGGCCTCTGAAAGCAAAGGAGGACCATCTTTGTGTCCTCCAGTTTTGTGAGTTGGCTGTGGCTTCCAGGCCTCACTCATCCCCTCTATTGGGTACTTTGTGCAGTGTGCAGACTGTAAAACCATATAGTCGTCCTGTTTTTCTCTTACCTGTTCTGAAACTTAGCCTAAGGCCCTTGCCTTCCCTGAACAAACTTTTTTTTTTTTTTTCCGTAGCAGGGATTAAACCCAGGGGTGCTTACCCACTGAGTCACATCCCCAGCCCTTTTTATATTTTATTTAGAGACAGGGTTTTCCTGAGTTTCTTAGGGCCTCACTAAGTTGCTGAGGTTGACTTTGAACTTGCTATCCTCCTGCCTCAGTCTCCTGAGTCACTGAGATTACAGGCATGTGCCACCACACCCGGCTCCCTCTCCTTCTCATATCCTCCTCATCCACTTCGACCCTGACCCTGACTGACACCCTTGGTTGTGACCTTTGTTTTACCTGCTGGACTAGCGTAACCTTCATACTGCATAATTGAAGCCATTTACATAGCTAACCATGCACAACGGTCCCAGGCTAATACAGGAGGCCAAGTGTAGGCATCAACACCGGGAAACGGAAAAGCTGGGCTACTTCCTTTCCTGAGCTTAAAACTGAGTCTAAACCCTGCCTGGACATTTTTGTAAATGCCCTTTCATTAAAGCCAGGACCTCAGCAGAAGGTGGCTCCCTGCCAGTCCCTACCAGGAAGAAACAAACCCTTGTAGTGCAGGCGTCAAGCCAGGTGGGGTAAGAGCTGAGGTGCATTGTTTTGTATGTTGAATTAAATGGGCTCTTTGTAAACATAGCCTCCTGCCGCTGTTCTCTTTTCTCCTAGCCATCTGAAGAGAGAACAATTAGTTCTTGACCCATAATTAGATAAAATGAAAACGTACACTACAGCTGATAGGCTGCAGGGTGATAAAAAATCTTGAACTTTTGCCGGGCACAGTGGCACACACCCATAATGTCAGTGATGCAGGAGGCTGAGGCAGGAGGATCCCAAGTTTGAGACTAGCCTCAGCAACTTAACTAGACACTGTCTCAAAATAAAATAAGAAGGGCTTGGATGTAACTCAGTGGTAGAGAACATTTGTTTAGCTTGTGCAAGGCCCTGGGTTCAATCCCCAGAACTGCACAAAAAGAGAAAAATGAATCTTGAACTTAGAGTCAGGAGACATGGACTTAGAGTTATGGGACCTTGAGCAAATCACATTCCTCCACCCCCCTGGCACTGGGAATTGAGCCTAGGGGCATTCTATCACTGAACTACATTCCCAGTTCCTTTTATTTTTTATTTTGAGACAGGGTCTCACTAAATTGCCAAGGCTAGCCTCGAACTTGTGATCCTCCCCTCTCAGCTTGAGCAGTTCATATCTTTTATCCATTTCCTTTTCTGTAATCCAAGGAGTCTTTACATATGCTGTTTCCTCTGTTTGGAGCATTCTTTCCTGGCCTTTTTAGCTAACTCTCCTATATATGCTGAGTTATAAAATATATTTTTTACTAACAGATTGAAAGTTTCTGCTTTAAAAATCCTGTATCCCAAGTATGGGAATATAGCTAAGTGGCGGAGCACTTGCCCACCATGAACAGGGCCCCAGGTTCAGTCCCCAGCACTGAAAACAAAAACAAAAGAACACTCTACCCTGTATTCTTCCTGGTTAACACATAATGTGCTGTAGCAACTGTTTATAGTTATATAGTTAGTGGCATGATTCTTTTATTACCATTCATCCATTTCACTAGCTAACTGCTCATAAGGCAGGGACCATAACTGACTGACTTATCCAAATAAGACCTGGCGGGAGCTGGGGCTCAACCAATTATTGCTGAATAAAGAGACGTCTGAATATTTTGTTGCTGTCTGTCCTTAGTTCTATGAACTGGTTCCTAGGAGCGGGTAGATAGCGACTTCAATAATAAACTAAAAAGTCCTCACATGTGTTTGTAATGGATAAAAGTACCATGAAAAGCAATCTGTTGACTTTATAACTTCCAGACTGGGAGTGGCACTAGAAATGCCACTTGGGCTGCTGGAGGCAAGAGGCAAGCTAAGAGAAACGCCTTAGAACCTTTGACTCGAGGGTTCCCTGGGTGGCAGCTGCCTGCTCCATGGGCCCCTTCCCCATGTTGGGGACTTGGGTTTGAGAGGAACTCCTCAGATGGCTGCCAACTCTGCAGTTGCCCTCCAAGGAACACTCTCAAGCATGTTTACGTCACTTGTCTCACTCTCGCCCTAATTATGTTTGCATCCATGTATTAACTTTCCCATGAATTTAAGAACAAAAATTAAAAGGTTATTCTCAAGTCACAACCCTGCTCATATTTTGAGAGAAACTGTTTTTGGCAGGGAGAGTGATCCTGGGGATTAAACCCTAGGCAAGTACTCTATCACTGAGCCACATTCCCAGGCCTTTTCATTTTTCTTTGGAGACAGGGTCTCACTAACTTGCCCAGACTAACCTTGAACTTGTGATCCTCCTGTTTCAGCCTCCCAAGTAGCTTGGATTATATAAATGTACCACTATGTACCTGGCTCAAAAAAACTTCTAAGAGCAATGTGTGTTTAATGTCTTTAGTGTATCATAATCACCGAAATCCCCTTTTTAAAGTAACAAATGCAATGTAAAATTGCCTTTAAAATGAAAACACTGCAGAAATGTATAAAGCAGAAAGTAGAAGTTCTTCATAACTTTGTCCCCCAAAGAGAATCACTGCAACTATTTTGTTAACTATTCTAACTTTTTTCTATATAGACAATGACCATGTTTATTTTTTTTTTATTTTTTTTTTATTTTTTTTATTTTTATTTTTTTTTGCGGTGCTGGAGATTGAACCCAGAGCCTGGTGCTTACAAGGTAAGCACTTTACCAACTGAGCTATATCCCCAGCCCCTATGTTTATTTTTTAAAACATGAGATCTTGCCAGGCATGGGTGGCACTTTCCCAGTGACTCAGGAGGCTGAGGCAGGAGAATCACAAGTTTGAGGCCAGCCTCAGCAACTACATAAGCTCCTATGCAACTTCGTGAGACCCTATCTCAAAATTTTAAAAAGGCAAGGAGCTGGGAATTGTGACTCAGTGGTAAAAGCACCTCTGGGATCATCCCCTATACTAAAAGAGAGAGAGAGAGATCTTACTATTTTTCATTTATAGAAAATTTGAAAGAGATAGAAAATAATAAATGGGAAAAGTAAAACCACTTTTAATTATCCCACTCAGACAGAAGTGGTACTATCCACCCAAAGCCATCCCCAGTAAGCATACAGTCCAGACAAAAAGTGTGCTTATTCAGCAAATACAGCTTCAAGCTCCCCACCAGGTCATCAGTCCCAGGCCCCTCTGTACAGAACACCTGTTGCCACCACGCTGATGTTGCAGTGAACGTGTGACTGCATTTTCTTATAGCCTTTGTGCATCTCTTATAACTAAATTAGAATTCTCTCCATTTACCATCTCTCCAGTTGCCATGTTCAAGTCCCAGTGCAAGATTGACATGGAGAGCACTGCTCATTGCCCTACACAACATTAGTGTTGGTGTTGCCCTCAGCAGCTCTGTTTCCAAGATACTGAAGTAATAGTCAGGGAACTTGGTTTTGAACTCAACCCTTGGAGAAGTTTTCACTGTGCTGCCAGAAGAGCTGAAACATAGGGGCAATGACTTAAGATCAAATAAATCTTTGCCTCAGTTAGACCTAACCATCAGCATCTGAACGCCCATCACATTTGGAAAGGAGTAAAAAGGACATTCCTCATCCCAAATCCTTTCTTCTCCTTTAACCTGGGCACCAGTTGCTTGGTTGCATTTAGATAGGTGTGGTTCAACCCTAAGAGTGGCTGTTAAGACATGTGCTATTCAAACTCTTCCCTTCTGGGGAAGGATGTTGGCACTCCCTGAGAGACAGGCTGAATCCCACCTGGGCCATCCTCCAAGCTTAGGAGTTATTTCACCATATTCTCATTTGCAGTATTTCATAAGATTCTCTTCTGTACATCTCATTTTTCCATGTATAGACACTTACCCAGAAAGTTCTGAGTGAGTTCATCTGAGTGGGGGAAGCTATTCTTCTGGAGATAATATGGCAAAAGTAGGCTCTGGAGAACCACACCCACCAGACCAGGACCATGCCGTATAATCATGACCACAGGGCAAACATTATCCAGAGAAACATCTGCAGAGAACGGAGGGATTCTTCATCTTAAAGAATCCAAGTGACAGGAGATGTGATCTGTATATTATCTTCCTATTGTCACTGATATAAATTACAATTTTGGTGGCTTACAGCACATATTTATCTCCTTATAGTTCCAGAAGTTATTAGTCCAAAATCTGTCTCAGAGGATATAGTAGGCTAAATGGTGGCTCCAAAATGTCCTAATCTCCAGAAACTAGTATTAAACCTTACATGACAGAAGAATGGACATTACGTTTTGTGCCAAAAGATATGATTTGGGGCAGGGGCTGTGGCTCAGTGGTAGAGCTCTTGCCTAGCACACGTGAAATGCTGGGTTGAATCCCCAACACCACATTAAAAACAAACAAAATAAAGGTGTTGTGTCCCTCTACAACTTAAAAAAAAAGTGTAATTAAGTTAAAGATCTCTACACAAGGAGTTTATTCTGATTTATCTAGATGCATCCTTATGGGGGTCTGGACATAGCTGAGTGATAGAGCCAAGGCCCTCAGGTTCCATCTCTAGCATCACCCTGTACATGTATTCTTATGAGAGGGTGGGAGGGGTTTTGAAAGAGGGGACTATGAACCAGAAGCAGGGATTAGAGTGGTATAGCTATAAGCCAAGGAATGGCTGAAGCCTCTAGAAGCTAAAAGAGAAATAAGGAGCAGACTTCCCTAGAACCTTCAGAGAGAGTGAAACCATGCCAACACTTTGGTTTTGGACTTCTGACCTCCAGGTCAGTGAGAGAATACTTTTCTCTTGTTTTAAGCCACTTGGTGTGTGGTAGTTTATTATGGCACCATGGGAAACTCAGGGTAGGTCATAATCAAGGTGTTGGTAGAACTGTGTATCTTCTGGAAGCCTAGGAGGAAATCCTTTTCCTCCAGGGAAAGGAGGCAGCCTGCCTTCCTTGGCTCACTGATTCCTTTGTCACATCCCCTCCTCTGACCTCCTGCTTTCCTCTTATAAGAAGCCCTAATGGACCAACCCGGATAATCTAGGAATACCATTCTCAGATCCTTAACTTATTCACATCTACAAGTCTTTTTGCCATTTAAGGTAGCATATTCACAGGTTGGAACATTGATATCTTTAGGGGCCTACAAAAGTCTGTCCCAAAAGGTAGATGGTAAGAAGGGCAGATTTGTTCACCACATCCCAGAGTGTTCTGATTGGATGCTGCTCCTTGAAGTCTGAAAAAAGCAAAATTAAAGAAAATACTTTTTTACTTTTTAGATTTATTTTTGAATTATAATTTTTAATGAGGTTACATAATTTTATTTTTACTACTCAGGACTGGTTTTATTTTCCATTTATAATAGTGCTATAAAGGCAAATTAAGTGTGCATTTCATTCTAAAAATAGCACATATCTGTTTGTAGGCTAAAGTTTTTATCAACATGCAATTGACAAATATCTTAGCTCAAGGAAAAGCTGTAGACATCAAACCAGACTTAAAAATCCACTTGGCATTTAGTGCATTGTTTCAGCCAAAGAAAATACTTCTTGATGAAGAAGCAGTACGAATAGGAAGAAATACTTCTTAGGAAGCAGTATGCATAGACTCCCTTACCCTCACAGGTTCCTTTAGGCAGAAATCACAGAATGACCTAGATCAGCACTGGTAAAAAATGAGGTATGAATGTGAGCTAGTGAGATGAAGTGCTTCCTTTAACTTTTGAGGTGCTAATGGGGGAGAGGGGATGATTTCTGCAGTACCTCCTCCAGTGCTTATCTGAGCTGAAGGGGCCTTTGGTTTGGCTCAGTAAGAACATTTATGGAGCCATCAACCGTAATGTTGGTGCCTGTGGAAACACAAGCCACTGGAGATGAGTCAAGAAGACACAGGGCGTGGGGACTAGAGGTGATTGGCAGGTTCCTCTTTATAATAGAAAGTTACAGTGTGTGGGGGTGCAGTGGTTCCTACCATAAAAGATGGAGATAGTTTGTGGGGATATGGGTCAGAAGGGTGGGTGGGAAGCTGAGGAGCCAACTTTTGAAACTTCCATCCAGCCTGAGGCCTGAATATGTCTGCACAGACACTGATGGTTTCCTGACTGCCCCTAGGATATGACTTCCCGGGTATTCCCTTCCCAACAGGCTTTCTTAAGAGGCCAGTCCTATGTCTCAGGCAAGGAAAGGGATTGTTCCCTCATCTCTCTTCCTCTTCCACCATTTTTGGAAATCTACCTGGTAATATTGTGATTTTCCAAAGTGAAGTTAATGCAGATAAACTACAGCATATCTCTCCACCAGTTCAAAATTACACTTTTATTCCTATATTCTGGGCCCATTCTCACCAATGCCAACAGATTCCTTGTTGTGTTTCTATGGCAAAGTTTGGTAGTTTACTTTAAAGATCAGAATTTAGATTAGCACAATGGAATACTCATTTAATCCCAGCATCTCGGGAGGCTGAGGAAGAAGGATCCTAGTTTGGAGGCAAGCCTCATCAACTTAGGCTTTGTCTCAAAATAAAAAATAAACAAGTCCTGGGGATGTAGCTCAGTCATAGAGTACACCTTGGTGCCAACCCAGAATGCAAAAATTAAATTAAAAATAAAGGTGAGGGAGGGAGGGAGGGAGGGAAGGAGAGGGAGAGGGAGGGAGGGAGGGAGGGAGAGGGAGGAAGGAAGGAAGGAAGGAAGGAAGGAAGGAAGGAAGGAAGGAAGGAACGAACGAACGAACTTGCCCATCCAGAGGGAAGAGCTCAGGAGGGAGCTGCCTAGTTATAGTCACTGTTGAAGGTAGATGGAGTTACTTGAGGCAGTTTGAAGTCTGAATCGAGTCCATCAAAAGCCAAGTCCCCATTATGTTCTTGCTTGTCTCTCTAGCTCTGGAAAATAATGATTTCTTTCTCAGAAGTAAATGAAACTTCCTCCTTGGAGAGGATGAGAAAGCATCCATTATTAATGTTTATTTTCATATTTACAGATGAAAGGCATGCTGACTTCAAAGAGGTAGATTGAGACTGGGGAAGAGAATTAATTCTCAACATTAAAATTATCTACTAGAAAACACTCATGCCATTTTGAAAAAGTTTCTCATGGTTGAATATAAAGTTGAGAATTTCAAAGAGAGATTTGACAACCAATAAAAGGATCAGAGAGGAGGCTACTAGGACAGAATGTGTGTGTTCCTCACCACCAAATTCATTTCTAGGACAAGGCATTAGACAAAAGTGTCAATAAGCAGCCACCTCCACATGCTTGTGAGATGCAGTGAGAAGGTATGGTGGACACTGGGAACTTGCCAAGTAATCACTGCTCACTCTGCTTCACCTGCTCTTCTTATAGCACAAAGGCTTGAGACTCCAATTAATGAATTTCATTTTTAAAAGGAGCTTGTTGGGTGGAGCACAAGGTTCAAGGTAAAGCACACAAAAAGAACCCATGCTTCTGGGACCACCTGTCCATAGACAACAGCCCAGGCAGCCGGGATGCTATAGGCTAGATTCTAATCACCAGGACTGTCGTTACATGGTGTATCTCTTGGTCTGCTGATCTGAGCAACCACAGTGATGTGACACCAATGTCTTTTATGGGACCAGCATCTGGACTTGATAGAAAAGAAGGCTCCTCCTTGACAGTTTTTAAATACAAGGACATCAGCATTTGTAGTGGTGTAAGGTAACACCTGTCCTAGTCTCTAACTCTCTTAAAATTTGTGTATCTGATCATCAAAAAGAACACTGTACACATTTAGCTGCTTTCTTAATGTTGGCAGAAGAAACCAATTAGCTAAGTGGTTATTAGTACCTGTGACCCATCATTGAGACTTTTTCAGCAGCCATATAGGAAGTCAGCATATTTCATTATATTTATTCCCAAATTGCCTTATCCTATTACAGCATTCTGGAGTCCAACCTCCTGGAGATAAGAGAAAAACAGAAGGTAAAAAAACATGTTTTCATTTAATGTCTAAGCAATTACTTGGGTTTCTCCACTTTTAATACTTGTACTGGATGAAATGCTTATGTATATATAGGAATGTCACAGTGCAAGATGTTGCCAGTCCAGATACAAAGTATTAAAAATTATCTTGTGAAGACTGATGGTTGTATTAAAACTGTTAAGTGATTATTCCTCAAAAAATGGAACAAACACAACAAAACCCCAAGCTTTGCCTTGCCCCGGCTTTTTACTGGTCAGGCCTCTGATTGATCAACGGTGATAGGCATAGAGATTTTGAATGCGTTCTCTGGAGCAGTGCTTCTCAGGCATAGTCCTGCCACTGACTCACCAGGAGAACCTTTGGAAAGTAGTCCTAAGCCTCTCGGCATCTGTCCCTCTCTGGAGATGTGCTTATAAATCTGCTTTAGTAATAGTCCAATCAGGTGATTCATACACACCCTAAATTTTGAGAACATCTACTCTAAGGAGGGTTTCCTTCTTGAGGTACATGAAGTCAATCTTGGCTTGACAGACTTTATCCAAAGCCAAAAGGGACCTGCCACTCCTTAGCAGGAAAGTTATCCTGCACCTCTTTTCCTCTTCCCTTGAACCCAGGAAAGAGTTTTGCACTAGCTCAGCACTAAATGCCAGGAAGTTCTGGGTTTATTACTCATTATCACCTCAACTTTTTCATAAATAGCCATGAAATTCCAGAGCCCTGTGTCCCAACTCTTGAGTTACACCCATCTTTGCCTCTTGTATTGCGTGATGGTATTCTGAAGTTTTTCTTGACAGCTTAAGAAAAGATGGTGTAGAATTTCTAATGGTGGTTTTGTAAAGCATCAAGAAACACCACTAAGCTCCAGAGCCCCGGGAAGTCCCTGCTTGGGTGTGGTCAAGGGGAGAAGTGACTCATCTCTGCATGAGCTGGGCATAGTACAGGAAGCTTTCTATATGCTGCCTTGACGAGAAAAGCCATCCAGGATCTGTGGAAATCAGGAAAGGACAGTAACATCATAAATGAATGACAGCAAGATGGACTCTGGTTTGTTAGCCTCATCGTTGACTTACTGTGGTAGGAAAGTCAGTTCCTGGTGCCTCTACTTGTCCTTCTATAAAATGAGGTTATTACCTGTTCCCATTGCCCAATCATGAGGTCACTGTTAGGAGTACTTTGAACTTCTGAGATGAAAGCGGATATAAAACTACAAAGTGAAGAGTTGTTTTAGGACAGAGTGCTACAAGAGAGCAGAAGGAAAGGATGTCAGGGTGTCTTACTCTGCTGCTGTGAGGACTCTGGGAACCTTCATTCACCTACTTTTCTAATGAAAAGAATATGAATTTGCACACTCTTATAAGGAAAGGCAGCCTAGTGTCATGGCTAAGAGCAAGGACTTTGGGGTCATCAACTTACTGGATCAGACTCTTGAGGTTGGGAACTGGGCAGCTACAGTTTTAAGAAATTCCCAAGATAACACACCAAAGTTTGAGGAGCAACATGGCCTACCAGATTACTGATGACTCCCAAAAAGACTGTGTATTTCAGCCAGGCGCGGTGGCGCATGCCTGTAATCCAAGCGACTTAGGAGGCTGAGTCAGGAGGATCGCGAGTTCAAAGCCAGCCTCAGCAACTTAGCGAGGCCCTAAGCAACTCAGTGAGACCCTGTCTCTAAATAAAATGCAAAATAGGGCTGGGGATGTGGCTCAGTGGCTGAGTGTCCCTGAGTTCAATCCCTGGTTCAAAAAAAAAAAAGACTGTGTATTTCCATGCCTCTCATACATGCTCATGCTCTCCCAACTCCCTGAGTCCCCTTTCCCACTCAGTCTCCACCCATGTATGTATCATACACATGAACCGAACTCTTTATTCAGGGCCATATTGCATGTCACCTTTTGCCCAAAGTCTTTTCAGAGGACCTTTTCAAAGGAAGGAATTATTCCCAGATATGAAAAAATACCATGCAAACATCAAAGAGAATGAAGCAAATCCTCATTCCCCACATGGAAAAGAAACCTTATTTTTAGAGCAGAAAAGTCACAGGATATTCATACTTTGATTCTGTTTTTTTGAACAGCTGTACAAATATGTGAGTATATGTAGTTGGAATATATATGCATATGTGTGTGTGTCTAAAGAATACATATACCTATTAACAGGAAACTTTACTTTTTAATTTTATACTCATCTGTGTTGTTTGAATTTGCATAGTTCTTATGTAATTTTTCAAGTTTACTAACAAGGTAACTCCCAGAGTAATTGCTCAAATAGTTATCAGTAAAAAACCAATTGCTGTTATAGTCCTTGGATATCATGTTATCATTGTGCACATTTCTTTCCACTATTCTGCCCTTAGTTATTTATTTTCAGTACTGAGGATTAAACCCAGGAGCATTTTACTGAGCTACATTGCAAGCCCTTTTTAGTTTATTTTGAGACATAGCCTCACTATGTTGTGGAGGCTGGCCTCAAATTTGCCACCCTCCTATCTTAGCCTCCTAAATTGCTGGGATTACAGGTATGCACCACTGTGCCCAGTCCTGACCTCCTTAATAGCAGGGCCTGGGACTATTCATCTACCTGTCACCAGTACCCAGCACTGTCCCTGACACTTGGTGAGGGCACAGGGCATATTTATTGGATTTAAGCAATCTAAAACACATTCTGGAGAATCTCAGTTGATCATCCTTGGGGGTCTGCCACTGAGGGACAGCAGATGCCCAGTTGGCATTTCTGAGTCCTAGTAGAAGGGCAATAGCAGGAAGGAAATGATGGTGGTGATTGGACCAATACCATCACCTCCACCACAAAAGAGTTTGACAGTGATGATAGGAAGAAGATGACTTGGGAGGTGGCAGGTGGGATATAAATGGTCGGTGGGTCACTGCCACTCACTTTGTTAGAAGTCATGACTCTAATTTTATGACCCAGGTCTTCCTGCTCCAGAGTGGCTCCTATTCTTTTTCAAAGCAATAGAATTCCTCATTCATTTTGTAGAATATAAAGAAATGGGCTCATTTTTACAATGTCCTTAATATCCCCTTTCTATCTCTAACCCTCCAAAATCCTGCATCATGAGATTGTCTAAATGGTGTCTCTGGAAGGCCCTGGCACCTCCTAGACATAGACTTTCAGCTTCACATGTGTAGATGAGACTCAAACTCTAAATGAGGCCAGTCACAATCAGTAACTCCTCTCCTTCCTTACTGAAATAACTGTCCTAAGTCGGTTAAGTCTAAGCTGGGCTTTTCACCTTGACCTCCTTCTAGATGCCAACCGCCTAGTAGAAATCAGATGTGAATAACTTCTTAATCTCTTGATTTGGGGAAATCAGAAACTATGATGACTCCCGTAACTGAAGAAGAAGAACAAACAAGATATGTTCAGAGCTGGGGCTGTGGCTCAGTGGTAGAGCGCTTGCCTAGCATGTGTGAGGCCCTGGGTTCGATCCTTAGCACTACATAACAATAAAAAAAAGATCTTGTATCCACCTACAACTAAAAAAAATATTTTTAAAAAGATATGTTCATATTTATTACAATTATGTCTAAACACTATAGTAATACCTTTTGACAGAAATGTGCTTTTAGGGCTGGGGATAGAGCTCAGTGGTAAAGCACTTGCCTAGCAAGCTCAAAGCCCTGAGTTTGATCCCCAACACCACAAAATAAAATGTGGTTTTAAAGCCAAACTTTAGTGAAAGCAAAGCACTGTTCTCACTAATATTCTTAGACAATTTTTAAAAATACTGATTTACTGTAGAGGTTGGGGATGACGTTTGAAAGTAAGAAAAGATGGATTAGTCAATGAACATTAAGCACCTACTTTGGTTATGGTTTGGAATTAAAAAGACGTATATGAGGAGACACTACCCCTGTCACTCCCCTGAATTCATGATACGGTTTTAATACACTCTGCCATAATCATGGAAATGTCGCGTAAGTCCCATAAAACTAGACTCAGATGAGAATCAACTGCATCTTACTCATCATATCCTTGTTAAGACACCGTGTAGGCCAGAAGTGGAAAGGTGACTTGAAAGCCTTCCCTTCCCCACATGGAGTGTTGATTCTGTATAATGTGTTGCTTCTCTCCTGAGAGATCCAGGTTCTGTTGTGTTGCCTACTGCACATGTTGTACTTTCACACCCTTCTTCTATTTTGTCGCCTTCCCCAGAGGGGCTAGCTTCCATGGAGTCATAAGGATTGCATAGCTCCCATTTTTCCTTTCTCTGGAAGTAATGTGCATGTTGCAACTGGAAGACCCTGACTAGGGAAACTGATTTGCTGTAATTCCTTTCTCAACACTTTTTAGCCATCTATTCTATTATCAGTCACTTCAGGCCATTTGGTGTCAAATTTGCATAGATTATACCATCTCTCTAGTCAGAACCTGGGTCCTTCCCTAGGACACAAAAAGAAGTCATTCCCAGGGCTATGGAAGCTTCCTCTGCAGTGATCCCAGGGAAGTGTAGTGCCTGGCAGACATCTCGAACTCTCCAGGTGGTGTCTGAACTCTTGGTGTGTGAATGTGGCTTGCTGCATTGTCCCTTTGCCAGGTTGAAGGCCAGCTGAAAGCCCTCTGTCCCCTTCTCAGCCTTACCAACTCTGATTCTTGCTGGATTTAGGAGCTATAATAGTTCTGATCCTTTATCTCATCACAGTAGACCCAGCTTGATTTGTGACCACTGGTTGGGTCCAAAAGTTCATAGAGCATGTATTGATAACCATGCTCCTCTGAGAAAGGGGTGGACTTCTCTCTGAAAAATAGACTGATTGAGAACATTGACATTAAGACATGCTACCATGGTTCCCCAGCATTTGGCTTGAGCCCAATCTTTGCAGGTAGGAGCTGTCCAACATTTCAGCATACTTTTACATCTGTCTATTTGAGAACAATGTAAAGATGATCTGGCCATCTTGACTGTTCTGTTGTCTGCTGTGTTCTGAGGAAGTTCACACAGTTCAGGATCTTAGCCTCTCAGGGCTTTAGATATGATCACTTAATGGTTAGTTGTTGCTCTTCCACCTTTTCCTTTCCTTTTTTTTTTTTTTTTTTTTTTGGCAGGTGGGGGAATAGTGGGGATTGAACCCATAGGATCTCTACCACTGAGCCACAATCCCAACCCTTTTTATTTTATTTTGAGAAAGGGTCTTGATAAATTGCTCAGGCTGGCTTCAAATTTGCTATCCTCCTGCCTCAGCCTTCTGTGTTCCTTGTATTCCAAGGGTGCGTCACCATGCCTGACTATTCAACACTTCTTAAGGTCATTGAGCCCTAAGAAAACTGACTTTTATTTATTTGCTCAAATACATTTGTACAAGAAATTCAATTTAATATAGCAAAGAATACACTTCTTCCCTATATCACAGTACCTTGAAAATAAGAAAGGTAATCAGAGCTTCCTTTATAAGTATGAAATCAGAGCAAATAGAGTTGGAAAGCAATGTGAAGTGGTGTGTCATCTACACTATGGTTGAACTTGGTTAATTTTCCCTTCTACCCTAAGTAAACATGAGCCTAGTGACCAGAATGCCAATTCCAACTACACAGGATACTCCATTGGACAGTGTTAAAATTTCACTAACATAGTTTTGCCTTCCATTCACTTTTTCTAGATTCCATGATAACCACCACCCTGTTTAACAATGCCATTTCAAGAGAATTCTACATCATGCCATGTTGCAGTTGTCCAAATTTGTTGCTCATCTTACACTGACAAATTTTAAGTCAGTGCTACCTGCTCACATCTAGGAAGACATAAGTTGTATTTATAATGTCTCTGGATCAGAGTATTTCTCCTGATCAGTAACCCTGTTTATATCATGTAGATAGTTCTTAGCAGGGATCAGCAGATATTGTCTGGAAGGGCCAATACTGAGGATGGAATCTAGGGGTACTCTACCTCTAAGCCACACCCCCATCCTTTTTATTTTATTTTAAGACAAGGCCTCACTAAGTTGTCCAGGCTGACTTCAAACCTGCAATCTTCCTGCCTCAGATTCCCAAGTCACTAGGATTATAGGTGTGTATGCCACCAGAACCAAGCCAATTAATAAATATTTTACCTATGTAGACCAAATGGTCCCAGTCAAAACTATTCCACTCTGCTCCTGTCAATTGAGACAAGCACTCTACCAACTGAGCTATATCCCCAGCCCTGCTACTGTCAAATGAAAGCACCTGTATCAGACAATAAGTAAATTAATGGATGTCAACTGTTACTCCAATAAAACTTTTTTACCTCCAAACAAATACGAGTTCTAGTTCGTAATTTGCTGGGTCCAGTTTATGAGTCATGGTCGCAGAGGTAGCTCTTTCCTGGGTTTGCCCAATCTTCTTTTGTCCTAATATTGGTATGAAGCTTACATCTTCGAATGGAATTCTACTCTCTTATAACAGGAGCAGGAATCCTTAGAAAAGTAGCTTGCTCAAGACTGAAGTAGAAGCTGGTCACAGTGGTGCACACCTCAGGAAGTGTGCAAGTTCAAGGTCAGCTGGGCCACTTAGCAAGACACTGTCTCAAAACAAAAAATAAAAAGGGCTGGGGAGATAGCTCAGTGCTCTTGCGCCCCTAGGTTCAATCCCAAATACCACCCCCCAAAACAAAGAGCAAGGTAGGAAAACTATGATTGACCTGGGACTTCTACTCCAGAAAGCAAGGACCTTCTCAAGGAATGATGGGATGCATTGAAAAGCCAGGAGCCCTCTGGAAGAGTCCCTGCAGCCCATGCTTAGGGCAGTTTGAGCACCAAAATAAAGGACAATAATGTATTATAACCCTTTGAATAAAATGATAATCTGTTTATACTGATCCAAATAGATAATTGCAAAAGTAAGTGAGAGAAGAGAAAGCTTTTCCTTAATGAGGAGTGGATGAGGCAAAAAGAGCAGTTCTCAGACTGTTTGGAGGGCAAATGAGAATACGTACGTAAGTCTCATGCTGGAGAGGGGTGTGTGTTGAAAAAGCTCCCCAGAAAACACTGATGGGCACTCTTGAGGACCCCTGGTATTTGGGCCATGGAAGACTGCCGAGGGAAGATGTGTGTTAAGCCTGCTGGGCACACTTCTGCCTGCTTCTGCCTCAATGCCGCTGTGATTCTTACCTGCGTGTTTGGACTTCTTGGAACCTGGTTTGTTCAGAGAGAGGAGCTCCTGCCTCTTGGGTCCTCAGGTAGCCTTGAGAAACAAGAGACTTTAGAAAACAGGAGTTTGCTTTACTAGCAGAGATTCCCTACAATGCTTCCTTTGTAAACCCTTCAAGTGAGGAAGAGAAGAATACCTGGAGAAAAAGTACCTAATGAAGGATTATTTGTCACTTTCCAGGAATCTTCAAATCTTCAAGACAGAAAAGACAAGTCCATTAACAAACTAAAGTCATGTCATGCAGTGAGCATTTAAAACATTACTATTCTGTTTTGAACTAATGTAAATAAATGGTGACCAAACATATATATATATATGGGTCGACATATGTTTTTCTGTACATACATGTATAGTGATCCCTGACTTCAAGATGATTATCTATTTAGGAAAGATGTTAGGAAAAAAATTAAATGGAACATAAAGTTTAGATAGGGAACCTAAACGCTGTGTCACAGGATATGTATGTGCTACATCTCCAAATGAATTGAATCAATTCATAGAATTCACTGAGGAAGAATAAAGGATTGCCGAAGGGCGCAGGGGTCAGAAAGGACAGAATCTTGTTTTGTAGCATCAGTTGGAGGTGACCTTACAAAATCACCTAAAAAAGCTAAAATTTTTCCTGGTCCAGTCTTTGGTCTGGCCCTACTAGGACATCCCTGCAGGGTGTCGTCAGCTGGAAAACTTGCCATAGTGGGACCTCCCACCTTCCTGGGGCAGCCTGCTGCCTTTAACCAGCTCTGCTGGAAGGTTCTTCAATGGTCGACATCTGTTTTTCTGTATCTTTAACACTTTGGTCACAACTTTACCCCTTGTGGCCCCAGATGATGGGTCTCATCCTTACTCTTGTCCTGGTGGCCCTGGAGTAATTAAAGGCATTTCTCCAGCCACTCTTGGTCCTCTTCTGTCTCTAAACAAACTCCCCAGTTTCCCCAGCAGATCAGCTAACTGACCTGGGCCAGCTCTGAACACGCTTTCTTGTGAATGGTACTCTAAAAGTTGCTGCCCAGGACTGAACTCTATTCCAGGTGTGATCTGACAAGCCCAGAGTGGAGCAATATTACCATCTTCCTCATTCTAGAAGAAGGACTCTATTTTTTTTCTTTTTTTTAGGGATATGATTTTTTAAAAAATATTTTTTAGATATTGATATACCTTTATTTTACTCATTTATTTATATGTGGTGCTGAGAATCAAACCCAGTGCCTCACACATGTTAGGCAAACACTCTACCACTGAGCCACAGCCACAGCCCCTAGAAGAAGGACTTTATAATTACATATCAAGTTTCACATGTGTTCTCTGCTTACTAGCTGTGTTAAAATTACATAAACTCTCTGAACTTTAGTTCAGTTCTGCCAATACCTGAGAATATGCCATGTGCTGGGCACCATGATAGACAATAGAGATGCAAAAACTGAATCCCAGCCCTCAAGAAGCTCCTATTGAAGTGGAAGAGGTGGATCTGCTAAGTAGTGTGCTAGTGGTAGGCTACACAGTGTTACAGAAGCACCTAGAAGCCTATCCAGTCCAGCCCAGGAGAAGGGGTTAAGAGTCAGGGGAGCTGACCCTTGAGATGAGCCTTGAGAAGAGGGGATCATTTTTCAGGTTAAGGTCAGTAGCAAGGAAGGGAAGGCATTTCAGACAGAAGAGTGTGAGCAAAGACTGACGTGGTACCTTAGTGCTGGGCTGTGGAGACAGAAGGGAGCGGGGTGGGGTGAGCTGGGAGGGCAGGCAGGTGCCAGTCATGGGAGGAGTGCTGCGGGCAAGTTTTCTGAGGAATCACCATACCACTTTCCAGAGTTGAACCAATTTGCAGTCCAGTGGGGACCTTTTCAAACCAGGGAATGTCTGAACCACCTGGACAAAAGCAACAACAGCCTCGAACTGGTTATTCTGGCACCTGCTGTCACGGACTTCACTGTCTGACCACAGACTTTCAGCCATGTTCAATTTTTTAAAGATATATTTTATGGAGATTTTTTCCCTTGTCACAAAGTAATATATGATCATTGTAGAAAATTTAGAAAATACAGATAAATCTAAAGAATAAAAATTCCCTACAGTCCTACCATTGGAACAATTATAATTTTGGAGTCTGCCCTCAGGTTGTTCTCCTGGCCTGTGGCCTCCTTGGTTCTGTACCCTCCCTCCCGTCCACTCACTCATGCACACTTAATATCTCTCCTCTCTGCATCAGTTGGAATTTTTTTTTTTTTTTGTGGTGGTGCTGGGAATTGAACCCAGGGCCTTGTGCATTCATGGCAAGCACTCTACCAACTGAGCTATATCCCCAACCCCTGGAATTGTGTTTTAATACAAGTCATAGCAAACCCTATTAACAGAGGATTGAACTATTAATGGCAGTGGTGTTTTGCTTAGGTGACAGGAGTCTGGAAGTAGGGAATCCAGGCTGGTAGAGCAGCTCAAGGACCTGTCAAGGACATTCCAGCTCCCTTAGGCTGTGGTGGTACCCCATGGTCTCAAGGTGGCACTTAACTCTAAGGAGGCTTGGAATGCAAGTGTGGTGTCTTTCTGGCCTCTCTCGTGGAGACAGTCAGGGAAGAAGGTATTGGGATGGGTGCTGAGTCAGCCACGATGCCAAAGAGTCACCAGGTGGTCTTCTAGAATCTTTCTCTTTCAGCAGCTGCATAGTTTAGCTGTAGTATGATGTATTTAACAGTTCATTGTTGGGTTTTTTAGTTGCTAGTTTTTCATTAATATAAACTTGCTAATATCTGAAGGCTTTGTACATATTCATAATTAGTGATTTAATGTAAAATTCCTAGTAATGGAATTAAGGACAAAGAGTACATACATTTTAATATCTTCTTTATTTATTATATTGCCCTCCAAAAATGGCAAGGATACACTAAGCTGCACTCTCATCAGTCATGTTTAAAAGAGCCCATTTCCCCACACCCTTGACAACAGCTTTTTTGTTTGTTGTGTCAGTAAGCTGTTACCCCACGACAGTTACCCGGTTACTGTGGATTTAACTATGCGTTATCCCTGGCCATATTCTGAACAGCCCACTGGCCTCTTGGAACCCAGAGCAGGGACCCTGTGAGCCTGACCCTGTCCCTGTCCGTTGCTACCTGTCCTGTGGGCACAGGCAGGCTGGCACAAGCCTCGTCCTGCCGTGCACTGTGGAGGACTTGTGCTCCTGTTATGTGTACCTCACTCAGCCAGCCATATTTTGACAGCCTGCTGTTCCATCTTAGTCCTCATTCAGGCCATTCTGACTTGTTTAGATTGAGACACTCCTGGGGTCTGGCCTCCCCTGACAGCTCTCCCCACAGCCTCGCACACCCCCTTACCTCAGATCTCTTTCATCATCTGTGGCAGAGGGCTAGGGTTATGGCGCAGTGGTAGAGCACATGCCTTGCTCGTGCAAAGCAAGAGGAAGAAGAACCTTGGCCATAATCTGAAAGAGAAGGCTGAAATGACACCATCAGTAGATTCTGGGAATATTCTGATCACATTAAGCTTCCAAAGTGACTTGCTGCAATTTCCTGGGGAAGCAGTCAAAAGAGGAAATCATCCTTGGGCATCACTGTTCTTTGAAACACTTATTAATTAGTGAGCAGTTAGCCACTGTGTAATCTTCCTTATCAGTTGAGGAGTCAGTCCGGGGGCTGACAGCATGTCACACTATGCACGCAGCAAGTGCTTCAGTGTCCCCGTGTGCAGGGTGTTGTCCTGGTGAACAAATGAGTGAATGGGGAATCCAGCCAGGACTTGAGCTGAATGCAGGCACTGAAAACAAATCCTACTCTCACCACCGTTCCTCTAAAATAAGAAAAAGAAAATTTCCAAATCCTGATTCCAGGAGGAAAATAAGCATTCTATTTTATTGGTCCCCTCAGTACCGTACCCTACCCTGAGAGATGATGCTTAAAGTATAGGAAGCATTGTCTTAAGGAAACTGAGCTCTCTGGGAGCTTTCCTTGGGGTATGGTTTTAATACTTCTTTGTCAGTAACCACCACGAGAGAAGAAAAAGGAAGAGAAACTAAAATGTATGAAGCACTGTTGTGAATCCACAAGCTCAAGATCATACACCCTGTCCTGTCTCTACTTCAGATTCCCAGTTCCCAGCTTCTTCCCCTCTGGAGAATGTTGCCTCAATGTGATACCCAGAGTCAGTCCCACACAAAACTCACTTTATTTAGCAGTATCACTAGCGCCAAGCTCCTTCTCCCTACATAATTTTTTTTCCTGGCCCTTATATCAAAGATTTTCTGAAATTCCCCATCAAAATTACATTAACTACTTCTGACCTGTGCCCATCCTTAACCTGAATTGGCTAATGCTGGGCCCTGGGTGGTTAGTTACCCTTCACCACAGTCTGGAGACAGGTATTTTTAAATCATTAATAAAGTTGCTATGTTTCCTGTGTTTGTTGGCCCTTTCACTCCCTCTTCCATGAATCAGCTATTCAGAGTTTCTGTGCCCCTGAGCCATACCTACAGCGATGTCCAAAAGGCACTTCTGCTTTATGATAACTTGGGCCTAGAGAAGTTCCCTTAGCGCAGAGCACGGAGGCTCATGAGAAGCTGGGCTGAAGTTGGTTCTTTGGCATCTTCCTCACCACTTTTTCATGCACCATGCTGCCCGTCAGCACAGGGAAATGTGCTAGTGCCTTTCTCAGGAATGCCATAAGGCTATTTTGGTAGTACAATTAAAGTTTGCTTTCTGAATTCTCTGTTTCTCCCACTTGTAGGAGAATCTTGGGAAATCCTAAGTTATTTTCCCTTTCTTAACCCTTTCACCCTGCCACCATGACTTTCTAGGCAAGAGTGTGAGAGGAGAGTGTTTTGGATTGTCTAGCTTTGTATTGCACATTTTTCCTGTTATCAAACTTCCACTTTTTCCATCTGAAAACATGTTTCAGCATAGCTAGGATATGGCAACAGGATTTTGCTTTCCTTTAATAATTACTGTCAGTGAATCTTCAAAACGTTTGTGTAAAGACATTTTCTAGCACCTCAGGCTTAGGATAAATTACATGAAATAACAAGGATTTAGTTAAAATGCAAAACATAAATGCCAGGTCACTACAGATTTATCCCAGGACCCTTAATCTTCAGTGGAAGGTGTGAATGGAGAGAATTCATCATCAGGCTTTCCAGATATTCATTAGACAAGAGAACATGGATTTCCAGATGTTGGTTAGACATGACCATCCTTCCAACTCTGCAGCCCAAAACAATTCACGAAAGAGTGTATGTGTAATAAGCATGGAAATATGTTCTCCCTCACTAGTAATCAAAGATAGCTAAAAGAAAAGATCATTTTTATTAAATGAACACTTTAAACAATATCACTCAGTGTTGGTGAGAGCTGTTGAAATTAGCATGGAACTTCTGAATGACAAATGACAGGCACATCCTTTTTGGAAAGCTATTAAACTTAAAAAATATATATTATATCTTTTGCCCCAGTAATTCTATGCCCAAGGAAAGAGTCATATATTTAAATAAAAATTAAACATTTGAAAATATTAGTTCTAGGATTATTTAAATATTGAAACTATCCAATAGTTGGAGAATGACTTAATAATGACTTATTAATGGCATGGAGTATTGTGCCCTATTAAACATATTTCCAGGGCTGTGCATGCAGTTCAGTGGTAGAGCACTTGCCTAGCACATGCAAGACACTGGGATTGATCCCCAGCACCTTGAAAAAAACAGAGGTTTCCTAATATCCTTAATTGTTCTTTAATGTATTCACAATATCATATTAATCACTTAATATTAGAAGCTTCTGCTGGGGGAGCGGGGGTCTGGTGGCGGTCACCTGTAATCCCAGCACCTCAGGAGACTGAGGCAGTTCAATCCCCGGTACCTGCCCCCCCAAAACCAAAGCTCCTGGTCTTCACTCCACACTCAAACCTGCTCCTCCTGCATCCTTCCTCCTTCTTTCCAGTGACTTGGGCCAGAATCCCTGGGGTCACCCTTGACCTCTCTCTTTCTTTTTTTTCTCCTAATTTTTTTGGGGGTACTGGGGATTGAAATCAGGGGCATTCGACCACTGAACCACATCCCCAGCCCTATTTTGTATTTTATTTAGAGACAGGGTCTCACTGAGTCACTGAGCACCTCACTTTTGCTGAGGCTGGCTTTGAACTCTCAATCCTTCTACCTCAGCCTCCAGAGCCGCTGGGATTACAGGCTTTCTCCATGATGCTGGCAACCTCTTTCTTTCATATCCCACAATCCTGTAGCAAATCCTGTCAGTTGCACATTCTGTACTTCCAGGCCTCTTGTAAAGCATGAACTAAAAGAGTTTGAAGAGAAAATAAAACAATCCTGAATGCCCCTGCTATGGTTACAGCTTGAGTTCCCAAATCAAGGCCCAGTTTTTCTCCTCCTTGAATAAAGTTACCTAACAATTTCTTTTTCCTAGAACAGAAGCCAATAAACCACATGGCCTCACTGAAAACATGACATCTGAAGGCAGAGTAACAGAATTCAAAGAATGATTACAATGAATAGAAATCTGTGAGGGAGAGAGTGCTAGCATTTCATTGGTGGTAAGCACGCTTGCTGAGAAATGTTGTGTATTTTCAGTGAATGCCAAATATTGTACAGCACGAAGAACCATCAAATGTAAAGGAGCCCCCAAAACCAGGTGTGCAGAAGCTTCCACTAGCACAGCGTCCGTGGCGGTCAGACAAGGAGATTGAGCCTTGTACCGGGACCAAGAGAGACAGACTACTGATAGGGATGACTTCCATTGTTGAGAAAGAAATGAAATTTCTTCTCTGCCCTCGTAAATTCATACTTGGGACAGACCCTTCTAACAAAAGACAGATTAACAAGAGAAAAACAAGCAAGTTTATTAACAATGTGGTGCACATCACGTAGGGACCTCAGTGAAAGGTAACTCCAGGGGTGGCTTAGCACTCTGACTCAGAGTGTCTTCAACAAAGAACAGCAAATCTGTAGAGACATGACACGACAAAAGAAAGAGACTTTAGTCTTCCCAAAGTGAGAAATTGGGCAAAGGTAAATACATGGGAAGAAATTCATGGAGTAAGTTCTGCTTGCAGATTCTTCTGGTGGGTCTTACCAGGCTGGTAAGAACTATCTCCAGTAAAATGGGATTTATGTCTATCTTTAGTCAGAAAAGCAGGGTGAGAGAGAGGCCTTTTCCTCTGTTTGCTGTTTGTTGATTACCTTTAGCTGAATTTTTAAAAAATGTGACTCCTCTGAAAACTTCTGTCCTTTCTGAAAGTAAACAAAAGATGACATAGTCTTACAGCTTTCCTTGTCTTCAGGACACAACAAAAGGCATCCAATGTGGAGTAAAAGGGGAATGACAGGTATAGCGAGGTCCTTAAGGTTGTGGTTGAGGACTTGTGAAAAATAGGGACCTCAGTAAATCTTTGGGGCAGAATAGTCCAGGTAGGTTGCCGATTCTCCCAGAAGAGGGTAAGCAAATATTGACTAATGTGCTCTAAAAGAACATTAAAGAAACAATATATATCGACAGTTGTAAAACATGCAGCCTTAGGAGGCACTGAAAATAAAAATGTATTGGTTTTGGTGGGGGAGTAACTATTCTATTTATGGCTCCAGGGTCCTGAGCAAACCTATATATCCTGCTACAGGGGATTTTTACTTAGAGGTTCAGGATCCTACAAGGACTTGTTCAAGGTACCATGAATCCTTTTTCTATCATGCTTTTGACTATTTTAGTCTTTTTTTTTTTTTATGGTTCTGGAGATTGAATCCATGGCCGTGTACATACAAGGCAAGCACTCTACCAACTGAGCTATACTCCCAGCCCTATTTTTCCATTCTTTTGCTCTGGTTTAAGAGGGTATTGTGCACATTTGGATGGAAATTCAGACAGGTCATTCTGAACCTTGATGAATTAAGTCCCAATAATTCTATGAATAATTGAGTGGTTAAAACTTTATTGCTCTGGACACAGTGGTGCATACCTAGAATCCCAGTGGTTCAGGAGACTGAGGCAGAAGCAGCCTAAGTTCAAAGCCAGCCTCAGCAACTTAGCAAGGCCCTCAGGAACTTAACCAGACCCTGTCTCAAAAATAAAAAAAAGGGCTAGGGATGTGGCTCAGTGGTTTAGTACCTCTGGGTTCAATCCCTGGTATGAAAAAAAAAATTGTTGTTCTAAAGTGCCTCTCAAACAATTTTGTTTATACCAAAGTTTCCCTGAACTGGGCACTATAATTCTAAATTATCCTTGATGAAATTATGCCATCTAGAAAGATAAGGTCACAAATTTGGGTGATAGTATAAATGCATATAAGAAACAAGAGTTTGTCCTGGAGGGACACAGACTTAGGTTTAAATACGACAAAACTGCAGTTCTGGGGACAACCAGTCCAAAGAGTTGCACCTCCTGTTGATGCTCAACCAAATATCTGGGTCTTTAATTACACACCTCACCTAGGTTCCCAGAGGACAGAA